>CM067490.1:10278109-10390858 GCA_034552555.1 Semaprochilodus insignis | reverse complement strand
ATAGATAGATAGATAGATAGATAGATAGATAGATAGATGATTATATGGGTTTTTCTGTCTTAACAGAACAGACTATGAAGATACGTGTTATTTTCATCAATCAGATTTTCAGTTTTTAAATTATTTAGACTATATATATGCAGTTCACTACTATAGGCACAGGTCATTAGCTGCTCCATAGCAAAGGGAAAACATGAAATATGATCTGCATTAAGCAGTCTGCATGGGGCACAGAAGGAGAGAATATCTACAGACTTTCACTCACAACTCTTCCCACTGTCTGATTCACACTCTAGTGGAGCTGAATTAGCATAATGCACTAATAAGAGGTGATAATGATGTATAAATATTGATATGTTCATTCCAAAAGATAAATAGCAGACACTCCTGATTTAAATTAATAATATAATACAATAATCAAAAAGAAAGGACAAAATGAAAACATGGTCATCTGTAACTTCATCTCATACTCACCCTGGTATGTAATGTGGATCAGGCGTCACTAAGGTCCTGCTGAATTTAGGGGGGAATTTCTCCATGAGGACTCAGAGCGCACGAGGGATTGTGTTTGTGTGAGTGTGAGTGTGTGTGTGTGTGTGTGTGTGTGTGTGTGTGTGTGTTTAGGTCACTCCTACTCGGTGTGTGTGTGTGTGTGTGTGTGTGTGTGTGTGTGTGTGTTTCAGAGTATGTTTTGAAGCGGTTGCTAGTCAGCGCTCCAAGGTGAGTGACGAGGTAGCGCTCCGTTCGGCTCCGCCCCTTTGCAGAAACAGGTTCCGTTATTCTGGCACGTGTTCCGCCATTTAACAGTGTTGATCTTGTAACACATACAGAAGCCGATATATGTAAACACAAGCATTTCAAATATTTAACATATATATTTGTGATTATCTTATATTCCAGGTATATTTGTCACATATGCCAAGAATCTGAAACGGGCTATTTTCAAATACAGTACATTCAGCTTAGATAGACTGCGGATGCATGGATGGATTCATGAATGGATGGATGAATAGGAAAGTATAGTCAAGTACGTACATAGCATAAAATATTTATATTATTGTATGAACGCGTTATTTATGTTTAGTTTTGATGAATAAGACATTTGTACCTACAGAAAAGCAAATAGAATAAGCGTTTCACTGCAGGACGCGGTCTGCAGTGTAGAAATGGTGTTTTATTCATTTCGAGGGGATCTGTTTATGAAGACTGATCTGTAGCGGCATCTGGCGGCCAGTGCCAGAACTACATGAATAAGTGACTTAAGCTTGGTTGTTTTGTCTGTTAGCAAGTCACAGTATTAGCCTCAGCTAACGGTCCATATATCAGCACGTTTTACCGTAGTTGCTTTTACATGGAAAAAGACTATTTTTAATGTACACCCGAGCTGTTTAGGTGTCTTTTTGAGCCTCAGTGGTCACTACGTGTACCTGCCACCCCACCCTCGGCTGAACAAAAGCTGATTGTTCTCTCTCTGTTATCAGTGTCTGAAGCTCGAAGGTGCGCAGGTGGAATGTGTGGTATGTGAACGCGTGCAAGCCCTTAAATCCGGATTCAGCTGAGTGGAAGGTGTAATCTGCGTGGTTTGTCACGCACTATATGTGTTTGGACTGGATTAGTGGAGTCAGACATAACACTGTTAGTCAGACACACAGACTCGCACAGACACAGCCAAACCCTGTGAATATGAATATGGCTAAAACACTGTTTGCTATATGTCCATACAACGCACAGATAGGCCTACATTTTTCTCCAGAAGCAGAACCACACTCTTCATTTCATCAAATATGTTACACACACAAGTGAGTGTCTGGAATGGTTCTATACAGAACCGCCAATGCTCAAAGAACTGCGGAGACGGTTTGATACATACTTAAATGGTATCTCTGTAATGGGAAACCTGTTGTATATATGATTCTTTAGGGGTCCAAATTAAAAATGATGTTATGTAGCACCAAAAAGAGCACTGCAATTGTTAGAATTCATAGAACCTTTCTTGTAACAAAATAGAATAATTTTGTATGCAATGTCAGTAATTTACTTTATGATAGATAGATAGATAGATAGATAGATAGATAGATAGATAAATAAATAAATAAGCAGCAAATTACTGCAATAGTATTTGGTATGATTGCGTCCCCAAGCTTAACGTACTGGGAAAAAAATACCTTTGAAGGTAGATGCAAAAAGGGTTCTGTACTGTACAAAAAAGGGTTCCATGACTACAATTATAGTGGAAGCCTCTGAGGTGCTATATACAACCATATACAACAGGTTTTCCTTCATAGAAAAGAACCATTCAGCCAGACTCAGTGGGTGCACTGAGAGTGTCCTGTAAGGCTTATTATTTAAACACTACAAAATAAGTTTTTGGGTCTCCTTTTCTTTTCTTAATCTTATGGTGGTGATAGGACCAGATGTCCACCTCTAAAAGCTCCCTCACAGAAAGTTATTACATTAAATACCCTGCCCTGATGTCTGAAACATTGAGCGTGTTCACTTAATAATCTGATAACTGCAGAAAATCAGATTTTGCCAGTAATCCAATAAATGCGTTTACATGCAGTAGTAATCAAATAATGGGGAATCTCCAGGTCTACATGAGTCGGACAGTAATCACATTTCTGCTTTGTAACCGACCAACAAACTCACGTGCTGTGTGTTTTTTTCACATAGAGTCATTTTTCCTAAAAATAAATGAACATCATCTAGAAGATGAAGAATATTTGCATCCATTATTATGTCAAGCATATAGTTGGCTTCACTGTCACTCCAAAATTGTTTTATCCACATCTTGGCTGCTGTATTAAGTGTTGTGCAACAGAACAATTTTGGGATTTTTTTGTTTTACTTCTGTATTGCATTTGGACCCTTACTCTGATGTCTTTCAGTTTTCACCCATGCACAGACTGAGAAGACTGACGGAAATAAGAATAAGAGGACACATCCACTGAGAAACCTGACTCCGGGGCTAAAATCTTATCTGATTTCTGGGCCCTGTTTGGAAAGTCTTTTGGAGTATGCTGTTTACACGACCACTTGAATAATCAGATAACTGCAGAATTCCCATTCTGATTGGATTATTAAGTGCACATGAACACACTCATACACTCGTTGTTTTACTATAGTTATATGATTAGATTATATGTGTCAGGGGACGCAAGAAATTGTGAGTCAAAGCAATACCCAAAGAAAGCTTACATTTTCAGAATTACCTCTATTATGCCATCATCATTACATAAGAACCTTTGGTGGTTTTGTATAGTAAATAAAATGGTTATATTTGTGCTGTAAACATAGTGACCATTGGTTCCTATCATCACCATTATAAAGAAATCTGAGTCTGCATGTTACTCCACAATGAGCTGTTTAATGTAAAACCACCCTGAATGACTGTTTACATCTGATTGATTAAATTATGTGGAAATATTTAAAAATGGGGGAACATCCCATTAAATACTACTACTCGAGTCTGTTTTTCTTTTCTTGGGATAAAATTATATGCTAAAGCTCCACAGTGAAAGGAGTGAGCAGCAGAACAGGAGCTGAAACAACACACAGAACTGATAAACCTATGGACTTGAATAGTGGTACAAGTGTTTTAAAATACTGAGCTGAGTAAAAGGAAATACTTCATGAGAGTGCGCATCCTTGCTTCAGGTCATCTCACAGACAGGAATGCAGACCTTATCAGTCGAAAGAACTACGTAGGCCATGCTTTGAGCTCTCTGCATATTTGTCGGTTGTGCAATGAGAGGGTTTTTTCAAAAATCTGGTTGAGACTCCCAACTCCAGTGTCCCAGGTGGTTCAGGTTTTATTCTATTGCAGCTCTGTACCTGTATTTTAGTGTTCTTTATTGTTTGATGCACTGGTTGGTGGTACAGAGGACTCATGTAGTGTATAGGAGTCGTTTAAGGACTGTGTTTGGAAATCCTGACTTCTTATGACAGGAGACATTTCTATCACAGGTTACTTTACATCACTTGTTACATACCATGAAATTGGTTTGTCATTCTGACTTTGTAAACTGCCCTTGAAATGTTTGGGCACGCCTAGTTGTCCAACCAATGAGCATGTTTTCTATGTCACTATGAAATAACTGACCATATTAAAGTTCAAGCAGGAGGAAAACAGCATCATTATTAGTTTTATACATCATTATTATTAGCGTGAATATTTGTGCAATGGTAGTAATAAAGCCAAAGACCACACATTTTGGTCTCCATCATCACTAACTTTAAAAATAAAGGCTTTTAATTTTAGTGGCTTGAATAATTGGCTTGGAGCCTTTACATTATATAAGTTCTCATAGAAGTTCCTCAAACTCTGAAAATGTTCTTTATCTTCACACATCTCGTTTTCCATTCATTAAAGGATGAACCCCGTACCTAGTAAAGAGGATCTTTTACTCTTTAGCATAGTGAAAGCCTATTTTGGTGCTATACAGAACCATTTAAAAAGATTGTTTAAAGCACCATATGCAACAGGTTTCCCATCATTGACAACAACCATTTAACCATGCCAAGAAGCATTTATGCATTGAATGGTTCTTTGGGTGTTCACAGTTCTTCATAGAACCCATTTTCTTTACCTAGGAATCTGATTGTGTGCTTTTCTATTTAAAATGAAGAAATGAAGAACCAGAAAGGGTTCATTGTGCAAAATAGTCTACTTTTGGTTCCTTGAAGAACCTTGATATGAATAGGAGATGTGTGAAGAACTGTGAAGGTTTAAAGGACTTCGGCATAAGGTATTTACAGTGTCGTAGGTCTCGTCTTTAAACATGGTTTTTCAGGGAACTGAAAATGGTGGTGTTGCTCAAAGAACTGCCAGAGTGAATTGTTACAAGAACCTTTTATTGGAAGATACAGATCCTTCTTTTTTTGCTAAGAGAGTAGGTCAGGAAGTTTCTTTCTTAAAGTGAGTTAGTGAGTTTCGGCACATGTTGCTTTCCGCATAGTTGCAGTTTCGGCGCGTCTTTATTCTGAGAATTCTAAGAGCCGGTGCGTTTGGACGTGTCCGGACAGATCAGGCGGTTGAGAGAGAAGGATGTAAGGAATATAGGGAAAAACGTGTGGCTTCACAAAGCTTGAATCTGCTCTGAGCCGTGGGAAAGAAAGGAATGTGGGCGGAGTTTTGGCAGATGCTTCAAATTCTGTTAAGTTTTAGACTCACTTCCTGGTGGCTCCAGTCAGTCATCACCTGTCAGGTAGGAGGGAAGTCGTGCGGAGGAATCCTGAGGAGGAACACAGGGGCCGTTGTGGTTCCTTGGACCAGAACAGCATTTAGAGACAGAAAGCCATGGACTAATGAATCTGTACAGGAATTTCGGGTATATGCTGGAGAACTGGGTGGCTGATGGATACCCAGAAGTCTCATATTACTCAGAAGAGCCTTTGGAGAAGCAGCAGGATACCAACAGCAGCGACTCTGCTTCTGCAGATTCCTTCAGACTTCCAGGAACTGCTCTAAGGTCTGAATCTGAAGACTCTGGAGTTGATTTGTCCAATGTGGGCAGCCCTAAGGCCTCCAGGTCAAGTGTACTGAATTCTGTAGACTCCCTCGCATTCAAACCCTCTGCTGTACATTGTGAAATTGAAGGAGATATAAAACCTTCATGTTCCTCGCCAGATCCTTCCCTTTGCTCCTCATCGTCCTCATGTTTCTCTGAGACTCAGAATTTGCCCACAGTAGCAGACAGACCTTCAGTGGACCAAGTTTTAGGACAAAATGAGACGGACTGGACGCAGGCTACAGGGAGAAAATCCCCTTTTCTTGAGGAAGGCCTGGATGCTGAGCCTCGAAGACGCAGCAACACGACTGCACTGATAAGAGGCCATCATGGAGCTACAGCAAGAACACCTCACAGGACTGGAAGTTTGAGGTCAGGAAGGCCTCATGCACAGCCTGCTGACCAGCACAGACAGGCACATACTCTACAGCAGCTTGATCTCAATAACGGAGACATAGCAGAGGTATAGTTCTCTTTTTGCCAGCATACTTTTTGTGCTATCACAATTTTAACCTTTAAAACCTTTTAAACCAGGAATTGTTCACAGTGGTGGTGATAGGACATCCACCTCTAAAGGCTCCCTCACAGAAAGTTATTACATGAAATGGTTATGAATACAGTGCTTAATGTTTTGTGCTAGTTTAGAAACAGAGATTTGTGAGGGTGAAGATGCTCACAAACCCCCAAATTGGTGTAGATCCTTTACATTATGTGAAACTTCTTAAACCTTTAAAAGGTTCATCAGAGAAATTGCATTCTTTACATAACCAAAAGAGTTTCTTCTATGCCAACGTTTCTCAACCCTGGTCCCAGAGGCACACTACAGTGTACATACACTATTTGCCCTGCTTCCAACACACCTGATCAGCTCATTAACAATCCCTTAGTTAGCTTCAGTGGATGTGCTGAAGCAAGAAAAACACTAAAACGTGCCAGACATTGGGCCTCCGGGCTTGGACATAGAAACAATATTCTATGGTGTCACTCAAACCTTTGTTAAAGAGTGTCATGTTAGCAATGCAGTCCTGTAACACAGCACTGTATCTCAGCCCCTATAGTTTTACTGGACTTCATAATTTGGTTTCCTTCTTGTGTTTTGGTTGATCCCACTTCAATACCCAGCATACATTATGCAAATATATATTATACAATTACTGTGGATCTTGCCCACATCAGTATAGAAACCCACAGGTACAAACTTCCCAGCAGTAATATTAGTAAACTAGCTTCTTCAAAATTGCAGTTTTACAAGTCACCTTGTAGAAGATACATCATCAGAAGGGAGGGGGTGGAGATGGGGGGCTCTATTCTGTAAACTTAATAAAATCTCACTCTCATGAGTATTATGGCACCTGTAGGAGGCAATGTTCACAGTGGATGTAGTGATGACTACATATTCACTTGTCGGAATTTCCCTTTAAGAGCTACAAATCTGCCGGGAAGTTCATTCCACCACCTGAGCACCGGAACAGGGAGCAGTTTTGATGCTTGTCTTCAGTGTAGACTACACTAGCTTCTGTTTACATTGGAGACAAAATACATTTCATACTGATAAAAATAAGGCTGATTTATTGATATCATTAAAAAAAGAATATAAATAAAAAGATGAAAACAAGTCAGTGTCTGATACCTTTTTAACTGACTGAAAATTTGGCCGCTTAAAATAAAGCATTTATCATAGTACAGTTTTGGCTGTCAGTAATGTTCCGGCTATAAAGGCAAAACATTCATTTCGATTTTTGGAATTACAGACAGCAGAAGGAGCCAGTACATGTGTATATCACATGACATTTATTATCAGCTCCACTTACCATGTAGGAGCATTTTGTAGTTCTAAAATTACAGACTGTAGTCCATCTGATTCTCTGCATACTTTGTTACCCTGTTCCTCAGTGGTCAGGAACCCTGCAGGACCACCCCAGAGCAGGTATTATTTGGGTCAGCACTGCAGTGACACTGACGTGGTGGTGGTGTGTTAGTGTGTGTTGTGCTGGTGTGAGGGTATCAGACACGGCAGTGCTACTGTAGTTTTTAAACACCTCAGTGTCACTGCTGGACTGAGAATAGTCCACCAACCAAAACTATCCAGCTAACAGTGTCCTGCAGGCAGCGTCCTGTGGGCAGCGTTCTGTGACCACTGATGAAGGACTAGATGATGACCAACACAAACTGTGCAGCACAGATGAGCTATCATCTCTGACTTTACATCTACAGGGTAGACCAGCAAAGTAGGAGCATCTAGAGTGGACAGTGAGTGGACACAATGTTTAAACACTTCAGGTCTGGCGGTTTGGACTCTGGGGTGGGCAGTCCATTGTTCTGAGAATGCCAGCAGCTTCTTTGTTTGATGTGTCTCGTTTTCCCAGTAAAGGGCTTCTTGACACCTACACATCCTTTCAAAGCCATAGTGTTGAGTTTGTCTCCTCAGAAACACCTGTGGATATTTTCATATCGGAAGCAGATCGGAAGAGTGGAGCTTGATTTTCTTCTCTCTCTCTCAAAGATGAAAGTTTTGCACGCTGTTTATCTGATGACAGTTTTGGCTGTCCAGGTCCTCCAGGTGGCTGTTAGGAGTCTCATTTTCTCTGTAGTTTTTAATCATTTTTTGAACTCCAGATTTGGAAACTCTTTTTGTTTCACTTGTTTCCCTTTGACTTTTTCCTTCCTTATGGAAGTAGTCTATCTTATAAACCACTCTAAAAAAAAAAGGTTNCTCTGTAGTTTTTAATCATTTTTTGAACTCCAGATTTGGAAACTCTTTTTGTTTCACTTGTTTCCCTTTGACTTTTTCCTTCCTTATGGAAGTAGTCTATCTTATAAACCACTCTAAAAAAAAAAACTCAGTTCAAACTAAAAACTACTTTGAATAAATTATTTGTTCATTACTTACTTGAGTTGAATAAAACTAGTTTGTCTAAATGTTGAAGTGACAAGCCATTTTGTAACAGTAAAATCCTGAACCTAAACCTTTTCTTACTGCAGGAACCATGAAGAAATGCATTAGCACCTTCAGTTTTAGAAAATGAAACCTGGAACCTAAAAATAAAACACTTAACAATGTCAGGATGTCGACTAGTCCTGCTTTTCTCTGGTTTTGTTATATACACTTTTTGTTCTAATAATCCACAATACAAGCAAAAGCACACGGACAGGTGCATTCCCACACGCCTACACACCACTTATTAGTCACTCTGTCTGCTTTGGATTTTTGTTTGTGTGTGCGCTGCTCTTTCCTCTCATCTCCGAACCAGTCTGTTCAGGTGAGCGGAGCGGTGTAAAGTGGAGTATGAGGAATGTGGAGGTAGGGGTGTGTTTGGTTGTTAGAGATAACAGTGTGTGTGGAGGACATGTCTGAACACCGACATTTAAAAGGAAACATTTTCACAGTCATTATTGTTTCCATGCTGTGATTTGGTGTGCTCTTGGCATGAGTTGGCATACACCTGCAGGTGTTTATAACCAACTGTTACTGACAGCAAAAGTACCTCCAAATCATTGTCATATGCTCCAGGACGTCATGCTGAACGCTGTATCCTTTCTTTCCTTTTTCATTTGAAAGGTTTGTAGAAAGATAACAAGACACCGCTGTACCCACATAACATAGCAACCACAGCTGATGCTCATTCTGTGCAAATGATCAGACTGTCCAATCAAATTGGTCGGTTTGCCAATTTTTACAGAATTCCTGCATAATTCAGTTGTGGGTTGGCCATTCGAAGTGATGTGAAACAATCCACTCCAGATAAACTTGCAGAGTCTTTATAATAGTGGTGATGGGAACCAGGTGTTGCCATGTCTAAAACACAAATATATCCATTTTATATACTATCTAAAATCACCAGTGAACCCACACGTGTCTGCTGAGTTTTATATGTAATGTTAATGACGGTGAAATAGTGGTAAATCTGACTATCTAAGCTTTCTTTGGGAACTATTTTATGTGTGCATATTCACCATGAATGGCTAAAAGAACATTCATTTTAGGCCTAAAATGTCTCAAATGTATCGTAAAACAATGTCTCAGGCATTAGATAATATATTCATAAGCATCACTTGTAATAACTTTCTATGAGGTAACTTTTAGAGGCATTAAACTTCTCAGATATCTGGTTCCTACCACCACCACTGTGAGCAGCTGTGAACTGGTAAATTTAGCTGTAAATGCTTCACATTAAATTGAACAACTTTGTTTGCATATTAATTGTTTGGTAAAAAAAAAAAATAAAAATAGAGAACATCTCACTTAGGCTTTTAAAACGGTTTTATACCAACTCACAGCTTGCTTTGTTTAGTGACACACCCCCAATGTGGCCAACAGTTGGCAGTTCACCTCATTGTGAAATGCACTTTTTGGCTACTGTAGATTTTGAACATGTATAACAAAAAAAGCAAAAGCAAAAATGCAAATGCAAAAGGCAGTAACTGCTCTTGGTGTACTATATTTCAATCATGTGGGAATTATGTACCTTTAAATCAAGTCAATCCAAAGCAGTGAACCAAATTACCAGATATTTAAACTCTATGTATGTGTCATCAGGCCACGTGCGACAGGGAGCCTGACTTGTATGGACCCTCTCCTGGCCTGCTGTACCTGGAGCAGATGTGCCGGATGCTGGAAGAAATCGCCCGGTTACAGCAGCAGAACCATAGCCTTCAGCAGGAGATGGACACCGTCCGCGGCCAGAGGAAGGTAAGGTTTTTGTGCATTGGTCTGCCTTGCATCAGGATTGTAATAGTCATTTACTGTGAAATAGGAAAAGCACAAGACCTGTGTGGAGACACCTGAGACACACGGCTTTTCTTCTGATATCAAGTAGTTTGTTTCACGTTGCTGCACTTATAGCCTCTACTCTTCTAGGAAGGCTTTACACTAGATGTTGGAACATTGCTGTGAGGATTTGACTGCATTCAGCCAGAAGAGCATTAGTGAGGTCAGGTATTGATGTTGGATGATCGGTGCTGGATCAGCCCCAACACGGTTCCACTGCTCCACAGCCCAAAGAGGCTTTATACACCTCTACCCTTTACAATATCTGACAAAGTAGCTTTAACTAGGAACTTCATTGCTAGTCTAAACTATTTATATACAGTAAGAATAGATTCAGTTTTGTCTCAACATTTGTCTTGTCATCCATTTGATACCGAAGGGCCTATTTAATTCCACTGTTTACTTAAATATGAGAAGAATGATAGTAAAGATATTTTTTGACCGTTGACTTGATTAGCTTTTTCATACATACACAGGGTCTTTTAAGGCCTCAGATGGTCGTGTGGAAAGATGTGAGCTGCCAAATAAAATGCTTTGTAGATTTTCCAAATGAAAATAAATTAGCAAATCATCTTTTTATCTGAAACCTTAGGAGTTTAGTATGGGGAAAAAAAATTAAAAATTAAATTGCACAGGCCACATTTTATGTTTTATCATATTCCAATATGTTAAATCCAGCAAATAAACAGCAAATGTCCATTAAAATGTTCTCTGTACTGGCACAACATATAATTTGACTGGTGCGCCCATGTGACTGCATGTGCATGTGACTGTATACAGAACAGATTGAGCCTAAGCTTCATTGTTCCTTCCTTTGAATGGACTCTATAGATGGTCTAAAGAAGCTGAGACTACTAATAGACTTCCTGCTGAAAGTTACTTACGGAGATTTGAGCTTATAAAAAATATATTAGTTAATCAGCACTTACAAACCATCTAAATTCTCATTTAAAAGACATATGTTGACTCAGAATGAATGGAAGCTGAGTGGTGCTGAAGTGATATAGTGTACATTGATATATTGTGCAAATGTGAATCAGAATCAGTGAACTCCAGATATCCTGTAACTATGCAAATGCACCTGTTTACTGTTATGCATTGGTTTACCTTGTTTTTAATCTAAAGCTCACTAGCTGATACAGCCCAGAAGAGATCAGGTTACATTTTCAGTTTCTTCCTCATATGAGGGGATTTTCATAACCTCTGTTAATGTTGATCAGATCAGTAAGAATCTGTGAAGCTGCTTGAAAGTGTTCATCATTGAATCTGCTATTCATATAAATGAAGCTGAACTCAAACCTTGCTGAAAACCCTAATAGGATGATTGTTATTCAATCCCTGAATAAGGTCAAGCAGCTTTATCTTCCAAGAAAGTTATCAGCATGAATGTACTTTCACAACTAAAACAGAGCTTCAGTGAGCCCGGTCTTGATGTTAGTGGTGTTACTTGAATTTCTTCAAGATTTGTGTGAACAAAGGCTTAGGTGTTTGTTACCAAATATTTGATTTATTGAGGGTTTTTTGTTGTTAATAATTTATGTATTTTGTGTTTTTGTTTAGGTTTTGATGTAAATGGTTTTTTTTACATATTGTCATTTTTGTGTAAAATATAAACAAACTTCATCTAGAAGATGAAAAATATAGTTTCAGGTGTTGCTGTGTAAATGCTGCAGGCATATTTCCAGTAGCGTGCTCTGTTTTCACACAAACATGGACTGAGAAGTCTGAAAGAAATCAGAGTAAGAGTACACATGCACTAAGAAACCCAAATACTGAGCTCAAATCTGTCTCTCTTTATTTTTCAATCCCTAAGCCTTTATGTGATCTAAGAAACCAGAGTACTGTGTTTACATGACCACTATTAAGAGCATGTAGTCTCAGTGTCTCAGACGTCAGGCAGTGTATTCCTAAGCATTTCATGTAATAACTTTCTGTTAGGGAACCTTTAGAGGTGGACATCTGGTTTCTATCACCACCACTGCGAACAATTCTCTAGAATGAAGCACTTCACATCATACCTCTCTGACACTGTTTATTTAATGCATTATGCATAAATTAATTATGCATAAATTAAAAACAATGCTGAAATTTCTCTTAAACCTATATGTTTTGAGATGCTCTGTGATTTGGCGCGTTTAGTAATTGTGTTAACCCTAAAGGTTTTTGTGGGTTCAGGACTTGAGTAAATCAGGCTTTGATTTGTTCAGTATGTATGAATGAAGGCTTTAGTGTGGGCAGAACTTAATGTTAATGTCATAGTTTGAATGTATTTATTATGTCAATAAGGCTTCAATCTGTTAACTTATTTATATTTTTTGCAGACCACCAGTTCCCAGAAGCCTGAAGTCACCTTCATGGCTAATGAAAGACCTGAGGTCGTCCCTTTCGAGAACCTGTCAGCTCATGGTTTCCGCCGCAGGACTGCCTCCGACACATTTGCTTTTCTCAGGCATAGAAGTGAGTCATTATATGTATTATCTATTACAGCAATATATGTGTAATGAATTGCCTCAGTATACAAATATCCAAAAGAATATTACTGTTGTAACACAACAGTGCTGTAACTACAATAAACGATATAGTTTACCTTACAATAATAATAATAATAACAGCTGGCACGTAAAAGTCAGCCTGATGTATGTAAGACTGATGTAAAGGGTTGTGTTTTGTCTTCTGCAGGAAAAGCTAAAGTTCAAGCTGAACAGTTCATGTCCACAGATGTTCTAGCGGAAGAACCTGATGGCACCTTGCACACGGTAAGAGAGCTTTTGTGGAATTCTGAAGGAAGTGAGCAAAACTGGTTAGGTCTGTGTTGACTTGACTTTTCTTGCCAACGTGTTGAAACTTGAGCTGAGATGTCAATTCCAAATTACTACTAACATGCAACTTGATTAGAATGAAGTAATCATCACATATCATTTTCTAGAACACAGTTCACCTTAACATTGTAGTTTTAACCTTCCAATCCATATACCTTCAGCAAAAACCAAGCTACCCCTGCTGGTGGTCTTCAATAGTCACTAAGGATATTTAGTGTTTTCCTTGATCTCACAGTGTAAAGGACTTTAATGGTTTCCATATTAATTTGATGCTTTCTTTATAGGATCTATTGGTGTCCTACTGAATACTAATGGTCTCTAATGGTAAACATTAAAGGGGAAGTCCACTGATTTTTAAAAATGTCTGCATAATTCAGCAGTTTAGATGTAAACAAAGTCATTCAGAATAATTTGATGTGAAATGGTTAATTTTAGACACATTTCATTTAAGTCATGTTTTTAAATGTAATATTAATGGCAAATATGAACAGGTAAGTTTTCTTTGGGGACTATTTTGGCTCAGAATGCACTGCATGTATCCTTCCACTATGAATGGATTAAAATAATGGACCAATAATTTTATCACAAACCTATGGTAAAACAATGTCTCAGATACAGTGTATTCGTTACCATTTAATGTCATAATGTTCTGTAAGGGAGCTTTCAGAGGTAGATGTCTGGTTCCTGTCACCACCACTGTGGTGATAATTCTGACTCTGCAAGTTCCTCTAGAAGGACCCCTAACCACTCTGAATTAATGTGTTTACATTTTAATCAACTTATTATATATCAATCTAGAAAAATCAGTGATCAAAATCCCTTAAAATCAAAATGCCCATTAGAAAGCAAAACCATCAGGTCTTTTATTTTTTCCAGCAGGGTTAGCCAGGCTTGCTTTGCCTTGAATGCCTGACTGAATGCGCCAACATGGTTATTGTTTATCTGTTTGCTTATCCAGCCTGTGGAGACAGAGCAGAAGAAGGCGGGTAACGGCTTGAAGCAGAGGATTAGCTCACTAAGAAAGAATGAGAAGTTGGGTCGCTCCAGGAGCGGCAGGTGAGACTTTGGTGCACACAGTTATAAGATTTGCATTAGCAGTGTCTGAAAGCGGCATATCATGCTGATTTATTGTTTGCCCTCATGATGATATTCCTCCAGAGAAGATATCTTGACTTTAAGACTTGTGTGGACGTCTACCAGATGCAAATTCGAAATGAAAATATATGCAAAATGGCTGTTTAAATTTCCCATTCAGATGTGCAGTTCTGGGTTCTCTTCCATTTTAATGAACCCAGTGAAGCAGAACAGCTTTAAAGTAGAGCTAAAGTGATTACAAAGCAATCTGTGAGCTCATTTAAATGTGCTTTGGTGAAAAATGTGTCCCTTCTGTCTCTTTCCAGCTTACATGGTGAGAAGCCTGCTTCATTGCTCAAACTGTTTAGGAACAGAAGAAAGACCACACGGCATTGAGACTCGAGGACTTTACCTGGACAATAAAGAAATAGAACTTGAACTTCAGACACACACTCTTAAAACCAAGGTTCTTTAGGGGGTTCTTTGGTAATGACAGTAGCTGTACAGTCAAAAGCAAACGTTTGTTTTCTTGACTTTATTTCAAATACAGCTCCTTAAAAAAAGAAGTCAGGAACTCCCAAACTTTTGCATATGACTATATAAATTAAACAATCATTTGAATGTTTAGACTGTTATTTGCTTAGTTAAATGGTTCTTCTCTATGATGGAGAACCTGCTGTATATGTTTTTTTAAGAACAACCATATAGCACAAACCAGGGTTCTGCTACTGTTACAAGTTATATAATCTTTGGCACTGTATAGAACCCTCTTTGGTACGTGGAACGTGGGAGACTGCATTGAGAATGCATTGAGATGAATTTGCACCACATTATAAGATTATGGGCTTGTTTTCCTAGACTACTGCTTTTTTGGCTAATGCTATACGCTAACTCATGGTGATTGATTGATCCATGAGAGCCACTTCCAGAAAAGCCAACATTGTCCATGCCCTGCTAGAAATGTCAACACTGACTAGCATATGTTGCCCTTTGGGTCAACCATCTAACCATCATTAGTCCAACATAAAGCAGCATGGAATTCATGGAATTTTTTTTCGGCAGGGAAACATTAGAGTATTGTTGTAAAATTGCACAATTGTGTACAGTTGTGGTATTACATCATACCATTCATATTGCATCATGCACTGTAGGGCATGGCTTAGAGCCTGAGTCAGGCTGGGTAAGAGTTAGCCAGTTACAGGCTGGCTTAAACCTGTCCTAAAACTTGTTGTGATGATAACCAGCCAGATACGTAACAGGGATTTCATAAAATTGTTTCCATCATTAAATAGTTAAGATGTAAACAGTCATTCAGAGTGATTTGGTGTGAAATGCTCCATTCTAGAGAAACTTACCAAGTTGGAATTGTGCACAGTGGTTTTGATAGGAACTTAGATGCCTGAGGATCTATACAATAGTTTTTGGCCTAAAGCATAAAAGGCCTTTTATGGTGGAGAGAAACATGCCAAGGAAGACAGCCCCCAAAGAATACTAAGTTACAATATATATAATCAGCATTTTATATATATTTGTTTAGTAAATATATAGTACATAAAATTGCTATATTTGTGTTGTTGACATGGTGACCCCTGGTTCCCATCACCACCACTGTAAAGAAACCTGAGTCTGTAAGTTTCTCTGCAATGAAGCATACCACATCAAACTACTTGGAATGACTTTGTTTACATCGTAACTACTAAGTCATGCAGAAAATCTGTGGAATTCCCCTATAAATATAGTAATAATGGTCTACAATGTGTTTCATGTGTTAATATCGATTACAAAGGACTTACAATGTCTTACACTATGTAACAGTTTATTCTAGTGGAGTCTTTGATGGCTTACCTTTTCTTTACTTACTGTATTCTTTCACACAAATCTGAAATTTGCTCATTTTTCTAGTTCAGGTAAAAGAACGCACAGCTGAATGCACAAGTTTAAACACTCCTGGTCAAATGACATGATTTTCTAAGTGAAAATAAGTTACTTGCTGTACAAAGAACACTCTTAAATATGAACTAGCAGACAATTCTATGCTAAAATTCCCTCACATGTTTACTGAATAAATTACCCTTTCACAGCAAGATAAGCTAGTTATTAAAGCAGTCACAGGTCATTAGCGCAATTATTGCTTTATTGTTGATGGCTCACTGTCTCACTTCCCATAATTGGGGCAGAAGGGTGGCCATGCTTCATTCTGGCATGGCACTGGCCACCCCTTAGCTATGCCGCCGCTATTGGGTGGATGTTAAGCATCCAGGACAGAATAGGACCAGATTTCAGACCGCTTCATATGGTTTTGCCATGTGTATATATTTCTGGCCCAGTGCATGTGTGAACATTGTGGACCAACTGTGTACTTGGGTCACCACTTTACAGAGGTATGGGCCAGATCTTGGCTGAGGACTCAGCTGTATACTGGGCTAGAACTAACTCAACTTTTAGTGCACATGCCCTAAAAGCATAGTGCACAATGGGAAAAAAAAGTCATCTATATATTTTCATATATATATTTCATATATTTTCATATAGAAATTCAACAAAGCATGTCATTAACCTGGGGTGCCCAAACTTTTGCACACTACTGTATCATCGCTGCCAGAACATATTTATTCCATGTGATTTTGTATAATTTTTGTTGGTCTATTCATCATAATATTTTGACCCAGCTGGCAAATGATGAGATTTGAGGTTTTGTCCAGATAGCAAGGATATGTTACATCCTCAGAATCCTGAGTGACGTACTGATATATTCTTAAAATATAAAGAAAATATGTATATTGTAATATAAGTTGAATATGTCACATGTTTTACTTGTTCGGGCAAACTTCTGCTGCTAAAACAATGACAAGATGAGAAGAGAAAAACAAAAAGTAGAGAGAAACGTAGAGCAGGTATCTCTGTCTCAGTAAGGCTCTAGATGATATATTCTCTGTGGAATGTCTAGAGTGTTTCTTGCCAGGTTTCTCAACATGTACATTCCTTTCTTATGTTCTTAAAATATTTGCTGTTCCACGTTTTTATATCATTTGCAGTATTTTCCAAACTATTTATGTAAACTGTATATATATAATTTGTATTTCAATCCTGCTGGTTAAAATGACCTATGGATGTATATAGCACTATTTACTGTAAGTCTTTTTGTCTGAATTCAATTATAATAGCACTTTTTGTCCCTGAACTTCACGTCACGTCATTTTGTGCTTTTTGGCAAGTGTCATCATGAATCAGAAATCATGAATCACTTTTCTGTGGTGGTGGTAGTGGGAGGGGGAGGTGCAACATGATATGGTAACTGAATGTTATTTTTCTCTCACCCACTGGTGTGCAGTGACACAGGACAAAATACTTTGTTTTAAATGGAAGATTACAAGAAAACAAGCATTTTATCTTCTATATTGTATGCCAGGATGGATTGTGTTTAATATGGTCAGGGACATTTAGTAACACAGTATAAATTGCCTGTCCACTGCGATTTTAGGCTGACTGTTGAGGACACTGAGCCATTCGTTTCACTCAATTAATTTATTTGCTTTATTTTACCCAGGAGGGGGGGAGACAAAGTCTCCTTGGCATTCCCATGTGAAGAGATGTCAATGACAAACACATCCAAACAAGAGAAACAGGGCTTGGGGAAGGGGTCAGTCAGTTCGTACATAAAATACATTTACTCTGATATTTCATTTTTCTTGGCTCCGCGCACAAGTGTCTCTTTCACTTAAAAGTCCAGACAGCAACCGTCTGTGCTATTAGATCTATAGATATATCTGTTGTGGGTAAGACGGAGGGCTTTGGAATAGCATGGTCACAGCAAGGAGGGGTTGAGTTTTGGCATTTTGGCTCAAACAGCACCACCTGATGGCCTGTTTTGGATCTAGACGATGTTCCAAGAGGAAGGAAAGCTTTGGAGAAACGGGGTCACAGAGTGGTTTTGGCTGAAACAGTGCCAACTGATGGCCTGTTTCATATCTGATGGCCTGTTTTGGTCCAGCAGTTTGCATTGTCCAGCAGTTTACAAGTGTCCTACGTGATGCTGCAAGTGGACGGGTGGTGGGTGAGTAGGAGTGCTTTGGAAAAGCAGGGTCAGAGGAAGGGTCTTGGTTTTGGCTCAAACAGTGCCAACTGGTGGTCTGTTTTTTTGGATCTACAGGAAGATAGCTTTGGAAAAGCAGGGTAACAGGGGTGGTTGAGTTGTGTAGTTTTGGCTCAAACAGCACCACTTGATGGCCTGTTTTAAATCTACATGATGCCGCATGATGAGAGCGGGTTGGCAATATGGCAGGTGCAGGCCGATTGGCAGTACTGGCGCACCGTCTGGTAGCAGCTGCGGTCGGCATCTCCGCCCCACTGCACGGTCCCTCCAGGGTCGGATGGCAACCGGCTCAGGATGCTGGTGTTGATGGCCAGCGCGGCTAGGCCGTAGTCGGTGAAGAGGACGGTCTCACGGCGGCACGTGGGGCAAGAGATGAACTTATACTTGGGGCAAGACTCGTACAGGATTTGCAGGCACTCCTCACACACTGAGTGCAGGCAGGAGAGGATCCGGGGACGTTTTCCTGCAAAGTTGTATGTGTGTCCGCAAGTTGGGCAGTCCAGTGGTTCGCATGGCATCACCGGCCCAGAAGATGTTGAGGAAGAAGAAGAAGAAGAAGTGGAGGAAGAGCGAAGCACATACTGGTTCACAATTACGTCATCCATCTTGTAGTGGAACTGGTGGTAGCATATCTCGGTGGTGCTTGCCTTGCGTTGGGCTAAATAGCTAGCTTCCCGGCGCAAGACCGGAGCTGGAGGGGATACCAAAGGCCGGGGATTGACCACGGTGTTTCCATTGACCTCCAGGGACAAATCACTGCAGGCTTGGTTGACAATGACCTCCCCTTCACCTCCTCCATCCCAAGCCACTCGTGGAGGAGGCGCGAAACGAGGCTGAGTAACTGGCACTGGGCACTCCCGGGGGAACTTCTCAGACTGGATGATCTTGACGGTGTCCATTGGGATGGTCACAGGCTGGCGCCGCAGACAGGACATTCGCTCTGGGAAGTGACGGGTGGTCTTAGCAGGTGTTTGAGTGTGTGTTTGTGGTGTTAGACTCACAGCCCTGTGGATGGTGTCTTCTGTATACTCAGAGCATGATACTCAGCCATTGGAAGGTACGTATGGACGGAGGCTCTTGTCCATTTTTCTGTTGAAGTTTCTTGCTGGTTAAGCACAGTTTTTGTGAAGTCACACAAATTGTTTGTGGATGGATCACGATTGTAGGTCTAGAGCTCAGATGCCTTAAAGTTAACAGAGAGTCCTGTCCTTCTTCAGAAGGTAAAAAAAGTTGCAATGTCTTATAGTTTGCAGCTCCCAGCAGTAATGTCTGAAAGATTCCACTGAACAGTTTGCAATGCTGAGTAGCCCAAAATGTCTAGTAGATGCCAATATCCAGTGGTTTACAATGTCTAGCAGTCTGCAATGTCCAATGAGCTGATAACTTACACCCTGGTTATTAATACTTCAGTTTCTCTATGAGCAAAAATAATACTCTATATCCAGTTTTACAAATAAATGGCTGAACACAGCATAGCACATAATACTTAACCACAAAGATAGGTTTTAATATTCAAGTTGATATCATAAATACCTATTTATAACGACATAAATACAATAAGCACCTACACAGATAGTCCTTTTAAGAAGGCATTTAAGGACTGAACCACAAGCTTGGTGGGTTTGTGTTCTCACAGTTCTTGTGAAGTTTTTAAAAGGAGCTAGAGCAGTTTGTGGAAGGGTACTGCATTCACGCCAGCGGCACAACTGACATGACCTCCCTCCTCCTCCAGATTTCTGAAGATCCTGCCTCCTTAAGAGTGATAAGCAGTAGCTTATTTGGGCGAATGTTCTTGACGCGTAGGAAGGATCTAGATGATCTTACACTGCTTGGAATTCCTCAAAAGGAGTGTGTGTGTGTATTTTGTCCTAAGGGGGGTGTGTCCACTTTTTGTTGATGTGACAGGTTCACGAGTGTCCCAGGAGTATGTCCAGATCTTGTCTATTCCAGGCTTGTTTCCGAAGCAGGCCGGATGAGGAGTCTCTTAGGTAGTTTCTTTTCCTGGTGACAAAGACAAAAGAGGCCAGGTGATGGTTATGTAATAAAATGACAAAGCAATCTTTTTTTAGGTCTTTTGCCTGTAAGCCAGGAACCTTCTGCAAAACACAGTGCTAGGACAGTGGAGTAGGGAAAGGTCAAGTAAACCCAACATCACAAGACAAACACAACTTCAACTTTTAATTAAGCAGTTAAGATAACATCTGGATAATACCTGCATAAACCCAGCATCATGTTTGTCAAAATCAAGAGCAGACTTTAGCTAAGTAATGATTTGACGATTTTCTTGTAACTAAATATCTAGCACCATCACCTTTCTCCCAGTTTCTTATAGTGTGTTCTGTTTGATCTGGAAAATCAGTATTTCTGAGTTCCCAGTGGGACGTTTCAACTAAAACACTCACCAACAAGGATTCCATACTCTAAAACTCAGGAGAGCCTCACCAACTCAACATCACAATCCAGGAGTGCACATGTATCACGGCTGTAGTATTACACAGTTTATTATTACTTTTTAATCTATTTGTGTCTAATCAGCCATACACGCCTTGCTGTTTAGTATCTATCTGTACACATGTTCCTACAGTGTTTGGATCCACAAAATACTTTAACTGGTATTGATAACTTTGGTTAACAACTAACCTGGCTAGAAAGCAAACTGCCTGTATTAGAACTATTAAAACTAAAACAGCAAGTCACCCAGAACTCCAGCCCAAGTTCTCAAAGAGTGCATATGTTCTCAAACACTGACCACTGATGAGGGACTAGAGCATCAACCCTCCTTTTGGAGATCTAGATCCACACTGCCAGCCAAATCTGAATCGTGGCTTGTATCCAGATTTCTGATAGTCTGGACAGCAAAAAAAAAAACCCCAAAAACCATAAAATTCAGATATTCACATAAAATAGATCTCAATCTGGGTGCTCTGGCCACACCATCATTCTGAATCCAACAAACAGTTACAATATCAAATCCAGACTGATGGGATTCAACAAGAGTGCTGGTGTTGTGAACCTTGACTTGACAGAGTGATTGTTTGGAGGGACAAATAATGCATCTCTGTCTCTCCCACATCCACGTATGAAAGCCACGTCACTAGTATGGCCAAAGTTTCTGATGCCCTTGTTGTTACAACAGCAACTCATACAGATAGACTGGTGATGTCTGGACACACAAATTCAACCTGATCACTTACAAATAGCAGTGCAGACTGTCGTCTTAAAATATATGGTTTAAGAAACAAATACAATCTGCCTGCAGTCTGAACATAGCCCTACTTTCCTGCTGAGTTTATTTCTAATCAGTTTCAAGCACGCTGCTCTACCCTTGACCTAACACTAATGCATTCAGCCAGCCAGTGACTCCTGATAGTGTTAATTAGCTGAAACAGGGGTGTCAGATTGTGGTTGGAACTAGAAATCTTTCTCCAGGATCAGTGTTGGTGACCACTGAGCTAGAAGATGGCTACACAACCCGTACATCAACAGATGTAACAGTACACCAGCAAAGGGTTCTAGTAACGTGCTCATTGCAAACTGACCAAGAAAACATGTTTCCTTGCATTAAGACATTTTGAAATAGTAGGTGTCCCCAAACATGTGACTAGCAGTGTAAGACCGCAGTAGAAACAGCTAGCGGCTTTCAAAGCCAAAAAGCTGCTCAGACCAGCAGCCATCTGCGATCCAGCAGGGGGCTGAGCGCTATAGAGGGGAGCAAAACTGACCTTGCTGCAGGACAACCTGTCCAAGCACTAGAGAGTAGATGCTTAACTGTTAGTTTAAATGGAGGCCCACTAACTAGACTGCAAAATGGACGTTAGTGTGTAGGCCTGCAGTGAGTCAGCGCCGTATGAACGGCTCACGAACAAAAGCAGTTCATTCTGTGGAGTGACGTGTATGAGCTGGTCATCTGTGAGAAACGCTCAGAATGTATGTGTGCATGCCAAGGACAGGAAACAGTAGGGAGAACTGACACATTTGCAGTGGTCCTCAGAGTGAGGGGGAGGATGGAGAGATGGAGACACAGAGATAAAGCAGAGTGAGAGAGGTGACCTAGATGCCATATGAGTAGAGACAGAGAGAGAAAGAGAGACTGCAAGAGAGAGAAAGAGAGAGAGAGAGAAAGAGAGAGAGCATAAGAGAGAGAGAGGGAGAAGAGAGAGAGATGGAGAGAGAGCTCTTGTAGTCAGAGTTGCTATTTATGAGCTTTTTATCTCCCCTCCATTTCACAGAAGCCCTACACAACCAGAATCACACATTGACGGTCTTCTACTTAGCCCACAAGCAAGCTTCCCCTCCGCACATATGTACACACAGAGTGGCCGTAAACTGATGTCCCACCCTGAATGATGACTAATAACATCCAGCATCCACCTACATCCACTCACGCTCATCCTCCTTCTAATGCACTAATACAGAAATGTGGACCCACCCATGCTCCACCCACAAATGCATTCTTTCATACCTACTGTTGTGAGGTTGGGTGAGCTTGAGTGAGCGCTGGCTTAAATCCTATTCAATGTAATGACGAACTGTAGCACACATTGTTTACATTCACTACATACCCATCAGTTATGCTGCACAAGCAAGCTGGACTATCTGCACCTTGTGCACCACTGCACCACTTTCCCCAGATGTACT
Organism: Semaprochilodus insignis; assembly: GCA_034552555.1. NCBI lineage: Eukaryota > Metazoa > Chordata > Actinopteri > Characiformes > Prochilodontidae > Semaprochilodus > Semaprochilodus insignis. The sequence goes on along the minus strand of CM067490.1, from coordinate 10,367,956 downwards.
CAATCAGCTGAGACATTTCTGGAGTCCATTCTGGAGTCCATCTTTAGTGTAGAGCTAACAAACACTAAAACACAATAGTCACTCAGGTCAATCAGCTTGAAACACATCCAGGTCTTTGGTGCGGTTTAGTGGACAGTGTGACTGTGAGCTGTAAAAACTAAACGAAACTGCAGGCAGCCACTTTAGATAACACTATTTAGGCATACGTACTTTATATTCACAACTACCTCAGGAGTTGGGGTGCTGATTTAGTTTTTGTAATAATGACCATCATAAATATGGAGACAATCTGATCCAACCCTACTGTGTAAATGCCAGCTCTGAAATGGCTGCCCATAGCAGTGAAGTTTTGCTCATTTTTATAACACTCACTATAACAACAACAACTAATGCGCTACACCACAGATCAGTCCTACATCAAAGTGGATTCATTTGTAATATATCAGTAGATACAGTCAAATCAGTAGTAATTGTTGCATTAATGGGATTATGAAATGTATCTACTGAGACTTACCAGCACTTTGCTCAGAATAACTTAACTTGTGTTCACCAGAACCACAGCTGCTACTACAACAGCAGTATATGCTGTACCCAGCTAAAGACATGCAATCAGGTGAACTGGACATGCTAAATTGCCCATTAGGTGTGTGTGTGTGTGTGTGTGTGTGTGTGTGTGTGTGTGTGTGTGTGTGACTGTGTATGTCAGTGTGTCTGCCCTGTAATGGATTGGCGGCCTGTCCAAAGTGTTTCCTGCCTTATTCCCATTGGATGCTGGGTTAGGCTCCAGCACACATGTGACCCAGAAAGATAAAACAGTTTAGAAGATCGGTGAGCGTTAAACGAATGTTTTTGATTTGACTGAACTCTAAACAAATATTAAATGCTTGATATATTTTCATTATTATTATTATTATTATTATTATTATTATTATTATTACATTTAAACAAAGTCATTCAGAGTGGTTTGATATGAAATGCTTCATTCTAGAGGAATGGTTACAGTGGTGGTAATAGGAGCCAGAAGTCCACCTCTAAAAGCCCCTTGACAGAAAGGTAGCCCATGAGATGGTTATGAATATGCTGCCTGATGTCTGAGACATTGTTTACCAGATCAGAATATTTTGGTTCAAATATATTAAAATGTATGGCAGAGAGGGACAAAGTGAAACAGTGCCTTAAAAAACCTTTATATCAGGTTTATCACTATTTTATGATCATCAGCATTACATATAAAAACTCAGAAGACTGTGTAGGTTCACTGGTGGTATTGTTTGTGTCGTAGACATCACTATCCCTGGTTCCCATCACTGTGAATCAATCTTTCAACAATGAACCATTTCACAACAAACCTCTCAGAATTACTTCCTTTATATCTCGATGGAAAACTGGTGGAATTCCTCTTTAAGAGTAAAACAAAAGACAATGCCCTTAACAAACACACTGAGTTAACAAATAACACACTAAAGTGCTTTGAAATGGTCTATATTCATATCTAAAGCTTCTGTCTGGCACTGTTTTGACTAATGTGTGCTGTGCTGTACAACTGTACTAGCCAATCCTGGAGCAGGAGGCGAGGCCTATCAGCTGTTTTTCACTCATCCTCATTTCTGACTGCGTTGCCATGGCGCTAGGGAGCTGCAAGGCAAGTCTGGAAATAACCACGAGTGTAGGCGCACACAAACACACATGCACACGCACACACACGCACACACACACACAAGCACATACACAAGCACATACACACAGATATGTATAATACAAAAAATCTGATTTTGGCAGGTGAAATCGTCTTAAATGTGGTAACATACAGTCACATGTAAAGCATTTTGGCATTTCTGGTCTAATTATATGTTTTTGTTGATTCTCTATGTTTAAATAAGTGAATCCTCTACAGAGAACACACTTCTGCACATTTTAATACACATTTACAGTTTACTCACTAAATTTTAGGGTCTCATATCTTAGAAAACCGAAATAAACTCTTGTTAAATAAAAGCATCTAATGCAATAAATGAACACTGTATAAGCTTCAGAACTTCATATAGTCTCTATATGAAAACTGACATATTGAAATCATTTTGATTTTTACATGCTATATCCATACACATCCATATTTTAACATATACTCACATATTCAGCTCAGAGCAGAGCATAGCTCCTCTCATTCACACTGAAGTTTTAGGCAGTGTTTCAGTTAGGAATGCTTTTTGAATTATGCACAATACAGGACAGCCAATCAGAACGGAACTCTTTTACATACATCACGTTTAACGGCACAGTAACAGAAATTTTAAGAGATTGTGTTGGAAAATGATCACATAAAATTAATTATGACTGTATTTTTGGTACATAAAACCACAGTATAACAGTATAAGTGGACCAGAAGGAAAAGAGATAAAAGAGATGAAAAATGTATGATATAGACTTTTAACATAATGGTAGAAAATGTGTCCTGTGCAAAGTTTATGGTATGTTGTATATTGTATGTTTTCTTTTTCCCAGTATGTTAAAGAAACTTATTGTGTACTAAAATGAGCAGAAAATGCCATGTTTAGGTGTGTTCCCTGTACAGGACGTTCACTTATTTTCACTTAGAAGATCAACAAAGCATTTTATTTGACCAGAAGTGCCTAAACCTTTGCATATGACTAAATACAATATCTAATGTTTTAGTGAATAAGTTGTTGTAACAATATAAAGATTACTCAACCTATTTTTACAGACATTTAAACCATTTTAACTAGTGAAATTATCTCAAAGGGGCCAAATTGTCGAACATTTTCCTCCCTTTTTAAAAACGAAAACAGGGCATTGCATATGTGTACACTGTCAGAAACAAAATCTTGTAAGTTGTATAACTATACTGTACATCAGTGTAACCAGACTTTTTCCTAAGTCAGTTTGGACTATTTCTGTTGATCCATTCATCCATTTGCACACAATGTAAAAGACAACAGGCAAAATTATACACACTGTTGCTGTAGGATATGAGCTATAAATATTGCTAAAATGTCAAAACATATAACTCCCAGGTCTGTGTGTGTAAACTAAGCTATCGAAACTGCCTGTTTTGAATTCATTGTTTAGTGATGTCACAAAAACCAAAGCATTGACATACATTCACCTATTCAGCCTACAGCAATTAAGCCCCAAACATTCACCTTGAAGAAGAGTTTTAGCCTGGACTGTTTTTTGATTGATGAAGATGAAGAGCAACAAATCAGAACAGATCGCACAGAAATATATTAGTCTTATAGGCATGGAAACAAAAGAAGCCTCTTTAAGTGTTGGAAAATTGTCAGGTACATGTTTTGGTACATAGAATAACACACTATTACCTTTATTACCTAAAGCTAAGAATGAAGGGAAAGTGTAGGATAGGGGGCCTTTAATCCTTCCAGTATGAGCATTTGCTGCTCGTGCAGTGGGAGCATTTCAGTCCAATACGTGAACAGTTAGGAATAGGAGAAATTAACTTATATTCTTCCAGCTGTCTGCTAATGAGAAGTATTAGCCATATTGCCTGCATTCGAAAAGAGTTCACTTGTCAAGATGTTGTTTTTTGCAGCATATACAACACACACACACACACACACACACACACGGACACATAGACGTCAGCATGCGTGAGATGTGGTGGAGAAAATGGCTGCTGCACTCTCAGCCTCCCAGTAAACAGCTGAGATAAGAGCGTATCAGCATGCTGCAGAAACAGCAACTCAAATCTTATCAACGTCTGACATTTTTACATGTTCGGCAGCTCTGTTCTACTTCTATAGGCTTGATTGAGGTTGCTTACGCCAGTAGCATGCTTTAAACACCAAACAGTAATCTGTACTGGACAAAGAGGGAATAAAAACAGCTTGTTGGGAAGTTTGTAGTTCCTGGGAAGTCCTGGTGTTGGAGATAGGCTATGAGGACTGATTATGTATTTAACATACACAAAAGATCCACCACAAAAGCTTCATCATGCCATTGCCTTCCCTGAGAGCCTACTGCTGTCTATAAGCCTCAAGCACATGCAGTATTGTGTGGAAGTCAGAGACCATCCTCTTTTTCATTTAATTTGCTGTCTAAACAGCTCTAAGTGCGAGTTATTCGTTTTCTCCTCTCATCTTCTCATCTTAAAGCCAGGATGATACAGCTGTGCCCTCTCAACAAAAGCTGTGCATCTAAAATGACTAAAGCAGATGTTTTTGAGGAGATTGGATATGAGGTAATCCGCTTGCATAAGAAAGCAGAAAGTCAAAGGAAAATTAAGTTTCCAAAACCAGAGCTCAAAATTTGATTAACAGCCACAGAGAAAATGGGACTCCAAATAACCACCTGGAAGACCTGGTAGACCACCAACACTGACCCTAACAGCACTTAAAGCTTTCATCTTTGAGAGAGAGAGAGAGAGAGCATCAGGCTTCACTCCTGCTTCAGCTGTATTAAATACAAATGTTTGTGAATAAAAGTTACAGAATCTGAATTTTCCACATCATTTCCCCACCGATTACAAGTGAGAGACATCTAATCAAAATTTAAGAAGAAGCGTTTCAAGGCGTACACACCAGCAGCGAAGGTGGGAGACAGTAAAACCTCCTCCTTGCTGTTAGACGGGACGTTATGTAACAGGCTCATCCCAGAAACAGCAGGAGAATTAAGGCAGGCCAGGCAGCACCATGCTAGGCCTGCTGCTGTACACTGCACCAAAATGGTATCTGGACACATGGAAGGATCTTAAACCTGTGAAAAAAGTTCATTTTGAGATATATAAGCAGTATATGAGTCATTCTACTGAATTAGTTCACACTGAAGGAACACTTTCCTTCCTCCACAGAAGGAAAAAACAAAACAAAACTAATATTAAATATACTATTAAATAATAAAAGAATAGCTGCACAAATAGTTGCACCCAGAAGAATCAATGAAACGTGGTGAGACATGCGAATGATTCAAGTTTCACACTCGGCCACGCATGTGATGTAAGCAAGGACGGACCCTATCGCAGGACTACATGCATGCAGACCATCACGACGACTGCCCTTAACACCACGTCAACGTCACTAAAGCCTGCAATGGTGTTTTGCCCAACATGCCATGTCATGACTCAGAACAGCAGCAGCTCATCATCAGTGACGTGTCCTGTTTTTGTCTTTGTAAAGACGACCAACGAATCTGTGTGTGGAGGCACCGTGGTCAGTGCCAAGATGAACAGTTTGTTGTCACGTGTCACAAGTCCAGAAGGCCTGGTGTGACTGCACCTCCACCCCTACCATAATATCTGCAGGAACTATGTGAGAATATTCAAGCTGCATGGGACGGATTATCGCAGGACACCATTAGAAACTCTGTGCCAAGACGTCTGGCATGCTGTGTCAATAAATATTACCCTTATCAGTCTAAATTTTTCATCATTTATTGTTCCTGGTAACCTTTGTCTTCTGTCCCAATGGCATTGCAATCCGACACTTCCTTCTGGATGCAACTAATTAATATGATTAAATATGTGCAAAATTAATACCTATGAAATAAATAACTAAAGTTGTCCCTACCCAAATACACAGAGTTTTAGTCTGTAAGTGAAGCCTTATTTTAGTCATGCACGGCAGGCACGGCAGGCTGCATCCCTCTCCCTCATGGAAGGTGACCAGTTAGATGCCATTGTTTTGAGATAAATGTGTCCCAAAAGCTGAAAGTCAGTGTGGAACATTAAGAACTGTCGCTACTAAACCACATAATGTCTGCAGTTAATTACACATTGTTTCATATTTTATGATGTTTTGATGATGGAATGTTCAGTCGTTAGTTTTACTAAAATAAACTGAATTACAGTATAGGGTCAGTTAGAGCAAAAGGATTTTAGTCTATATGTGTTATCACTGGACATCTATGATGAAAAATAATACTAGAAAAATAATAAAGAAAATTATTATATCGAATTATTGTTTTTGTGATAACATACAATTATTTGTTTAACAGCAACTATATTACTCCAAATGAAGCCAGGTTTAGATACTCAGACTGTGATTAATCCAAGTTTACATAATCAGACTGTAATTAATCCGGGTTTAGTTACTCAGACTGTAATTAATCCAGGTTTAAACATTTAGATTGTAATCAATCCAGGTTGAGATACTCAGACAGCGATAATTCCAGGTGTAGATACTCAGACTTCAATTAATCCAGTTTAATTACTCAGACAGTAATTAATCCTGATTTAGATACTCAGGCTGTTAGTAAACCATGTTTATATAGTCTGACTGTGGTTAATCCAAGTTTAGATACATAGACCTTGTTATTGTCCAGGTTTAGATACTCTAACCGTAATTAATTCAGGTTTAGATACTCAGATTGTGATTAATCCAGGTTTAGATGCTCAGACTGTGGTTAATCCAGGTTTAGATACTCAGACTGTGATTAATCCAGGTTTATATGCTCAGACTGTGGTTAATCCAGGTTTAGATACTCAGACTGTGATTAATCGAGGTTTAGATGCTCAGACTGTGGTTAATCCAGGTTTATATATTGAGACTGTGGTTAATCCAGGTTTATATATTGAGACTGTGATTAAGTGAGGTTTATATATTGAGACTGTGGTTAATCCAGGTTTAGATACTCAGACTGTGGTTAATCCAGGTTTAGATACTCAGACTGTGATTAAGTCAGGTTTATATATTGAGACTGTAATTAATCCAGGTTTAGTTACTTAGGCTGTGACTAATCATCCAGGTTTAGATACTTAGAATGTGGTTAATATAGATCTAGATATTCAGACTATGCTCATTCCAGGTGTAGATACACATCTTGTTTCAAAGAGCTAGCACACAGAATGCAAACATACTGGAGACATTTTACACCTACCTATCAAACCAAAAGATACAGATCAGCGCCCACACACACACACACTTACATGCCTGTAATGTGAAGTTTTCTGCACCTGCTCCAACGCTGCATGATTCACTCCGTACCAGCTCACATACTAATAAATACTGAATAAACTCTCCAACACTGCAGACTCTCATTCACTTCGACAACATTCCTGTACACATCCCCCATTCACTCCTGCACACACTAAATAAAAGCAACACACTCATACACACACACATGCACCACCCAGAACATTCCTCAGCCTCATCCTCCTCTCTCTCTCTGCCTCGATCTCCCTATCTCTTGCTATCTTTGTCCACATGCAGGCATGAGTTTGGTTCAGTGTGTGCGTGCATGCTGGACACATTCCACCTGGCCAGACAGACAATCAGGAAAAGAACATCATGTTATTTTGTGAGATGCTGTCAATGCCCCAATCTGTTCAATCATAAATGCACACACATATTTTGTTTTTAGACTTCAGTGTCGGTGTCTGGGCTCATATAAAAGTCCCACATCTATTTAACATACTTCCAGTACATATTTTTATTTTTCTGCATCACTTGAGCTTAGCAGCTGCCAGACCAACCAAAATGCTCCAATTACTGCTTGGAATGAAGCTCTTTACATTAACTTACATTAAAAGTAAAGAATGTTTTTGCCTTCTCCTGTAGAATCTCCATTTTGGAGATGCTTGTTCTTCTTTGGGCAGTGGTAACATGTTTACAGCTTTGAGATGTCCTTGGTAAGAAGTAAGTCGCTTTTTATAGCAGTAAATTATGGTCCATTCTTCTTGGCCTTCCAACATTCTTTAATTCAACAATGTTACCAGTATCCCTCTATTATACTCAGAATAACAAAATCCTCCATAATTGTTTAATATCATGTGAGTCAGGAGATTGGCTAGACCATGTTTAACCAGTTTTGAGTCATGGGGGCTGTATGTTTCGGGTCTTCTCCCCAGATTCATTTACATTTAGGCATTTAGTTGACGCTCTTATCCAGAGTGACTTACAAGGTTATTCGTTTTACAGGTAGGCCACTGCAGTGTTAGGAGTCTTGCCCAAGGACTCTTATTGGTGCAGCTCAGCATTTGCTACCTAGACTGGGATTCAAACCCCTGTTTCCCCACATGGGGTAGTAGCTCTCTGGTAGGGTAGTGGTGCTAACCGCTGAGCCACACCAACCACTTACAACCACATTCAGTTTTTTGGCCGTCAGTTTTACTTCTCCTCTGATATTTACTGGTACATTCATGATGACATGTCAGCCCACAGTACCACAGATGATGCTCCTACCTTCATACTTCATTGCGGGGGTTTGGGGTATTATTCCAAATGAGCTCTGTTTTGTCTAAATGCTGGTGTGCAAATCTAGCCATTGTTCATCTAAACGTTGTCTTGAAAATCTTTTTGAGTATATTGTTGTTTATGCTTGTGAATACATCCTTTTGGTTCATATTTATGAATATTACAGTTATAAGTAATTATGTGAGTGCATATACACTATGAACTGAAGTATATCGTCACTGTGCAAATAATTGTCAACAACCATCCTTTATATTGTTCTAAAATTAACATTCTCATAATGAATGGACCCATAGATGGTTTAAAATTGATTTAAATAAAATCTCTTTACATTAACTTACATTAAAATGAAACCTTCAATTAAAAGTTTGGGATACTTGTTTTTTGGACAGTAATGGTAGAACAGAATAAGCTGACAAGAACAGCAAGTAGATAATTACAGTGTATTATGTATCATTTAATAACTTTTAGTTCATTTAAAAAACATACTATTTTGATATACATTGTATAAGCTGATACTGAATAAAATAACAATAATTAATATGACAAGTGATTGCACACTTTTGAGCAATAATGTATACTAATATGCCATTATGCCAACAATATATATTTGGAAATAAAATCATCTTAAATTAGATTAATTCTTAACATTTTAAATGACTAAAGTTATGTCATCAAGTACAGTACTGCCAGTAGATGTGTTTTGAAATAAGGTGAATCATCTAATAGCAATGTTGGAGTAACTTCATAAACATTAACATTGCATAACATCGCTGTCATAACAAAAACAAAACAAAAGAAGAAAATATTCTCAGCTTTTAATGTAAGTTAATGTAATGAGATTTTCAAGCCATTTTTCTGTTGGTCCATTCATCATGAAATTTTAGCTTAGTATAAAGGGCAGCTAGAGAATTGGTGTTCTTTGGACAGTAATGATGAACTGCCCATGTAAGACATAAAAGTAGGCTAGTTAAATTCTGATACTATTGGTCTGGTCATACGTCCAAACATTGGCATCCACGGACTGAATTCTGTTACAGTGACTGAGTTATGTTAGTTCAGCCATGTGTGCGTGTGAGGAAGGCAGCAGTGTTTAATAATTCAGTGGCTGTCATTCAGAGCAGGCGTCAGCCATTTTGCCTCTAGTTCATTGAGTAGGACGCTTTGTTCCTGCTGCTGCTGCTGTTGCTGCAAATCCTTCACATACACACTCACCTTCACATATGCTCACCATTACACAGCAGTACAGGACGCTTATCTTTACACACTAGTAATGCCATGACATTAACAGTGATAATATTTCATCTTCATCAACACTCATCTTCACAATAGTGATTTCAATAATATCATTACAGGATAAAACAATATTAATTACTATTACTATAATAGTGTAAGATATGGTATAATATAGTAGTATAATATACAGTGGAATAAAATACTGCAAATATGCTAATATAATGCTAGTGCAATTTCAATATACTATAAAATACTTACATCCTAATATAGTAGGCCTATAGATACATGTAATATACTATAATAGAATACTAGTAGATGTAAAGTACTGAAATCCGAGTATAAGATACACTCTTATAATACAATTAAAGTTGTAGTGTACTAGAATATTATTCACTATAACAGTACTAGTATTCTAGGAAGCACTAGTATAATACTATACACTATTATAATACTAGTATTCTAGAAAGTATTAGTATACTATATTATATATACAATATTATAAAATTAATGTTAATAATAATATTATAAACCCTGTATGATATAAAGAACTGCAATACTACAAGTATACACTGTTATAATACTAGTATACTAGGCATATGATTCCTAAGAATAATATACAGTAAAATATTACTGACATACAAGGTAGCTGATACAAAAATGTAATAAACACTAATATATTTCTACAAAGTACATTAGAATAATGTAGTGGAACATATAATACTGCTACTGTACTTTGCCAATACACCTAAGCAAATATTCTAAAACATTAATAGTAGAGTAAAATCAAACACTAAACACTAAAATCAAACACTAAAACATTTGAATAGTATTCTACTACAGTACAGTAGTAAATGTTTAATATGAAGTAGTATAATAAAGTAGAAGTATAGACTATATAATACTAATATACTAAATGTTAGTATAACAGTTTAATATTATAATATTATGTTATACTGTACTAGTATAATATGGGCAAATATAACACTAGTTTATTATACAGTACTAGTATAAAATAGATTATATAATACTAATATACTATGTACTAGTGTAACAGCTTAATATAATACTGTACTAGTATATTGTTTATATTATTGTATATTATTAGGACTAGTATAATCCTATTATTCTATAAAATATTCTATTTTATAGAACAATATGCAATATACTGTACTAGCACAATACACACCTCTAATAATAGTATTAGAACACTCATTAGTATTATTATTATTGTTGTTGTTGTTATTGTTGTTGTTGTTATTATTATTATAAATACTGTAAAATAATATCACTACTGGAGAAAAAACAAACACAGTGTTCTTTGCAGAGCTGACCGTAGTACTGGCTTTACTGGAATCTCTAAGGCATATTTTTATTATTGTTACTTACATCAACATTCCTAATGACAACATTAATGACCACGGCTCCTAACATGATTTACCTGCTGCGCATGCCGACATTTATATACAACCACATTCCAAATATAAATCAACCACAATAATTCCAAAGTATCCGCTTATTATGGCAACTCAATGTTATGTTTATAATTCAACTACTGAACTATTGTTACCTACATTATTATGAAACTACTGATACTTATAATAATAGCACTGTTACTAACCATGTAAACAATGGTCTTCACAACAGTGACATTGACCTCTTTAGGTGCTCTTATGAATGAAAACATGCACAATTGCAACATGCCAATTCCACACTGTTAAAGGCAATAAATGCTAATACTTCTTAATAATAATAACCATCAACAAAGACAGTGACCACAGCTTCTTTGTCCATCACCACCAGCATGACTTTCATACAAAACCATGTTTCTGCTATTAACCAGCTATAAAGGATCTGCTTATTATAGCACTAAGATCTCAATGTTACAAAACATATAATGATACCAATATTTAAAATACTACTAAAAATTTAAATATTGTAAGCCCTGATATTAACATAATTAGAGCAATGCAGAGGGCTCTTAAGAACAAAAACAAACAAGTTCCCATTAACAAACTGTAAGGGGTAATCTCAGTAAATATTGTTCATAAGGACAATAATAAACATGAATGACAAAGACTGCGGCTTCTGGAGCGCCTCCAGTGTGAATAATTGCTCCTGCTGCTCATGCTGACACTTATATAAAACCACGTTACTGATAATAACCAACCATAACAATTACGCAGACAAAACAACCGCCTATTAAAACGGTAAAGGTATCCATTAACAAGCATGCAAATGGGTGCGTATTAACAAGCACTTTTATTAATGGAGGAGGACAACGAGGCGGTTGTGACAGTGACCTGGGCCGAATATCGATCGGGAAGCTTCTCTGGGAGGTGTGAGTGAGATGGTGGTTGCTATTCAGTGAGCGAGCTGCACTGAGGGAGGGGTGCTTGCCAGCAGCAGCAGTGGAGGTTATGCAATCGGAGCAACACGCTGTGACTGCAGCAGCCTTGCATGGGCAGCATGGAGCCACACATCTACAGGTCTGTCTCGGCTGCACGTCAGTCAGAGCTTGTGGACAAGATGCCCATACAAACATAAAATGAGTCATTCGTGGAATTTGAGTTCCTCGTTCCTTAGTGCCCTAATGTCACACGACTGTACGGCACATGCACTAAAATAGACGCACAAACAGAATCGTCTCGCACCCACATTCAAAAACTGACGTTCAGTCTCCATTATGTATTCAGTATTATTCAGTGTCATTGAATTCCATTCAGTGTCAATAAGGTTTTCCTTTTCATGTAAATTTATATATATATATAAAACACTAACACAAACATACACATACATACATATATATATATACCATATATATACACATGGCCAAAAACAACATATACAGACAGCAGCATATGTACACCCACATACACTAACCTCAAGTTCTTTGGCTTCTTGTTGGAATTTTCACTTCCACCTTAAATGGCGCAGCAGTTTTATATATGTACAAATAAAGGTGCCAGAATGCAACTGCTTGCAATTCTGCACCATTTAAGGTGGAACCGAAAATGTCAATAGGAACCTGGAGAACAGGAACTCCACAACACAAAGTCTTACCTGTGCATTTACAACAGTCAGTCGCAGTGATGATGATGCTGATGCTGATCCATGTATTTGCTGTGATGAAGGCTCAGAGTCACGTTCACTCATCCGTATTGTTCCAGCAGTGGACAGAGGGATGCGGTGGATGAGAAAAAGAAAGCATCCCTTCTTCTGTGGAGGAGGGGAAAGATTGAGGTATGCGTCGTCACGGCGACAAGAATGATGGTGGTAGGCAAGCAGTTCTCCTTCTCTTCCTCTATTTCTTCTCTTTCTCAATATTCCCCTCCTTCACTCTACCATCCTCTGACCACCTCTCCTTCTGTCAGTTCACTCATTCTGTTTGCTGATTCCTTTCTCTCTCCTCCCTTCTCTCTCTTGCTCTCTCTCCTTTACATGCTCAGCCTCTGCTTCCCTCTCTGTTCCCTCCCTCCTTTCTCTCTTTCTCTTCACACCAGAGTGTCTGCAGTCAGCTTTCACCTCTGAGAAATTGTTTATCTCTCTCTCTCTCTTCTCTCTCTCTCTGTCACTCACTCTTTATCACCCTTTCCCTTCTTCTTTCTACCACTTACTCTCTGTGTCTATCTCTCACCCACTCCCTTCTGTCTCTCGATCACTCACTCTTATCACTCATCTCTACTTCCCGCTCTTTCTTTACCTTTCTTATCTATCTATATCTTTCACCCATTCCCTCTCTTTCTACAACTACTCGTTATATCTCTCACCCCTCAACGTCTCCCTCTATATTGTACTATCTTTCTGTCATCGACACTCTCTCCACCTATTTCTGTATCTCTCTCACCCTCTCCTTCTTTCTCTCTTCTTTCTCTCACCCACTCTTTCTCACATATACATAAACTCTCTCTCTCTCGTGAATGCTTCTCTGTGCTTCTCACACACACTCCCCCTCTCTTGCCCGTGTGTATAGACCTCTTTCTCTGTATGCTTCACTCATTTACTCTCGTTCCCTCTCTCTCGCTCTATTTTACCCTCCCCTTTTTTGCTCTCTCTCTCTACCGCTCTCTCACAGCCTCTTTTTCATACTCCCTTCCTCGTCCTCCTCCTCCTCCTCCTCATTTCTCTCTCTCTCTCTCTGCAGTCTCCGCTGCAGTGCCTCTGCAGACTGCATCACGTTTTCTCATCGCCAGTGAAAAATTCAAGCCAATCAGAATCCAGCTCTGCTTCCCCCTCCCCCTCAGCCTCAGACACACACACACACACACACACACACACACAAAGAAAGGCATTTTTCTGAGCTTCCATTCATTCTGAACCACTACAGACCCTCTTCCTTTGTTGTGATGCTCACTGTAGCTCAGCCCCACAAACACACAAACACAGGAGGTAAAACAGCACATACATCAAAAGCAGGTCAACGCTTAAACATCTGCTCTACTGAACACAGCACAGAAAAACCTGTTAAATCTACTGAACACTGTACAAAAAACCTGCCAAATCTACTGAACACAGCACAGAATACCTTTTAAATTTACTGAACACAGCATAGAAACCTGTTAAATTTACTCAACACAGCATAGAAACCTGTTAAATTTACTGAACACAGCACAGAAAAACCTATCAAATCTACCAAACACTGCACAGAAAACCTGTTAAATCTACTGAACACAATACAGAAAAATTGTCAAATCTACTGAACACAGTATTGAATACTTTTTAAATTTACTGAACACAGCATAGAAAACCTGTTAAATCTGCTTAACACTGCACAGAAAACCAGTTAAAGATGCTGTAGAATGGAAGACTGTTTTTATAGTGTTGTAGTTGAATAAGGAGAGTTCAGTGCATAGAACTGAGATACTGTAACCCTCAAATACCCCTCAAATACCCTCAAATACTGTAACTCTCCTTCAGATACAAATCCTGCATTTGGCAAGTAAAAAGAGGAGAATTAGATAATAATGACCACGGACAGCTGGGCAGTTTTATCTTGTATCAAGCAAGAATGGACAAGAACTCCACTTACAAAACTGCAACAATCATTATGCTCAGTTCCCAAAGCATTAAATAGTGTCATTTAGGGAAAGGTGATGTAACACAGTGGTATCATGCCCTGTCCCAGCTTCTGTTTGTTGCAAACATCACATTCTAAATTTGTATACAATTAAGTTGGTCAGTGAAAACACTGCAAAGTATCTAGATAAGTCATTTTGGAGTGTTATGTACTGTGGACTGATAAGTTTAAAAAATCTGCTCTTTGGCCAAAATCACCCAAAGTATGAAAAGGAGCAGCATTTGATGAAAATGATAATGACCTAGACAACCAATTATACAAAACATACCTCAAAATCTACCACAAACTGCTACACGCGGTGCAAACCTTAACTTTCAGAGTGGCCTGCACAGTCCCCAAATCTTAAACATGCTGTGATCGCAAGATAGCCCAATAACACAGTAAACTGCATATTTTAGCAGTCTTGCATTGCACCATCACATCACTTCTGCTTTAGCAAAACAGTATCTAAAAATTTTGATGCCTGTGAAGTGAAATTAATTCAATGAATGAATGGGATTTTGAACAGATACAGAGTCTGTGTAGGATATCATTTCTGTGCAGCTGAGTCCTCAGTGTCCGAGTGTCCGTTTCTAAGCCTCTGCACTGTCCAGAGCCCCTATTACATAACTGTAGGATTTTAATCAGTTTTGAATGGGCTCAGATCCACATGTTGACCTATAGATAATCCACAGCACTGAGGGGAGAGTTATTACTCTAATCTATGCACACAAACTCCCATGTAAGGATGTACGAGGAAAAACAAGCCAAATCAGCACGTACACAAAAGGAAAACCTTGAAGCAGCCATTAAGTATAAGTTATTCAGTACTATTTTCTGAAGTTTAGGTATAAAACAATCCACTAAAGGAAGGAAAAAATCAAATGAGTTGAAAAATAAAACAGTGCAAACGGTAAGTGAAAGCTACAGAGAAATTAGACATTTACAACCACCTGGTGGACCTGGTAGGCCACCAAAACTGTCCCCATTGAGAGAGAGGAGAATATGAGACAGTATGTGAAATGAAAGCAGTGATATGCAAATCCACTAGCACCTGCAGTTAAACAAAAGCAGTACAATAACATGTAATATTATCTTTATTCTTTTACATGTCAACATGTTTAACACAAGTTGGCGGGGTGGTTGAAAGACTGCACACACACACGCACGCACACACACACACACACACACACACACACACACAGACAAACATGCACATGCACACACACACACACACAGGTGGAACTGCAGAAAGATACACCCAGACAAATAGAAGCGTGCACATACACACATACATACAATACACAGCCTTCCAAAATTCCAAGAATACATGCATGTATCTATCTTTATTAATATGAAAACAGAACCATTCAGAGTAGTTTGGTGTGACATGCTAGAGAAACTTACCAAGTCACAGTTCACAGTGGTGGTGATAAGAACCAGACATCCCACTTTAAATGTGAATTGTGAATATGCTGCCTGATGTCTGCCATCAGCAGTGTTATATATATAACATATATAAACTCAGACGACACGTGCAGGTTTACTGGTGGTTTTGGATAGTAAATAAATTGGCAATTTCTGCTTTGTAGACATCGTGACCTCTGATTTCACTCACCACACTTGTCCACCATTGACCACCACTGTTTTCATCATCCTGGACCCCGCCAAAGAACACACACATAAACACACACACACACAGTCTCACAGATGCACAGGCATGTGGAGACACACAGGCAGCCATTCATCTTTCATATTACAGAAGAGCTCAGAGAACTGAATTACCCTTTCAGCATGCAAATCACATGACTTGGGATTAGGACATATAGTCTTATATAATATCAGCGTAATCCAGCTGTCGAAACAAAACCTTGTATGTCCATTTTTGTTGCGTTTGTCAGTTTTTGAAAGTACCTGACACCCATTGTGTGTAAATTACATTATGAATTGACCAAAATGGTCCAAAATGACTTTAAATGTCTGGTTGCATTGACATCCATTAAAAGTAAAGTAATCATTTAGGAGATACAATGTTTTGTTCCCGACAGCAGCAATATATAGGCTTGGCGTTCATTCATCTCACTGGCATGAATGGACTTGTACATTACATGCCATTAACACATACCATCACTTATAAGTGATGTAGTTCATGTAAATCACAGAACTTTGTTAGCACAAAAAAATCATAATTATATAATTATTAGCACATATGGACTATGTGCATGTACATGTGGACTTCATGTTATGGTTAGCAAATACAGACAAATACATAACTATAAAGAATTAATATTAAATAAATTCACAATTAATTATTGGCACATATTATTATTAATATAGATTCAATAATTTTTCATGTTATGCCACAGGAACACTGAAAAATTGGTCAGCGACTTCATCACCTCTTCACTGCCAGATGCCACAAACCCACTACAGTTTGCATACCACCACAGCCGTTCTACAGATGATGTCATTACACATCTGCTCCACACAACACTGACTCACCTGGACCCTTAGGGGGGTAATTATGTCAGATCATCTTCCTTGCAAAAGGCTTATAGTTTGGTGAAATTATTGGGCTGTCTTGAATGCACTGCTCTTTTGAGGTAAAAGATTTCCGATGAAGTTTAGGCATGTAGACTCTTCAGGTCATGGTAAAACCTTCAGGTCTATTGTGGATTTTAAAGTGTGTTTAGGATCAATATTTTGTTGTAGAAGTCATTCTCTTTTCATCTTTAGATTGTGAACTGGGGCAATGCTTGCTTTACAGAGCTGCTGTGCAGAGCTGTACAAATCACATCAGTATCAGGAGAGAAAATGCATAAAGGGAGGCTCTTTTTATTTCTTTTTAAAGGACTTAAAAAGAAAAATTTGTTTAAAGCACATCCAGTGGTAATTTTGTATCTTTTGAATTTTTTGGCAAAACATTAAAAAAAAAACACTTGAAACTTTAAAAGGAACATTTGTTATTTATGTTTTATAAGGGAAATCTAAAAGTCAACAGCAAATAAAAAAGCTGAGCTGTCTCTAAATAATCTACCTGTAAACCCCATAAATAATGCACAGTACTACACATACAGCTTAGTCAAACATAGCTGTAATAATTAGTCCTTTGTAAAGGCAAACGGGTTCCATTAAATTATATTAAATATATTTCTACAAGGATGCATCGATACCGGTATTGGCACTAGGTGTCAGGCTGATACCAAGCTCATTTACTTGTACTAAAAAAAATGAACTGAGACCAACATTCCAATACCTGTGTGACCTAGTGTATGATACTGGGCTAAAGAACTAACAACTCAGTCTCACAGTGAAGGAGGTTCTACCCTCATTCTGCTGACGATGTGGCAGCTAGACACAAAGGCCCCTTTAACATTCTGCCTTGGTATATTTCAGCAAGGAATACCCTATGTGATTTAAGCCACTTTTTAAAACACACAATCACAATCACCCCCCTATATTGGTGGAGACACAAAGGCAAAAAGTGGTGGGAGGTGAAAAAGTCAACATTTGCTACCAAAGTCCATATATGCATACTCAGTTTGACTAAATATAATAGTGATGTATAAAAGATGTATAAACATTAATAAGGTGTAAAACAGGCTGTACAGAGACTGTACTATCATGCCGTGTATGTACACAGACTGGTAAGCTGACCTGCTCAGTACTCGGCGTGGAGAGTGTTATTTTGAACAAAACAGCTTTTTTTGAAACTCTTCGTGGACAGAACAGTTTGTGGGGGCTGCGTTTCACGTTTCATCACGAACCCAGTGTTTTTGTACAGTGTGAATCACTAAAGAACAAGATTTCTAAAATCACACAATCTATATCTGATTTTAGAGAAGTTTCAACTACAGCTCAACCAACCAGCCAAAAAGACTATAACAACTGGCCACCTGTGCTCCTCAGACGTGTTAGCCTTGGTAGCCTCGAAGGTGATATAATTAAGAAGCATGGGTGAAAACTACAAAGATGTTTTGATGTAGAACAAAACAAACTCTTCTTCAGTGCAGCGCCACTCTATTCAAGGTAGATTTGAATGAATTAACAGTTATAGTAACTAATCCATTTCAACTAAATTATTACGGTATTAAACTCGGTATCAGCAAGTACTGAAAATATATACTCATACTCAGTCTGAAAAAAATGGTATCAATGCATCCTTATTTTTTTTTACAAACATCTGGATGAGGATTCTTCAGCGTGCCCTTAGCCAAAGTAGCCATGAAAGAACACACAGACTGCGAGGAGGAGAACGGCATTAGCATTCATCACATTCCTCCACAGCGGCCGCTCGCTTGTGTCTGTCAGCTGCTTCTTCAGCTCCGCTTCTTCTTCTTGGGAAAGTTTTGGCGCTTTCTTCTGCTCAAAGCCACAGAACCAGTTGTAGGCCTTCTTCCAGCAGCTTGGCTCTGTTTCCTTCTCTGCAAGGTTAAACAGTGAAGAAGTCAATGAAATTGTGCATCTTCATTAAACTGCAAGGAACTGTACATGTACTCATTAACTACTGAATAATTAGTCTTGAGGAGAATAAATGACAAATCAACCAGCAGCTTAAGGCAGATATTGGGATTCAAGTGTTTTGCTAATTGTAGGTCCATTTGATACTGCAATGCTGTTCTCCTGCAGCTGGAAGCAATATCAAGTCCAATATAGCTTAAAACGATGACTTTTTCTTAATAGAAAACACTTCAGTTTGGTGGACAGAACAAAGTGCTAAATTCAGTAAACGCAGTGTTTAAAGCAAAGAAGCAACACAACTTGAAACAGCTGGCTTGCATATAATTTGGACAGCCACCATCCTAGCAGATGGTGAATGCATTCCATTAACACTTACTAAAACTTCAGCTGGTAGCTGCTAGCACATTTGCTATTCAAATTACAGTTTAACCAGTTCTTTCATGTTATTTCATCTGTACATACCGCCTCAGCTCAGTCTTTCAGACAGAAGAGTTTTCTATAATGAAAAGCTTTTTATTGAAGCCGCAGCAAAACTGACAGGTTTTTAATAGGATCTACTGCTCTACAATACATTGCCTGCAGTTACTAATGAGACTAAAATTAATACTAAAAACTTAAGACCCAACTCACATGAAGCAACATGTTTTAAATCTCAACATTTAACAGCATTTTAAATGCACATAGTGCTTAAGAATAATCAATATACATAAAACTAAGACACTATCATAAGTAGTGTCTTAGTTATTAACTATCCTAACAGTTTCAACAACACCGTTTCACCAACTATAACACTATGCTGTAATATACTTTTTTTCTCAATTGTAGTTAATTAACTAGATAAATTATAAGCTATTGTTAGGCATACAGTTATGTTTTGTTTAAATGAGATCATAACTGTTTGACCTAGAATTAAATAAAAAAAATTCAGAGTCTTGAACTAAATCAAATGTAACTGTAGTGCTGTATCTAATTACATAAATAACACTGTGTAATTACCTACTATTACTATGTCATTTTGTAACATTAACTGAATGTATAGCGAAATGAAAATAGAAGATTGAACTTTTAAAAGTGCATGTTCCTGGTAGGCTGTTGGAGTTTAGCTGCTTTCCCTCATGAGTAAGGTATATTTTAAACACTTGAGTGTATTATAAGGTTCTTTTCTGAATTTAAGCACTCAGAGTGCTTTACAAAGTCCAACGAGACTTATTATTATAATAAATGAAGTGATCTACCATCCATATCCAGGGAGCTGGAGTCTTCTTTTTCATTTATGTCATCTGCTTCGAGATCAATTCGCTCCTCCTTGCTGTTTCTCAAACTCCAGCACAGCCTGTGCAGCTGCAGTACGAACAAGGACTAGTTATACACAGTACGACACTCATGGGGACCAATTTTAAACACAGCCCTGCAGTTATAAGGACAAGGTATACACACAGCATGGGGATTATGAGGATACACACAGCACAGCGGAGTATATTTCAAACACAGAACTATATTAATGGCTATTTATACACAGCACTACATTTACCAGTTACTAAAAAAAAGCACAGCATATGGCACCAGTTATAAAAACACCATTATATTTATTAGGGCTGGATCTGAGTATTTGGGTATTTGGATATTTGTTTGTTGAGCATATATTTGTTTTTAATTTGGGGATTCAGAGTTTTTTTTCCTTCCCAATCTGCAAAATACATTCCGCCATGCTCACGGTTCAGGGTGGTGGTGGTAAGGAATACAAAATAACAACCACAGAACCTGTAAAGCTTTTCACAGTCGCTTTGTTGTCTATTCAGGTGAAATTGTGGGTTACAAGGGTTACATTTTTCCCACTTCAATCCGCTTGTTAACACATCACACAAGTCATGACATACTTAGAATAGATCTGGATACAAAAATTACCCAGTCATCATTATCACACTTTCCTTTTGAGAACAACAAAAAAAAGAAAAATAAATGGCGGCAGTTAATAAGGTGACTTACAATTTTTGCTACTGGGCTCTAATGTTAGCTAGCTAGCAAATCTAGCTAACATTAGCACCCACTAGCAAAAGCCAAACTGGCATTTTGTGGAGATGTTTGATAAAGACTGTCTTCATGTTTTGGTTGTCAGGAATAGCTAGCTAAGGTGGAGCTAGGGGAAGCTATCTTCGCTTGAGCTGAGCAACACATGAAAACAACTAACAACCAGAACATGTAGCTATAAGTTCATAGCAAGAAACACATAAAAACCCAAAGTCTGATTCAAAGAGATCTGCAAACGGCCCGCTTGGCTTTTGCCAGTGGGTGCTAACATTAGCTAGGCTAGCTAGGCTCGCTCCCGCTGTTCCTTATTATTTCCTTATTGTAGTCCAAAAAAACTAACATTACTCCAATATCATTTAGTGGCATTTCTTGTAATGGTAAAAAGACAGGGGAATGTCTGCAGTTGGAAAGATAAGTTGCAATTCTTTAACAAATGAAGAAAAACAATGACCGGTGTCAGTGGGCTCTAATGTAAACTAGCTGGCAAACGACAAACTGACCCTTTGTGCATTTCCCTGATATAGACTGAGGGTTTTACATGGTGTTTCTTGCTATGAAGTCAAATTAGCTGTCTACCGTCCTGCCCAGCTACAGCAAAGATAGCTAGCCTCAGCTCCACCTTAGCTACCTTCCTCTCTGAGCACCTACACAGAGAGCACTGACTTTATGAGGAACAATTATGCACGCAGGATGGTTTTTATGGGGATCAGTTATACTTACAAAATGCTGTTTAATGGGGCTAGTTACACATTGCACAAGCTTTATAGGGACCAGTTATAAACACAGCACATTGTTTATAGGGACGAGTTATAGACATAGCATGACATTTATGAGCTTCAGTTATACACACACTAGTGTCCTTATACGAACCAGTTACATATTTATGGGGGCAGTCTATGTGCAGAGCACTGCTTTTGGGGAAACAGTTTTGCATACAGCACAGCATTTAGTGGGACCAGTTATTTACACATACAGTGGCATTTAAAAGTTCAAGTTTGCATGATATACGTGTCATTCCTAAAATTCGGTGCCTTTTGCATATCATGTAAAATATAAAATTTTAAAACTTGTTTTTTGAAATAATCGAAACTTTTAAAACGTTAAACATGATCCAGTCTACCCAAGAAAATTATCTTATACATTTTACACTGGTTTATTCCTGAGACACTAGGGTTTTTTTTGATGTTCCTAGTCCCAAGCATTCTGTTTTTGTGATGGAAATATGAGGCATAATCATAAAAATCTTTGTGTTTGTTAACATGTATTAAAAGTTTTAATTAAGTCCTTTCTAAACTATAACTTTTTTATAAGGGTTTTTTGCATGACCTCCAAGTTACTGTCCATCCCTTTATGTCAGACTATTTTCTTTTTAAATGAAGAGCTGTTTTGTGTATTGACATAATTTCCTGGGAGCTCACATCGTCTTTTTGAAAGGAAACCATCTGTGGAAGTGAGTGGCTAACTTCTCATTTTAATGCATGCTCATTTTTTGTCTCATTTTATCCAGTCAGTCTAATATGGTAAGCCATAATAAAAGGGTTTATTATCAAAATAATACATTAAAAAAGCATACAGTTCTTTTTCTAGTGTGACATAAGCCTGGGTTTGCTCATACTGTGAGCCATAAAGGGTACTTTGAAGATGCACCTGTCCAGGCCAAATTAAATACCTTGATCTCAGCTGTGTATGCAAAATCAAAGAAGGCACAATGGGTTGTCCCTCTTATGACCCTAAAGATGCCACGCTCATTATGGCTGCAACTCCTTCCACACCTGGATAAGATCACACCAAATGGAGACCTAAGGTCATCACAACCATCGATATAGGTCAGTGGTGTGTGGTGAATCAGGAAGCATAACCTGGTATTAAAGATGTGGAGGAGGGTAGTACCAAAGTAAAATGGAAAGCCATGGCCTTTGAACAAATTCCAACTTGATAAATTCACATGGAAGTATGTAAAAGACCTGTTGAGAAACTACAGAATTTGATTATGCTATATGACAGCATAATTCATGTTTTCAGAAATATTTTAAAGGTTTTCCTAATTGCTTTTTTTAAAATGATCTTTAACCTTATGTTAACAATTATTTTCTTTTAAATACTGTTAAAAATCCTGTAGTCTTTGCTTTTAGCTACTGTTTTTAAAAGGTTTTAAAAAACTACATTATGTTTGAGTGTTTTCTAATTTTGTTATTTATAATGGCTATTTGTAAGAGTTAACCATTGTTATTCATTTTTATAACATTTTAATATTATAATCTGTGTGTATTTGCTACCTGATGAAATGATGAAAGACAACACATTGTTTACGCAGCACATTATACTGGACCATTTTGAGTTTCAGTTCCCATTTCTTAACATTTATAGGAGCTCTTATATTAGTTCATGTTATGTAATAATAAAAAAAAACACATAAATAAATCCAGTAAAACACTTTTAATCACATTTGTTATTTGTTATTTGTCTACCCTGTTATGTCAACCCTGTTTTGCACATGTTTTTTGTATATAATTTAATGAAGGTGGTGGAAGTTAAAAATAGGTTTGTTATAAATCACTGCCTAAAATGAGACGACATGTATCCATGAGAAAATCATCAAAATGCTTCTAGCATGTATTTTAATTTAAAGCCAAAATGTGAAACTGTGTGCTCATGTGCTCAAACACAAACCCAGAAACTGATCAGTTTGAGGTGGTCTCTTAAATTTTTCCACAGCTATATATAATTTTTTAAGGATATATAAAAACACTGTAAAGTTGAAAAAGTACATATTAGCTCTTAGATAATAATAGATTTAGGCATCAGTTTCAAACAATTATGCATATGTCCATAACAGGGTGGACATCCAAGGTCAGAGATTTTTATTAACATGTTTTATTAAATGCTACAGCTTGACTGAAATTATTTTTGGTAGTTTAACATGTCCTTTTCATATAAAAACGTAAAAATAATTGATTTTCAGAAAATGCTGAGGTCCAAAAGGCACCAAATCCC
Source organism: Semaprochilodus insignis (assembly GCA_034552555.1). NCBI lineage: Eukaryota > Metazoa > Chordata > Actinopteri > Characiformes > Prochilodontidae > Semaprochilodus > Semaprochilodus insignis. The sequence goes on along the minus strand of CM067490.1, from coordinate 10,344,022 downwards.
AGGAATGACCCATAAGAGTTTTAAAGCAGGAATGGGCAGCTCTAGTTCTGGAGGCCACTGTCTTTTTTGCTTAATAGTTTGTAATACAGTCCACATTTAAAACAGTAAAATCATAATTGTAATTCATCTGGAATTATGCAGTGACCAAAAAGGTTCAAAACAAATCCAAACCATTTTTTTACATTCTTAAAAATAAAAAAAATACTAGTAATAGTAGAAGTGTGTTTGGTGTGCCTTACGTGTTTATCGTCGATGGGTTTAGTCATCAGAGAAATCCCCAGCACTGATATGCAGGTAATTGTACACAGGATGAGACCAAAGTAGAGGTAGTGCACCCCACAGATGATGGTAGGACAGTTGCTGGGTTCAACACAACTTCCTGTCCCATATACAAACTCAGTTATCATCCGAGACAGGCCAACGGCCAGTCCAATCAGCATCCCATAGAAAGCTCCCTACAGGACAAATAAAATTAATGTTACTGCCACACGTTAGAGGTAAACAGAAACCGAGAGGATGTTCACTGTCATAAATAAACTTTGTTATTATACATATTTATATATGAATATGTATATAAAGACGTATTGAGCAGGTGTGGGAACTTACCTTTTCATTGACCCTCTTGCAGAAAATGGCCAGAGTGAATACAGCAGCGATGGGTGGGGCCAGGTAACTTGTGATCGACTGCGTGTAATCAAACAGCTGCCCACTCTGAGCCGTTTGCACAATGGGAATCCAGGCAATACTGACACCAATCAGAACCAAAATAAACAACCTACATAGACCAACACACAACAAAGTGTCTTTAGGATATGAGGTCATCACACATTGTTTTTGTACAATTATTGATCAGACACTTTATTACAGTTATTTGCAGTTGCTAAGGCCCAATTTTGGAAATTACTAACTCAAATAGCCTTTCTAATGACCTGGTACTCTAAACTATAAGCTCATTCTCTACCTTACACTCAGCTAGCAATTCTAAAATACTAAAATGCAAAAAAAAAAAACGTTTATGTTTAGCCAAACATTAAACACAGGTTGCTACATTAAATAAAGCAACAAACTGAACACCCTGTGTTTCTTTTTGAAATACACTGCCATGCAAACACCACACCCATGAACCAATTGCCCAAACCCAGTCCTCACAGGTGGAAACACTTCTGGATAAGCTTTACAAATCAGCACCCGAGCCCTATAAAAGAGGTAACAGGTTACACATCTTGGTTCGCACAACAATGAAGGCAAATGCAGGAGAAAGACGACGAGGACAAGGAAAGGGAAGAGGAAGAGGAAGAGGAAGAGCACCAGCACCAGCACCAGCGCCAGCGCCAGCACCAGCACCAGCACCAGCACAAGCAACTATCACCAATGAGATCCGGGCCACTCTGGTTCACCACATGGTCAACCATGGGTTCAAATCAAATCAAATCAAATTTATTTATATAGCACTTTTTACAACTGATGTTGTCTCAAAGCAGCTTTACAGAAATTCAGTAATAATAACTCATTAAGGAGAGAAAAGAAAGAAAGGGTTGAGTTTCCAGGAGGCTGGCAAGAGGGTCCAGCCTAATCTAAGCCACGACACTGTAGCAAACATTATCCAGACCTTTCGGAATGAGAATAGGTAAGTAAACCTATGTTCTATACCATACTACTGAACTCGCACAACTGAACTGTGTACACCACTGTAGTACTGCAGTGTAGTGCCAGATCATTATTTACAGTAGCATTTCACTTTACACTAATAACCATTCCAATCATGTTTCTGCAGAACTGCAAGACTACCTCTTACTGGAGGAAGAAGACGGCTGTTCACCCCAGAGCAGGAATAAACATTATCAGAGCAGACAACAGCATACGCCTTCGACAAATACAACAACACATCATGACAGACAATGTCACATTTAGCAATATCCATTCCGTGAGTTTATCTGAACTGGGCCATCTCTTTCATAGACATCAAGTAAGCATGAAGCAGATATACAGGGTCCCGTTTCAGCGCAACTCTGAACGGGTGAAGCAACAGCGCTATGAATATGTGCAGGTATGGTATGCTATCCTCTCACTGGTACTGTAATGCATTGCCCAGTGCAACATAATATTGAGTACTTTGTATATTTCATACTGTTATACAATGCTGTAATGTTTGGTTTCAGAGGGTGATGGAGCTAGATGCAGTTCCTTTACACTGACAAAGCTGGCTTCAACCTTGCCAAAACAAGGCGCAGGGGGAGGAACATTATAGGACACCATGCCATCGTCCGTGTTCCTGGGAAGCGTGGTGGCAACATCACAATGTGTGCAGCTATAAGCCAGAATGGCGTTATTCATCATCATGCCACCCTTGATCCCTACAACACAGCACACATCACCTTCCTTGACACACCGTACAACATTCTTATTCCCCATCACCAGGGGGAGAGACCAGAGCAGTCCAAGTACGTTGTTGTCTGGGACAATGTTAGTTTCCACCGGGCTGTTCAGGTCCAAAACTGGTTCACTAACCATCCACAATTCGTTGTGTTTTACCTTCCACCATACTCTCCATTCCAGAATCCCATTGAGGAGTTCTTTTCAGCATGGAGGTGGAAGGTATATGATTGGCAGCCCCACCAACGCATCCCGCTTCTCCAGGCAATGGAGGAGGTCCATGGTGACACTGATGAGGGAGCGTGTCAGGGGTGGACACGTCACTCCAGATGGTACTTCCCTCGCTGTCTGGCCAGAGAGTACATTGCTTGTGATGTAGATGAGGTGTTGTGGCCAGACCCAGACAGAAGACAAGATGCATCTAATCCCCCCACCCCCACACCCCGCCACCCCCACTTTATTTCTTTGGAGTTACAGGCCTATTATATTTTTGTTTTGTAATGTGTTACAGTATATACAGCATGTGTGTTTCAGTAATGTTCATGCCCAAACAATAAACATTACCCCTGTAATTGTGCTTTACTTTATAGTGGTTATGTACTAATTATGCAAAAACAGCCTGTATATTTGTGAAAATATATGTATGTATGAGTATTATGACAGACCGTCACACTGAACACTCCAAAAACACAAGCTAGTAGTGTCTTCAGTTTATTCCATCAGTGTGTAGTTATTGTGTAGAAAAGCTGCTGATTGGCTGTATGTGTGTAGAGTTTGGATTTAAAAATACCTTTCTGGCAAGAGTTGACAGAGCTTTGGATGAAGTGTTCACTTGGTCCAGAAGTGTAAGGCATTTGGCATATTGTGTATGTGGCTTGGGCAGCTGTGTGTTAAGTTTGGACAAAAGAAGAGATAGTTCCAGAAATTGTGTCTAAGCGAACTGAAAAAACTGTAAGTACTCTCCCTATATCTACACTTTAGTTCTTTTTATCACCTCCGCTTGCTATTTAGGTGCACTTTGTGGTTCTACAAACACAGACTGTGGTCCGTCTGCTTCTCTGCATATTGTGTTAGCCCTGTTTTATCTTGTTTTTCAATGATCAGGATCCCTCCAGGACCACCGCAGAGCAGGTATGTTGTACTGGTGTGAGTGGATCAGACACAGCAGTGCTGCTGGAGTGTTTAAACACCTCAGTGTTACTACTGAACTGAGAATACCCCATCAACCAAAACTATCCAGCCTACAGTGTCCTCTGTGCAGTGTCCTGTGACCACTGATGAGAACTAGAGGATGGGTGAACCAATAAGGTAGGAGTGTCTAATAGAGTGGACAGTGAGTGCACACAGTGTTTAATACTCCAGCAGCACTGCTGTGTCTGATCCACTCACACCAGCACAACACACACTAACACACCACCAGTGTCAGTGTCACTGCAGTGCTGTGACTGACCACCACCCACATAATACCTGCTCTGTGGTGGTCCTGTGGGGGTCATGACCATTGAAGAACCAGGTAAAAGGTGGCAAACTAAATATGCAGAAAAACAGATGGACAAAGGTTGGTAATTGTAGAACTACATAGTGCACCTATATGGTAAGTGGTGATTATTAAATAATAGGGGATAAAAGAAATGCAAGACCAGTGAAATCTACTTGGATCTATAGTAAAACTTGAGAATAGGTTTTGTCATATTGGGTTATATATAAACAAACCTGCCAGCAATCATCAGCTCTTTCTCTGAGGCTCTAGGGCGGATCTTGGCGTAGATGTCCATGGTGAAGAGTGTGCTAGAGCTGTTGAAGATAGAAGTGAGTGAGCTCATCAGAGATGCCAGCATAACCGACAGCATCAGTCCCCTCAGACCTACACACAAACACACACAGTAGAGATATGAAATTAGAGAAAAATGTTACATACAGCTACATATTTGAACTTTCCACAAAAAATAGTAATCCAAATGTAGCTGTTAAGCAAAGACATTGTTTGAAGTTGGTGTATTTAGTATCACTGGAGCTTTTGCCTAACTATTGTTTTAAAATGTGAACCACAAAATGTGTTGCGCACCGTTGGGCATGAGGTCCACCACAAGTTTGGGGTAGGCAATGTTGGAGCAGCCCACCTCAGTATCACACACTTCCTTACACACCTCGGGAACCACACAAGCTACCTCATCTACAAAGACACAGAATCCAACACATTTGGGAGCCAAATAAAATCATAAACACAGACACACACAAACCATACAAAAATGAATGACAATTTAAACAGAAAAGTACATATTTTATATCAAATATGTTAATTATCCTAAAATACATTAAGTATTTATATCTGAAATGTTGATACAACAACTGTTTACACAATGTAGGGGCAAAGAATATTAGCTAATTTCATGTAGGTAGCATCATTCATCCAAAATCGAATTATGAATCTGGTAAATCTGTGAATCTGTACAAATGTATAAGCCCAATGTTATATTTATTACATATTACAAATACTTATACTGGCAGAGAACACCATACAAGGACTAACAGAAAACATAAATAACCTTTACAACATTTACTGAATAAAGAGATAATGGGAAAGTGAAGGGAACATAGTTAAAGAGACGCACAGTTGGTATGTTCTAAATGATCTCACCTGGGTAGAGCACTCTGCTGATCATGCCAGGGAACACCATGATGAACATGGGCAGGAGTTTAAGGTAACCACACAGAATACAGCCAGCCTTCACGTGGGACATGTTCTTAGCAGATAAACACCGCTGGACAATCACCTGAGAACACACACAGTCTCAGAAGCAGAACTTACTTAACAACTGTCTACGAAGTTCAAAGAATAGTATGGCCTCCTTCATGCATCCCTGTGGAGATAATCATACAAGTCATGCTAATTTAATCTGTGTGTGTGTGCGCATGTGTGTGTCTGTGTGTGTGTTTGTGCTCGTGTGTGTCTGTGTTTGTGTGTGTGTGTGTGTGTGTGTGTGTGTGTGTTTGTGTGTCTGGGTGTGTGTGTGTGTGTGCGTGTGCACGTATTTGTGTGTGTGTGTGTGTGTATGTGTGCGTGTGTTTGTGTGTGTCTGTGTCTATGTGTGTGTCTGTGTGTGTGTGTGCATGTGTGTGTCTGTGTGTATGTGTGCGCGTGTTTGTGTGTGTCTGTGTCTATGTCTGTGTCTGTGTGTGTGCGTGTGTGTGTGTGTGTGTCTGTGTGTGTGTGTTTATGTGTCTGTGTGTGTCTGTGTGTGTGTGTGTGTGTGCGTGTGTGTGGTATATGTCTTCCTTTTCTGGAGGCTTTGTTTATCTTGTCTTATCTAGAAGGGAACTGTACAGGGTGCTAGTGAAGGCATGGCTGTCTAAGTTTACAAATGCAGGCTAAAACTAGACGCTAAAGTGCTGCTTGGTCTCAGATACCAGAGATAAAGACTGCAGAGTGATAACGGAATAAATGTAAACAGTAGTGATTTATTGTCAAATTTGCGATTTTTTTGCAAGTTGTTGTCAAGGAGAAATTTTTGAAATGTGAGGCATTCAAGATTCAGTTTTATTCAAATTTAATTTTGGATCTAATTTTGGACTTAATTCAAAATATATACTTTCTAAAACTTCTGGATATTCATTTGGCTATCAACTGATGAAACCATGAATTCTCTACCAAAAACTCCTGCCTGAGGAACATCTGGTCAGTAGTTTTTGACGTGAAACTCAAGCGCAACTGCAACAAGACATCCAGTTATAGGAAGAGTTTTGCTGCAGCTGTTGCTGCTACAGGTAGCACAAGTTATAAAGTCTAGGGGACAATTTCTGTCTCACATGGGTTTTGCAAAATTTGTATTCCCACAATAAATAAAATGATTACATAAAACATGTGCTTTGTGTTTCCTCTTGTTTTTCTTGTTTTTCATTACACTGGATGGAGGAAATTAGCAGGTGTTCATTTAGTTTTCTTTTTTTGCAGATATATTACAAATATGAAGATTCTTGCCAAGATCAGTTCACGTGTATGTATATGTGTGGGTTGTATGGGTAACTACATGTAAGAACAGTACAGCGAGCATATCTAGCATAGTCTTACCTGGTCAGTGCAAAAGTACCATGTAGCCTGGATGGTCAGGCCAAAGGTAAGTCCAGGCCAGGGCAGGTCTCCGGTCACTGCATCCCTGAAGATGTGGAATGAGTCGGCCCGCGGTGTGTAACACTCTGCACTCACATTCCTCACATCTGATGGGATGGCGGCCATATAGCGTTCCTGCAAATTCTCATAGCTTCCGATTTTATCGAAAGCTGAAGAGACAAAATCAGAGTGAGTTTCTTTCACAAATAGCGAGTTTTGGTGAGTGCACATATGTAATCACATAAACATTAACTTTCCTAGTAGATACTGAATAATTCATAGTACCTGTTGTTTAATTTAGATACAGACCAGATTAATTATGTAATAATTTATAATCATTTCTGGGTAATTAATAGTATGTATGAATAATTCAAAGTTCATAGTACTTACTAAACAATTTAGAAAAAAAGTGCTTTAAGAAAAATGCTTAGTAGATACTGACTAATTAATAGTATATACTGAATAATTCATAGTAGATACAAAATAATGCACAGTACACACTGACAAATTGAAATTGGTTACTGAATAATTTAAAGTAGTTAATGAATATTTTATAGGATTTAAAATGTAATAATCAAATAAAAAGCATAAAGTAAATTCATATATGAAGTTATTATTAAATGCTTAAACAGAGAGATATAGAAAAAGAGTTTATTCAAACTAAACCTTTTTATGATTAAAGAAGTCTTTGGCTCTAAATTGTTTTGTTCTTGTTTTGTTCTCTGATGCTTCAACAGCATAAACATTAAGAAATAGAAAAAGACAGTGTGTATCAGAAAGAGAGAAAGAGAGAGGGAGAGAGAGAGAGACTTTACCGAAGCCCATGAGGATGAAGGACCCAGCCAACATGATGATGGTTTGCAGGGTGTCTGTGTAAATGACTGCAGCGAGGCCACCTGGAGGAGAAGAACAGGAAACACACCTGTAAAAGACCCACACTAACACAGCCGGAAACTAACACTGTGTGCTGTTAAAATAATGGCGTATAAGCGTATGACCCATCTATGCAAAATGCAAAATGAACAAAGCACAAAAATTCACCCTTCAAGTTGGCTGTTTAGAGATTGTTTATGTTTATAGATAACGGTATGACCTACAGTGTCAGACATCATATAAGCAAGTCTATTAAAAATAAACTAAACATAGTTTTAATCAGTGTGCAATAAATTATGCATGCATGGATTTTGCTGCTAGTTGCTAAAATGCTAATAAGTTTCCATTACTGGGTAACTACATTAGTATGGTCGCTCCAGTGCTAAACCAAAGAACCAAACTTCAGAAACAAAACACTTCAAGCTGCCAGCTTAAAATGTGTTTTTTGTTCTTTCTCTGTTTGCAACTTCTTTGTGGAAAGGCAAGTGTCTTCACAGAAGTATTTTGTTTCACTCCTCCCCATTCTACCCTCATTGCTCACTAGCAGCTCAACACAGAGTCACAACATTTCACACACAGAAAGCCAACAGTGGTGTAGTTCTCTCTGATAGCAGAGTTACTGGGAATTTTTTTTTACATTAATGAAAAAATGTCCAGGGCAATTTCCATTTGGCCACTAGGGACTACAGGAAATTACCATATCATGCAGAATGCTGTTTAGATATGTTAGCTGTTTAAAAAAACAAAACTGGAGAACTTGTTGAAGATTCACTGTGTGGTAAAAGCTTATCTGAGCACATGGGCAAATGGGCAAATGGGCCTCTTCCATGTGCCATATATGACACAACAATAGCCTGGTCTATCTTCTGAATAACAAAGCCTGGACTTTACTCTCCATGCTCAGTGCTTTTCATGCAGGAGATAAGAGACAATTTACAATATACACAGCCTTCTAATAGCAAACAAGAGCCTTCGGGGGGTTGAGGACCAGTCCAACAGATGCATTACGTTTTGAAGATATAGTGATTGTTAACATGTTTGGTGTCTGAAGTTCTAAGATTTTGCACTGGAGCTACCAAGCTCACAAGTAATGTAATGTGTAAAGTAATATGGCTCACAAGTAATGGCAGCTTACACTCCATCAATTTGAATAGTGCTAACTGTATGCTTAGGTCCCAGTTACCCTAAATCATGTTAGGTTGTTAAGCAGTAACAAATTATGTGGTTTCTGACACTGTATGATATACTATGAAGCAGGACTAGAGGAAGATGATTGAAGATGATAGTCGAAGAAGCATCAATAACCTTTGAAAAGTGACGGACATGATGCTCACATTTGTTGGAAATGACAGTTGAAATAGTTTAGGGTAAAAGAAAAAGAGGACAGCAACAAGATGGGTGGATACAACCAGAGGAACCATGAACAAGCCATTCATTAGCCTGAAGACCAAGACAGGACATTTTAGAGAAATAGTCCATACTGACTCCAGCTATTGGAATCAGCTTGACAGCATTTAATAATACCATGATGTCCTGACAAAGATGGGGGGACATGTGAAACATAGAGCTGTAAGCGAATGCTCTTATATTGAGCATGGCAACAGTAGAGAACCACTGCCCAGTGCTATTAAAGCCAGGGCATAGTGGGCTAGGTCACTTCTGAATATACCACTATCCTTGATGGAAGATAGAAGCAAACCTACTTCAACTACGTCACAGCTCAGCACAATACAGCACATGCAACACTACGGCTAAGGCTAATATTAAAGAGGTGTGTCAATTAGCCCAGACGATGTCCAATGCTGTAACGTGCTCTGGCCCCCTCCCAGTTCGACGTGGTGCCGAAATCTACAGCAGGTTATGGTCTCTGAACTGCTGGTTGTCCAAGTGGTGCTCAGAAAACAATGTGGGCTTTGTAGACAATTTTGAGTCGGAACGGTATCCACCCCGTGCTGCTCCCATTTCCTGTAATATAGCACGAGGTCTTAGTCAGAGTAGGAGAGTTAATCGCTGACAAGCCAGGGCCAAGACCAGGCAGCAGACAAACAGGCTAAACTGACCGTCTGCTAGCTGCCTAGAGACGCCACATAGGATCCACAGAATCGAGACTGTGTCTGTTCCCCACATTGAGCAACATTGTAGAAAACTGTGAAAGGTTAGTCTTACTAACCTAATTAATATCAGACCAGTTCAACCAGTTCACAATGATAGCACTTTTAGTCTGAAACTAGGTCTGCTCAATATAAGAACCACTATATGGTGTTAACAGGGTGTAGCAGTGACTTAGAGTCACTGCTACACCCTGTTAACACCATATAGTGTATTCAAATATTCAAATTTTCTGTCAGAGCTAACAATCTGTATGTTCTCTTTGCCTGAGCTAAACTGCTGCCCATCCTGTGCGGTCTGGTGCTGTTGCTATATCTGCTTTGACCGGGTGCCACTGCTTGCCTTTAACCACCATGGAGTCCCTCTGTCGTCCTTGGCTTGCTCATTGGGGGCTCAGACACCAGATTCTTTGTAAAGCTGCTTTGTGACAACATCTGTTGTAAAAAGCGCTATATAAATAAATGTTGACTTGACATATCCACTCTCAGTAAACACATACTATGGAGCATGTGCCTCCAGTCCCCTGAGTCCCACATGCTTGTCCCCAGGGCACTAGAGCAGAAAGACTGAGCACTGCATCCTCATAGCAGCAGATGTCCTTACCTCTCATGGCATCAATTATTGTGTGGCTGGAGGCAGTGGAAACAGCAGCGGAATGTCTTCCACCACCCACCTCACAGTCAATATCAACAAGAATGGAGCACGTTCACACCAGCGTCCAGACTCTCAGTCTCAACAAAACAAAACATCACTAGAGGGCCACAACACCCTGCCACCAGGCCGCCATACTGCCTCCTCCACATTCTTGGCGCCATTCTTCTTTACTGCTGTTCATCACAAAGTTCACTGATCGTCTGCTCAAGGTCTTGTATCTCAGCAGCAAGATCAAATTTCTGAGCACCAATGTGCCATCTTGGCAAAGAACAAGACACAGGAAACAGTACTTTAATTCCTTTACTTTGATTCCTTTCTTACCACAAGTCTGGATCTTCCCATGAGCCTCGGCCTATTTACGGTAAGTCAATTGCTGGATGCTATAATACCAATGATAATGTCATGCTGTTGTCTGTTAAGTCTTAGCCGCTGAATTTAGCTTGTATTTTTGTTTCTCTGTATGATGCTCACCTGTGACGGTATACAGAGCGGTGATCAGCAGTAGCAGGACGACGGCCACATAAATGTTCAAATCCACAGCTTGTTTGATGAAGATGGCTCCAGAGAACATGTCAGCCTAGCATATTGAGTATGAGACAACAAAATTACATTATACCATTATGGGCCTCATTATAGTATATTCCACTTCAATAGTTTAAGTTCAGTGTTTTACTGACCAATTGTGACATACTGTAAATTAAGGCACTTCATATGCAAATAACCTTAAAAACTAGTTGCAATTCTTAATCTTAAAAGATGCAAAAAAAAAGCTTCTTTAGCGCTCTACATCTTGCTTTGGTGTTCAAAATAGCATATACATATACATGCTTAGATAACATTATCAGACTGGATTTTTACAAGTGGGATACATAACCTTTTAGTTCTGTTTATTCTGTTTATTTTTTTGTCAGTTGTTGAAGAAAATAAGTGGACAATATTGTGACTTCAGGAATTCAGTTTACTTCCTATACCTCTAATTCATCTTCCTGTAGCTTTAACAGGTCGAATTTTGATTTGAGAGGGACTTTACATTTATTCTAACACCTGATGAACTAGTCTCTAAATGACAGAACTCATTTCCTGCAAATTCCAATATACTAGCCCAGAGGAATGTGGCCCATATAGACACTCACAGAGATCTTGGTAAAGACGTAGAGGAACAAGGAGAGCACGGTGAGGTAGATACGGATCCGCTGTCCACCAAAACGCTTCTTTAGATACTCTGGCATGGTCACCACCTGTCAGATATCAAAAGTAAACTGGTAAAAAGAAACAGCACAGAGAGATAACAGAAGTGTCACACACTAGTTGGTTTGGCCCAGAGCAGAGCTTGAGTTTTGGAGCACAAGATTTATTATTTTACTCTGATTATGGTTACGTTCAGTTCATGCTGTTAACACGTGCTTGCAGTCATGGCCTCACACCTTACTAGCGTGATTGCACCATAACTGACAGTGCTCTTTGTGATATAACAATGGCATTCGTCCAGCTCTAACAATGGACAACTATTGTTAACTACAGACCTCCAATTACACTCAATGCTACTGTCCAGTAGTGTTCTAGAACATCAATAGTACTATCCAATAGTGTTCAAGAACTGTAATAGTGTTCTAGAACACTATTACATTAAAATGACTTTATGGCCAGATAGGTGCATGGATGAATGGTAAGATGGATAGATCTATGGATGATGGATGGTAATAAATGACTAGGTGAATGGCTAGGTGAATGGATTGATTATGGATACATCTATCAATGTATGGATAGATGAATGGATCTATGGATGAATGGATGGATTGATCTGTGGATAAATGTATGGATGGATAGTGTGTGTGTGTGTTTTGATGGATGGATGGATGGATGGATTGATCTGGAGATGATGGATGAACAGATGGATGGACGCATGACAGGAATGGGTGGATGAATAAATGGATTGATCTGTAGATAAATGAATGGATGATGGACGTGCGTGTATTTTGATATATATATATGGATGGATGCATTGATCTGGAGATGATAGGTGAAAAGATGAATGGATGCATAAATAGACGGATGGGTGGATAAGTAGATGGTTGGGTGGATTGCTGAACGCATGTAAGGACAGACAGAAGGAAATACTAACCCCAGCCTTGATGTAGATGGGGACGAAGAGCCATCCTAGAATGATCATCACCATCAAAGCCTAGAAAAGCAGACAAAAGAGAAAAAAATAAAGTCTTAGTTTATATGGGTTAAGATGGGACTAAAAATTATTAGCATTAAAACCATGTGAACAATAACTCCTCTATAGGTCATTTCCATTAAGATTTCTACTCACAATCCATTCAAATTCTCCAATGGCAATTCCTGCAGCAGCACCAGTCCCTGCCAGGCCCACAAAGTGACCAGAGCCGATGTTACTGGCAAACAGAGACGCTCCAATCTGGACAAAAAGAGGGCTTATCCCTTATAGAGGCATCTTATGCAGCTACAGACATCACATCAACACTGACGCAGTGTAACTCAGAAGAAATCTCAAATGTCTATTATCATTTTAAAGAACAAAATCATGCTCAACTACCTAATAGCCCCCAAAAACAGGCCAGAGAGGAAGAACAGCAACAAAAAGACAAACATAAAGACAAAGAAGAAGAAGGGGAAATAGCATGTAGAGTTGCATCATTTGGCTGGGTTGGTTGAAGAAGCAAGACGTGTAGAACAGTATATATTTATGGACTAATAAAAGTTGCGATCTCTATTGAGCAAGTGAAGTGCAGATAAGGTGTACAAAAGCTATAATGGATTAAGAATCATATTTGGCATCTGAGCATTATGGCCCCATAAAATATATTTTTTTCCCTAGAGATTAGTGTTTCTAGAAAACAGCTGCTGCTTTAGCGTTGGTCAGCTCATCACACTCATACAAGCATGCTTCTTTAAGGAATCCTCCAATTAAATGTTCTATAGGGGAATAACTGCAGTACTGCTCCAAAGAACCCTTCGGGGATCTTTATTCCTAAGACTGCATGTCCAACTTACCGGCCACCACACCATGCTCCTGCCAGCCAGGAAGAATCCACCAACTGTGGAGCGGTTGGTCCTCACCATGGCCTGTAGGTGGAAAATGTTATAATTCTCTCATTCACCAATTCAATTCAATTCAGCAGGGTTCAGTTCAGCGTTTTCACATAGTGTCAACCTGAAACCGAGACCACAGCAGCAAAGGATGACCTTTTGACACATTTCAGAGTGAATTCTATCAGCTCCAGGGACAAATTCAACTCTATTGAACTTTTTGAATAAGTTGTATTTGAAAAGGTATCAGCCAGTGACACTCATGGGTTGCATTTTAGCTTCTCTAAACCACAGATGAACCTACACATGTCTTCTGAGCTTCTTCAGCTTCTGTGTGCTGAACCTGGCAGCTTTAAATAATTGTAACAAGAATTTGAACTACTGTCACACTGAATTTCCTCTTCATAGTATACTGTACATAGTTAAATGCATACTGTTTTCAATATGTACACTTTACATGTGACATTGTTATGCATGGGGTGTTGTAGTAACAATCCATGTAACAGCATTATGTACTGTAAATACAGTAATTATATTACAGGTACATTATAACAGGGTGGTTACCAGCAAGATTACAATAACCACATAAAAGTAAACTTGCCTTTCTCCTAAATTTGCCATTTTAATAAGAAATATGTCACATGAATCTTGTAGGTTTTCATTTAGGGAAGCAGGGAGGGGGTCCTGCTGCCAGTAGAGATTCTTGAAGAACACCCTCTCCAGCAGCAGCTTGTGGCCCTTTATTCAGCCTATAAAAATGTTCGTCAGTATTTTATCTTTATTGTCAGAACTGAGATCGGCAGAGATATGTGAATCAGGCGTTTACTCTGGTTTTACATTAATGCATCATTAGCATTATTAGTCATTTTCACTTTCGCATGTGATTTATTTCTATAGCAGATTTTAAATGAAGGCAATTTATCATTATTATATAGTCAGTCCTGAAATTAAAGTCTTTCAAACCCATAGGACATGTTGATTTGTGTGGACTGCTGAAAGTGCTGAGACTGCTGATAAAGAAGGGTCTATAAATTACCTCACAAACAGCAACATCAAAGTTCAAGCCCGACGCACCAATATGAACTATAATGAGCTCATATAGATGATCAGTTAAGTTTGGCAGGAGAATCTGTGCAGCTTTTAGTAGTTAAACTCAATGAACTGGATAATTTTGCATCTCTGTATGGTCATTGCATCAGCATTGGCCAAAACACCGTTTTTAAACGTAAAAATTTCATGTCATTAAAGTGCTTTATCTTTTATCTTATCCCAAGTGTTCCCTGCAGCTACCACTGTGGTCTTTTGTGTTGACATATAAGTTAAAAATTCACAAATGGGAACTTACCCATATTCCAACAGCCAGGACCACCACAAAGTAAACGACAATGACAGAGATGTCCGCCGCATTGTTGATGGCTGAATTTTTGTTAGTGGTGTTGGAGGCACTCCGAACCAGAGAGAAACCGAAGTTATCCCAGGTCATTTTGGCACCCGTGATCCAGCAGAGCAGGCTTCAGGTGAACTCTCTGCTAACAGCCCTCAAACTGATCGCAGCTGCTCCTACAGGTAGCTTCAAATACTGCTGGAGCTGCACAAGTGACTTACCTGAGTCTCAGCACATGCATACCCACAGCTCACCTGCAGTCTTATCGGTCTATACACACCTGGCATGTGTGCATGCGTGTGTTTGTTTTTCTATCTTAACAAGACAAAAAACGGTTGCAACCTACAGAACCATCCAGACTGTTTTGTTACAAACATTTATTGTATTCAGTAAAGCTTATTCACCTTTTTGTTGATGTCATATAAAGGGTCCATATCAGCTATTCAGCCAAGGGGTTTCTGATTGGTGAACGTGACTAACCAATCCCCTTCCTGAGTGGAGGGCTATCCAAACCTATCAGCCCTGGAAATAAATAGATTTTGGTTTGTAGTTTTGATACTCTATGTTATTACACAAATACATAATAGGACAAATACATAATAGGAGCCTGTATGCATTTTCCATGACCATCTTTTAAGTTGTGCTTATCTACCTGTTGTTTCCTAATTAAGCCTCAGCCCAGCTGCCAAAATGCATCCAGAAGCAGACACTGCAGGAGAAAGACCTGCATGATCACTGAGAGAGAGAGCAGCACGGTCACTAAGGGAGAGACAGCAGAATATCTCCCTTTAATGAATCTGAACACATTAGACAAGGTGATCTCACCGGAAAGTAACTAGTATGTAACTTCTAAGCAAATGTCTTTCAGTGAAAACTACAGTAAATGTATTTTTCTCTATTTATCAAATTATATTGATTGTACCAAGTTTAAGGTTCATTGTTACTGAAGTGCAGCAAGATTGATGATACAAATCATACCTACCTTACTGATTGTCAGCTGTCAGATGTTTAACTCGTGAATGCATCCAAAATAACTAAACTCATAAAGAAACATGTCTAATAAATACATTTATAAATACACAAAGAATTCATATCTAATAAATACATTTTTGTACAAAATCTGCTGCTATGCCCCGATTCAGGCTAGAGCAGTTTAACCCCGCCCATTAGCACATACCTTATAGGGACTGTTTATGTACATTTTGAATGAGGTGAAGTTCTTTTTAAGGACAGTTGGTGAATGAGGCCCATTATTTGGATGTAAGTGGAAGCACAAGCCAGGAGTTTCTAATAGTGAACAGTGAGCATAATGTATAATCTCTGTATGGCCATTAGAGTTTGGGAGTTTTTAAGGAGCTCGGTATAATGCAGCTGTTTTACGTACTTTTCAGGATTTCCATGTGCACATTCATTTTAGTCAAATCCAGTTTGATTGTTAGCAGTTTCATGATCATTTCACACCCTCCCGACTTTAGAATTACAATTACAATTATAATTTAAAACCATTTTCTAGTTGTGCTTACACACAGAGGAGTTCGACATCCGTATTTAACCCATCCAAGCAGTAAAACATCCACACACAAGTGAACCCACACTAGGGGGCTGTGTGGGCAGCCCTATCCACGGCACTTGGGGAGCAATTGGGGGTTATGTGCCTTGCTCAAGGGCACTTCAGTCATGTCCTTTCGGTTTAGTGAATCAAAGCAGTGTCCTTTCAGTAAATAGTCTGGTGTTAGTTTGAGTTTCATTGCAGTATGTTTATCCCAGGCAGCAATATGTCAAGATATTATTTATACCTGTATAGCTTACACAAATGTAACACAATTAAATATTAACTATTGGTTTAATGTAACTTCTTTTAGGGGCATTTGTCTACTCACTGGGACTCTCACTGTTGCTTTTTTTTTTTTTTTTTGCAGTGCTGTTTTCCAGTACTCTGTTAAAGATGTGAAGTGCTTAAATATGCAGAATAAAATATCAGCTGACCATGATTTTACGAAGAGAACTGTAGTATAATTATAATAGCACAAATAAAAATACAAAAACTGAATTACAAATGCCTTTTTAAGCAATCAAACTGTGCTTTGAGTCATCGTGGTTGTGTAACAATCACTGTCACAAAAGTTACTCAACACTCTAAAAATGTCCCCGAACTGACCTGAGTCTGTATCTCTCATTGTGGCCCTGAACTTTACCTGAACCACTGGAACAATTCAAGCTTATAAAAACCCTCAGATCAAGCTGATAAAGGCTACAGTTACACTCAGTTAATGTTCTGTTCATTAACACATACTGACTGTCATAAACCAATAATAACAGTTGTGTGATCTTCATTATCAGCTGGAATATATTATGCTGCACTACAATTTCAAGACAGAAAAAAATCTGCTGAAACGTGGTGAGCGTGCGCTGCTGTGAGTCTCCTTGTAAAGCCTGAAACATTTATTATAAAGCCTGATTTGCCCGTAGTGTTCAGACCACGTTAGGTGTCTTTATGTGTTGACATCATACACAGAACCTCAAAAAGAAGGTCCGGCTTCATATGGGCTAGTTACCTGAGCAGCGTTGTAGCGAGTGATGGCCACAATGCGGTACAATCTGTATGATGCTGAATGTGAACGAGACATATCACAGACATCAGAACAAAAAACACAATTGTCCTCTGCGCCATCACCCACTGTCAAAACATGGGTCAAAAACTTGAGGCACCAGAATGTAACTGCAGCAGCACTTAAGTTGGAACCGTAGAATTTAAATAAGAAGCTGATGAATAACAACCCGACTACAGCCTTGTCGTTCTCCTGCTGGTTTTGGTTTTGATAAGGTAATTGGCTAGAAACACATTCTACCCGCACGTTTCATGCTGGTAGCAATTTCTGACAGTGTGACGTAGACAAGACTGAAATCACCTTCCTATTCGCAAGCTTCTTCACATTTTCCTGTTTCACACACAGTGCACATACAGTTAATGGTCGACTTGAAGCTTGAGCAAGTGTATGTGCTGTGAGAGAGAGACAGAGAAAGAGAGAAGGTGGAGAAAAGGGCACGAAAAGGAGAAAAATAGGTAAAGTTATTTTAGACAAGAGACATTTAAAAAGGAAAATACCAAAAAATCTACTGAATACAGCACAGAAAACCTGTTAAATCTACTGAACACTGCACAAACTCAAATTAAATCTCCTGAGCACAGCACAAAAAACTATTAAATCAATTAAACACTCCACAACACAGAAAAACCTGTTAAATCAACAGAACAATGCATAGAAAAGCATGTTTAATCAACTGAACACTGCACAGAAATACCTGTTAAATCTAATGAACACAGAACAGAAAAAAATGTTAAACCTACTGAAAACAGCAGGGAAAATCTGTTCAATCAACTGAACACAGGACACTAAAACGTGTTGAATCTACTGAATGCCGTACAAAAACTATTAAATCACCTGAACACAGCACAGAAAAACCTGTTAAGTCTACTGAACACAGCACAGAAAAAACTGGCAAAGCTATTGAGTACTGCATAGAAAAACCTGTTAAATCTACTGAACACAGTACAAAAACTGTTAAATCAACAGAACACTGAACAGAAAAAACTGTTAAATCTACTGAACACAGCACAGAAACATATGCTAAGGTAATGTCCCTGCCTCCTGCTAGACCACCTCCGGACACCAGAGGGAGGAAGAGACCTGAACAACCCCATAACATGATGTTGCCACCTCCATGCTTGATGGTAGGTGTGGTGTATTTTCAGTGGTGTGCCGTGTTTGGCTTAGTTAAAGAAGTCCAACTCCACTTGGAGCTGTTTAGTCCAAAAAGTCTTGATCTCATCTGACCATAAAGTCTTTTGTCACATGCTGTTACAGTCCTCCATGCCATTCAGACTTGCAAGTCCTTCAGAACTGCAATCTTTGTAGCTTACCTGATCAATATCCTTCTGGCTTGCTCCTCCAGTTTGGAAGAATGGCATAATGTTGGTGGAACCATACAATTTTCCCTTCATGATTATCCTCTGAATGGTATTCAAAAGGATAAAGCTGCTGTAATCTTTTGTATCCTTCTATCTTTTTTATCTTTTGTGTTTTTTTTTCTTTATCATGGAGCCATTGAACACATCTTTTCAAACATGGTAATTATTTGTGTTAACATGCACTACTTGTAGTGGAATCAACAAAGAACAACTGGTTTGATGAGGAAGTAAACCACTGCAGTTGATGTCAGGGGTGGGCCAGTTAGACTGGTGTGTGATATGGAAGGTGGGCGGTTGTACCTGAGCATGTTTTATAATGGTTACTCTAAGGGGCTGGTTATTTATACAATATCATATTTGACTTTTTAAAAGTGTAATATTCACTTTGATGATAAGGGTTATGATGTATGAATAAGTACAGCAGGAAATGTAGCAAGCCACTGATGCTGTATATTCCTCCGAATTGGTTGAGTCATTAATGTAGCAGTTTAATTTAACACGGTTCCGTCTGTGTGTTCAAGTGATGAGATCCACCCTTACAGATTCTCACCTGTTTCATGACTGGCTTGGCCTTTTGACCAAAGGTTTGTATGCTGGAATTAACATGACGGACAAATGGTCCGAGCAGCTGAGGTGCAAGTTGGGCACAGCCTCAACCATGCAGTGTCACAATGTACATGCCTTCTAAATGTTTGTTTTTGTTTATTTCACTACTAGCACTGTTAGCACTAAGAAACACAGATACAGTGTCTGCATGTGAATGAAAGTGTGTCTTATCTGAATGAAAAGTTTAACAGCTTGTCAAAGCTGCAGCACATCAATCAAGGTTAGTCACTCACGAGTCTGTACATTTGCCAGGGTAAATAAATGAATGACTGTTTTGTTTGTGCTATTTCAAGGAAGTTCATCTCTGAACAGTAACAATGTGTTACTCATTACAACTTAAAGGACGTGTTTCCACTGCGAAGCTCCTGGACTTTGATTTCAAATATTCAAATCAAATTAGACTGTACACTTTGTCACATGATGGATGAACCTGGAGAAATACAGCAAGTTTAAAAGGGTTTAAATTAGACTTGATACCATGTTTCTTAATTAATAGGGAGTATACCTCTCTGCCGCACTAACCTCTACTTTTGTGGGAAGGCTTCACACTAGATATTGATCACTCCAGCTCTTCAAAAGTATTGGATGGAGCTCCATCACTCCAGAAAACACAGTTCCACTGCTCCACAGCCCAATGCTGGAAGGCTATATATCTATTTGGTGTTCTTAGGTTGATGTGCAGCTACTCCAGAGCATCCTTTTCCAAATCCTGCACTATGTAGGATTTGGGCATTTGGAGACCTCTCTGGTGGCAACATACAAAAGAACATCAGACCCCTTCCCTGAGCGGATCTCCAAAAGGTATCCAGTTAAATATAAAATATTCTTTTGTATTAATTTTTTTTTTTTTTGGCTTGGTTTGCACGATTTTAGAGTGAGAACAGAAAAGGCCCTCCATGCAAAAGTTTAGTCAGCTTTGAACTCTTGTTAGGGCTATGACTTGTCTCACAGTCATTGATTTATTATATTGCTTTATTAATTCTCTAACCCTTCAAACCTTCAAACAGACCCCCAACCTAAACATCAACAAAAATATGTGGATAGACAGCAAAAGTCTGCATGCAAGGCGGCTCAAGAATCTCAAAGAACTAGAAGCCTTTTGCGAGGAACAATGGGTGATATAGCTCAACAAGAATTGAAAGACTGCAAAAAAGCATTCACAAGCCATAATACTTGCCAAAGTATATACTCAAATATATTTTAAAAATGTTCTTCTTTGGGTTGTCTTTTAGAAATCAGATAATCTTTTACCTGCTTAGTGTCACGCCGCCGGGTTTCCCTGACACCTCCNCACATGTTCCGAACTCACCAATCACACTCCATTCTCACGTTCTCACTGATTACACTCACCTGCTCCTCATTTCCCTGTCTGTATTTTAACCCCTCAGACACACATACACGCTGCAAAGTATTGCCAAACCTAGTTTGCATACTAAGCATTCTCTCTTGTCTTCTCTGTTTGTATTCTCTGGTTTTGACTTCCCTTTGGCTTTTAACTCTCTCTCTCTCTCGGTTCTCCTCTCTGATCTGTTTGCTGATTTGTTTTGCCCTTCTGGTTTTTGACTCTCTGTTTGTTTACTGGTTTACGCCCTTGTCTTACCCCTTTGGATTTGTTTGCCTGTCTCTCTTACTCTCTGGTTCTCGACCCCTGCCTGCCTCTCTGTTTATCACTCTGCCTTGTTCCCTCGGTAATGTTTGCCTGGTTCGTGCTGTTGTGTTTCATTACCAATCTGTTTAATAAATATCATTTGACTTTTAGCTCTACGCGTGTCCAACTAAGTTTGCTATTCACAAGTATCAAAACTTTGACAAGGAGTCACAAACCTTTGCATGCTGCTGTATTTTACACTTTAAATATCATGGCTCACATTAGTGACTAGTGTAAAGATCACAGTATAGGGACAGAAAATGATGGCATAAAAAAAGGGTCAGGAAGAGTGTTTTTTGTTCTATTTTTTTAGAATTAACAAACAAAATAGCATTTTTGTAACTCTTGACATTCATTAAAATATTTTTAAAACTTGCACAACAAATACAAACTCTAAAATTCAACAGAAAATATTTTTTAAAAAACTTAAACAAACTGAGCTGTTTCAAAATCATCTACATGTAAACCTCATTAATAAGAAAGTGTGTAGTACCGCACATCCATCTCAGCAAAACATAGCTATCATAGTCCATTCTTCGTAAATATACAATGTATCAGGCAGATACTAAACTCATTTACTTACAATAGTGCTGCACAAATAGTCATAAAAATTTATTGATATCAACATTCCGATACTTATGTGACATAAGCTGAGTGTTCTCTGTCCTGCCGTGCTAATGAACTAACTATTTCAGACACCAATAAAGGAGGGCCACACAGACAGCTTCTGACACTGTGGCAGTCAGATGCAAAGTTCAGTTTTAACATTCAGCCTTTGTATATTGCCGTCTTCAATACCCTGTGTGATTTCACACACAATCAAATCACTACCCCAATATAGGTGGAGAAATGGAGGCAAGGTAAAAAATATTTAGCAAGTCATTTTCTTACCAGAGTCCGTACATGCCAACTTTATTCTGTTTTATGGAATAAATAGCAATCAGTAAATATTAATAAGGTGTTTTTGTAACACAGGCTGTACAGATACAGAAACTGCACTTTTCTACCGTGTTTATGCACAGTGTGGTTAGCCAACCAGTACTTGGCATGCAGCGTATTATTTAGAATGAAACAACTTTATTTGAAACTGTCCGTAAACACATCTCAATGTAGGAGCTACGTTTCACATAGCATCATGGACCTCACGTTTTGGTATAGAGTCACTAAAGAACAAGATTTCTAAAATCACACAGTGTATGTCTGACTTTAGAGGACACTTAACTACAGCTCAACCAACCAAAAAGACTTTAACAACTAGAAAAGTGAACTCCTTCGGATACAGTAACCTCAGATTGTGATTCCTGCTGTCACTGTACTATGGACTGATTAATTGTTAAAACAGATGAGAAACAGGCAAAAACTGCCAAGCATTCCTTACTTACAGCTGTTACTACTCGATCCAAGTTAGTTAGCATAGCTAGCTAATCCACTTCATTACATCGGCTAGATTGTAATGATTTACCTGTTCAGGTGCATTGTACTCACTTACACTACCAATTACTGCATTCAAAGCAAATCATTATGGTACCGGACTGAGAATCAGCGAGTAGTCCTACTAAAAACGTACTCAAACATGTACTCAAAAATGGTATTGATGCATTCTTATTTCCACAAACATCTCACAAACTCCTAACCAAAGTAGCCATGAAAGAACACGCAGATGGCGAGGAGGACGATGGCATTAGCATTCACTACATTCCTCCACAGCGGCTTCTCACTCGTGTCGGTCAGCTGCTTCTTCAGCTCTGCTTCTTCTTCTTCGGAAAGTTTTGGTGCCTTCTTCTGGTCGAAGCCGCAGAACAAGTTGTAGGCCTTCTTCCAGCAGCTTGGCTCTGCCTTTAGGTCTGCAGGATTAAACAGTGAAGAGGTCAGAGAAATCATGTATCTTAGTTAAACTGTAATGAACTGTATGTGGGCAATTACTCACTCTCATGAAATATAACTTAACATTATTTCTTTTGTTGAATAGTGATTCAAAGTAGCTACCAAATAATAAGTCTTAAGGGGAATACATGCAATGCTGTTAGCTTGTATATACCTAGTTAGGTAATGTCTTTTTCTTATTAGAAGAGTCTTCAGTCTGACTGACAGAACAAACATGCAGTAAATGCAGCATCTAAATTAAAGAGGCAGCACTTTAAGGCAACAACTTGAAACAAGTTGCTTGCATATAATTTGGACAGCAAGCATGCTAGCTAGCGCAATAGCTAATTTAGCTGAAGTTACAAGTCACATTTTATTACAACTTCAGCTGGATTTGCTTTTGCTTTTAGGGCAACTCACTAGCTTATTAGCTATTCAAACTACAGATTAACCAACTGTTACACATTGCTTTGTCTCCTTTTCTTTATATGCTGTGTTTAACTGCGTCTCAGCTCTGCCTTTCAGACAGAAGAGTTTTCTTTAATGAAAGGTTCATTATTTGAAGCCATTATCTTTAACTGCATTAAATTAAGTGCTTACAACTAATCAATATACATGGTATGTATATACACATGGTTATGCATACTGTCAAGTTTTGTTAAAGAAATGAGATCATCATTATTTGACCTAGAATTAAATGGAAAAAAATCAGAGTTGCATTCTTGAACCTGTGGATGGCAAATCAAATGTAATTGTAGTTCTGAATTTAATTAGCTATATAACACTGTGTAATTACATATAACTATGTAATCATGCTATGTAAATTGAACGTATATGTATATAAATACCTAGATTAAGTTATCATTTTAAACTTAAGGTTATCATTTTTATCATTGTGTGGTTCTATTTAAGCAATACTACACAAAAGCGAGTGCCATAACATGAGATATTGGCACTGGTGTACAGTGGTCATAGGGAAGAGGTGCTGAAGATCAGTGCCAATATCTCACGTTATACCACGAACCTTGAGTGTAATATTGCTATTATACCATAGTTCCGTTATTGTGGTTTATTATGAGATTTTAAGATAAAGACAGAAAAAAATTATTTGTGTATTTATCAACATTCCACCAGGTAATATAGTTCCAGTCCATCAGGCTCTCCACTGCTAAAACAACATCATCAGTCTATCAGTCTTCAGTCATAATAGTCGAGCAACAGTTACAAGCAACAGTCGATATACAAGTTATATTAATTCCATGGCTACACACACTGCCAAAGCTGTTTAATATTAAAAACTTAGTTTTATGTGAAGCTGAACTTTATGTCATATTCACCTGCTCTGTATTTAAATTATCCGCCTACCTTAAATGGTGATCAACAGATCATGCTGCATCTAATTCCGTGTCTCAAACCACACAATGTACCTTACCTACCCACCTACCTAGCAGCACTTCTGAGGAATATTGCCCTGTTTTAAACCCACTGTGTCTGTGTTTAGTGTACTTATGTGTGGTCTGGGATGCTGCAGCATTTAGTTTTCATTTTTGTTTTGTTAATTTGTGATACCACAATAACGTATGAAATATAGTAAATCATTTTTGGCTCTTTTACATGTATAATTATAAAGTTGCTGCTTTGTTATGGCTGGTGTTTTTATCTGATAAGCGCCGTAAAACGTATGCAAGTGGCGGAATAATATTTGAAGAGCTTCCACCAGAGTGTTGTTACTGTGCAATATTGGCACTCAAAGAAAATCTCTCAGCCAATCGCGTTGCACGATCGGAAGTAACTGTAGTATAATCAAAATTTTGGCACTCAGAATGCTTTATGATGCCCGGTGAGGCTCATTAATGTAATAAATGAAGTGATCTACCATCCTTATCCAGGGAGCTGGAGTCTTCTTTTTCATTTATGTCATCTGCCTCGAGATCAGTTCGCTCCTCTTTGCTGTTCCTCAAACTCCAGCACAACCTGTGCAGCTGCAGTACGAACAAGGACTAGTTATATACTGTTATATACTGCGCTTACATTGGCGGCCAAATATAAACACAGGACAGCAGTTACAGGGACCAGTTACATACATAGCATGAAGGTTATGTGAACCAAAAACTCCATGCTGAGGACTAATCATAAATACAGAACTGCATTTTAGGGGACCAGTTCAACACACAGTATTGTATTTATGGGGACCAGTTCAACACACAGTATTGTATTTATGGGGACCAGTTCAACACACAGTATTGCGTTTAAGGGAACAGCTATAACGTAAGCTTTGTACCATAGTTATATTATTGGAAGCTAGTGTCTATTTACCTTTATACCTTGCCCACATTTAAAACAATTAAATACATCACAGTTATATGGTTTTATGTGGTTACCAAAAAAGTGCAAAAGAAATCCAAACTATATTTTTTTAGATTCTTCAACGCAGTAGCAGTAGTAGAAGTGTGTTTGGTGTGCCTTACATGTTTATCCTCGATGGGTTTAGTCATCAGAGAAATCCCCAGCACTGATATGCAGGTGACTAAACACAGAATGATGCCAAAGTAGAGGTAGTGCACCCCACAGATGATGGTGGGACAGTTGCTGGGCTGAACACAGCTTCCTGTCCCATACACAAACTCAGTTATCATCCGAGACAGACCAATGGCCAGTCCAATCAGCAGCCCATAGAAAGCTCCCTACAGGACAAATAAAATTAATATTACTGCCACACGTTAGAGGTAAACAGAAGCTGAGGATGTTCACTGTCATAACAAAAGCTAATTTTTCTAACTTGATTAACAGATGTCAAGATTTTTTTTTTCTTCAAAGTTTTCGTTTAAGAAATATTAAGTTTTCTCATGACAGCATGTTTTACATATAAAGACGTATTGAGCAGGTGTGGAAACTTACCTTTTCATTCACTCTCTTACAGAAAATGGCCAAAGTGAATACAGCAGCGATGGGCGGGGCCAGGTAACTTGTGATTGACTGTGTGTAATCATACAGTTGCCCACTCTGAGCCGTTTGCAAAATGGGAATCCAGGCAATACTGACACCAATCAGAACCAAAATAAACAACCTACACAGACAAACACACAACAAAGTGTCTTTAGGTTATGAAGACCCGACACATTGTTTTTGTGTACACTGAACAACCACTTCTGTATCTACAATTGTTGTCTATTTTACATTAATCATGTAGGTGTACATATAATTACTTCTATCTACGTGGTTCTATAATTATAGACTTATAATTAGCCCCGTTTTACCTTCCTAAGGTCGGGCCCCCCACAGGACCACAACAGTAAAGGTATTATTTGGGTAGAGAATCATTCTCAACACTGCAGTGACACTGGCGTGGTAGTGGTGTGTTGTACTGGTGTGAGTGGATCAGAGACAGCAGTGCTGCTGGAGTTTTTAAGCACCTCATTGTCACTGCTGGACTGGGAATAGTCCACCAACCAAAACTATATAACTAACTAGTGGACATAGTGTTTAAAAACCTCCAGCCGCATTTGTGTGTTGACAGTAAAGAGGTAAACAAACCTGCCAGCAATCATCAGTTCCTTCTCTGAGGCTCTAGGACGGATCTTGACATAGATGTCCATGGTAAAGAGTGTGCTAGAGCTGTTGAAGATTGAAGTGAGTGAGCTCATCAGAGATGCCAGCATAACCGACAGCATCAGCCCCCTCAGACCTACATTCAAACACACACAGTGGAGATACGGAATTAGAGAAGAATCTCCACAGCTACATAAAAGACTTTATTGTTGAACTTTGATTGTTCAAAAATAATCCATACGTGTTAATCCAAAAGTAGTTGTTCAGCCAAGACAAGTCAAAATGAGAACCAGAGCATGTAAGGCTCACCGTTGGGCATGAGGTCCAGCACAAGTTTGGGATAGGCGATGTTGGTGCAGCCCACCTCAGTATCACACACTTCCTTACACACCTCAGGAATCACACAGGCCACCTCATCTATAGAGACACAGAATCCAATACATGTGAGAGCCAATAATCTTTATAAATACAAAAACACAATTACACTCATATAAAACATACAAGAACAAACATGCAAAAATCACTTAAATATACAATTATGATGATGAAAATAATATTAACTAGGAGATTTAGCATATTTAGCAAAAAAGTAAGTGGAGCTAAATTGTCCAAATTAAAAATTAGTTTGGTAATTTAGTGGTAATTTAACTAGAACAGAAAACAACATATTTTATATGAAATCTGTTCATTTAACCAAAATGTCCATTCCCCAATTGTTCACACAGTGTAGAGGACAAATGGTGTTTTGTCAAAAGGCATGTACCTGAGAAAAAATATGATCTCATACATTTATACATGTTCAGATTATTAACAAAACATCTGATGAAACTGACTGATTTGTAATACTGTTAAGGATAGTGCTAGGATTTGGACCAGAGTTGATTGAAGGTTGATGTACGTTAGTAGTTGTAGTTGGATGTAAGTTAAAAGCAAGAATCTATAAAGCATGTGTACAAATTTACAAGAGCAACATTGTTTTTATATCTGTAACATAAAGATGCTTATAGTGGAAGATAACAGCATACATGGACTAACAAAAAACATAAACATTTACTGAATAAAGAGATAATGGGAAAGTGAGGGGAACATAGTCAAAGAGATGCACAGTTGGTATGTTCTAAATGATCTCACCTGGGTAGAGCACTCTGCTGATCATGCCAGGGAACACCATGATGAACATGGGCAGGAGTTTAAGGTAACCACACAGAATACAGCCAGCCTTCACGTGAGACATGTTCTTAGCAGATAAACACCGCTGGACAATCACCTGAGAACACACACAGTCTAAGCTTTCAGAACTTAACTCTACAAAGTTAGAGTCCTGTAAAAAGGAAGAATATGTGAATGTAACAAGATTGTAATTGTATGACTTGGAAGATTAATACTACTACTACTACTACTACTACTACTACTAATAATAATAATAATAATAATAATAATAATAATAATGACAGTAGAGTTTGAGTAGGCCACAAGATAGGGACTACACAAGACAATGACCCAGGAATAAGCTTAAATGTCCTCCAAGTGCTTGAAGTGGTACTCTCCTTAGTAACTTAGTAACAGCCAGTATCAGGTATTACTTTCTGAAATTCTACAGCGAATAAAACATTCAACTGGGTACCATTCGCAAAACTGTTATATGCAAGAAAAAGTCATCATATGAAAAAGAGTAAAATGTACAGCTCCTGGCCCTCTTTGTACAGAATTTAAGTAATTCTGAAACAAAGAGTAAGACAAAATTTCTTTACAGATTTCCTTGCAGTGATGTGAAAGTTTGCACTCTGTCAGTTATTGGAAGAGTTTGGCTGTAGTTGTTGCTATTGTAGGTGGCACAACACATTATGAACTGTAGTGGGCAATTACTTAAACAGGTGAAAAAGGGAGTTGCAATTTTTTTTTCCTTCTGTGAAGAAAATTATTATTAAAAAAAATGAGCTTTGTGTTTCCTCTTGTTCTACTATTCCTATTACATTTTGTATACAGATCAGAAAATATTGACATATATTCAGCACTAAATAAGTATGAGTAAATCAGGATGGGTTTGTGTATTCCGTTTTTATTTCTTTTTTTTTTTTTGCAGATATATTACAAATAGGATTTTTGCCAAGATCATTTGAAGTGTATGTATATGTGGATTCCTACATATAGGAACAGTACAGTGAGCATATTAAGGATAGTCTTACCTGGTCAGTGCACCAGTACCATGCAGCCTGGATAGTCAGGCCAAAGGTGAGTCCAGGCCAGGGCAGGTCTCCGGTCACTGCATCCCTGAAGATGTGAAAAGAGTCGGCCCGAGGAGTGTAACACTCCGCACTCACATTCCTTACGTCTGATGGGATGGCGTTCATATAGAGATCCTGTAAATTCTCATAGCCTCCGATTTTATCAAAGGCTGAAGAGACAAAATCAGTGAGTTTCTTTCACAGATACAGAGTTTGTCTTGGTGAGTAAATCACATACCTAATCACAGAAACATAACTTTACTTTTACTTTCACATTAGTGACATATTAGAAAAAGTTCTAGTAGATACAGAATTAATTCATTGTTGACATTAAATAATTCAAAGTAGTTACTGAGCAATGCATAGTAGATAGTTATTCAGTAGTAATAGTTATTCATAGTAGATAATGAATAATTCATAGTAATTGCTGAATAATTCACCATAGTATTAAAGTAATAGCAGGCTTTGCATATTACATTAGTTACTGAAAAAAATGAATTAGTTACTTAATTTGTGAACCATACTGAAAAGGTAACAGTAGTTACTGAATACTTATTGTTAGTAGTTATATATCATATGTTTCAGTTTAAGTATCAAATACTTGGCTAAGTGTAATAGCAAACATGACCTTATTATGTACATACAAAGAGTATGAAGAACAGAGAGGGAGCTATTAATTTAAACTAAATATAGAAATTGAAACAGACTCTCTTATTGGCTATTTCTGTAAAGCTTTATCAAAAACATAAATATAAACACACAGAAAAAGAGCAAATAAGAAAGAGAAGACAGCCAGAGACTCCAAACTCTCTGCCCTTACCAAAGCCCATGAGGATGAGGGACCCAACCACCATGATGATGGTTTGCAGGGTGTCTGTGTAAATGACAGCAGCGAGGCCACCTAGAGGAGAGGAACAGAAAACACACCTGTTAAAGACCCTCACTAACACAGCCGAAAACTAACAGAGGGGTTGGGGGCTGCATGAAATAGGTACCATATTACATAGAAAACTGTTCAGATCTTAAAAAAATACACACAACACTGTAGTCCCACTCTGGAAACGAGGCTAATGACCATGCATTTTATGTGTTTTTTTAATAGTAAATCCCTGTTTTTATGTCAGGACACAAACCTCTCAGGTGTTTAAACCACCTTTGGCCCAAAAAAAGTTTCATTGCAAGCGTTTAACAATAGTTTGGAACACTGTCAAATCATTACTTAGAGCAAACCTCCTCTAATATTGTTCCTCATATATCAGGCAGTGATGTAGACCAATTTGTAAAAGAATATACATACACAACTGGAAATCGGTGGCTTGTTTGAATAATTATATAAATATATATTTAATATATTAATGTTTTATATGTGCATGCAGTTTGAAATGATACAGTTATGACTAGGAATGAAGAGAAAGTCATAGAGAGTCAGCTGTCTAATCAAAGACGTCAGCTACTAGCACTGACCAACCGAGTTAAAGTTAAAATCTCCAGCAGCAGCGCTTTGTTAGGTCAGGCTTCTTCTACAGTATCAGTAAACTGACAGACTTTTAACTCTAACTGGCTTCTTATTCAAATATTCTGTTCTACGTTATATGATTACAGTTATGTTATGGTGCCTGCATGCCTTTAAGGTGGAAAGGAAATTTGAATGAAAGCCAGCCTTAGCCTTCATCTCTCCTTATCCTGGCTGGTTAATATCTGTTCCAAGCTAGGTGGATGGTTCTGCCTAAGCAGATTCTCGAATGTTGGTCTACTGAAAATTATCCCAAAGGAAACACCACCTCTGAGCCAGTGCAGGTACAGCACCACCTCTGAGCATGACTTGGTCCTAAGGAGTCATTTAAACATCACTCTCAGCAATGACAGTTGCAGATATGAACACAACCAATTTGCTCATAATTTGGAAATTCATGAAATCCCAGGTATGACTGTTTTGTTGGGATGTTGTAGCACCGAGGAACACAAGCCTAAAAACTCAAACAGACCCAGGACAGGCTATACTAGAAAATACTCCTGATGACATTTAATGCCACTGTGTCATCTTGGCAAATAAGGGAATGCAGAAAACATAAAGCTTTAAGCAAATGTCCTGTAATTGAACATGGCAGCAGTAGAGAACCACTGCCCAAATGCTGTTAAAGCCAGGGTATAGCTGGTCAGGTCGCTTGCAATTATACAGTTCTCCTTGATGGTAGATGGTAAACCTACCATCTCCAACTACCCAACTACCCAGAACTACTATCCACATGCAACACATGTACAGATCCCTTAGCTAACAATAACAACTGTTTGCAAGACTTAAAATCTACCTCTCCACTCTCTCCTATGAGTCACCACACATCTACGGTCAATAGATAAGCCAATAGAGGGACACTATGGCAATGATAATGACATTAATAATGACATAATGGCTGTTGTCTATTAAAAGTCTCTGAACAGAATAGTAGGAATAGTATAGTAGAATATAGTAGAATAGTATCTATGTACGTATGAATTATACTTATTTCCTTTTATTTTTTATTTTTTTTTCATTTCTCTGTATGATGCTCACCTGTGACTGTGTACAGAGCAGTGATCAGCAGTAGCAGGAGGACGGCAACATAAATGTTTAAATCTACAGCCTGTTTGATGAAGATGGCTCCAGAGAACATGTCAGCCTGGTGTAGAGAGTAAAAGACAACAGAAATAGATTATACTGTTTTGGGCCTCATTATAGTATATTGTAGTACAATAGTTGAAGTTCAACAGCTTTTACTAATTGAGTGTGTTAATATATACTTTAAAGTTAAAGAATATAAATGAAACCACTTATAAAAAAAACTGTAAAAAGCAATTGCAAATCTAAATCTTAAAACATGTGAATGAGAATGAGGAACTCTTGAACAAAATGGTGTTGAACCAAGCCATCTTTGGCACCCTGTCCCATGCTCGGCTGGACTTCAATATGGTTTTCTTAGGTAACTTTTGAAGTAATCTACAGACCTATGGAACGTTGTGGCTTCAAAATCTGGAGCTACAGATTTTGCTGGCCTTTTTTTAAATTGTCAGCTTTACGTATGGCAGTTATTCTTATTTAACATAGAATATAGTTTTAGGAGGTTAAACCTTTTTAGGTATATAAACGTCCTTTGACTTTATATATATCTAGAAGGCAGAAGAGCCAGTCTCTAAATGATTGAACCAGCCCAGAAGAATGTGGCCCATAGAGACACTTACAGAGATCTTGGTAAAGACATAGAGGAACAAGGAGAGCACAGAGAGGTAGATACGGATCCGCTGCCCACCAAAACGCTTCTTTAGATACTCTGGCATGGTCACCACCTGTGGACGTTCAGAGATCAAAAGTAAACTGGTACACCAGAAACAGTAAAGACAGGTAACAGGTAATGACACACACATGCTTATATAAGTTGCTGTGACCCAGAGCAGAACTTTGTTTGTGGACCATGAGGTTTAATATTTTACAGATTATGGTTATGTTCAGTTCATGCCATTTATGTGCATGCACAGCCATGGCTTCATGCCCTACCAGCAGGACTATACCATAACAGTGCCCTTTGTGAGTTCATTTAGAGTTCCATAACTAAACTTAGAATACCACTGTCCAACAGTGTTCTAGAATTACACTGAGAAATGAAATGGCTGAATGACTGGATAGGTGCATGGAAGGATGGATCTATGGATAGATGGATGGATGGATGGATGGATGGAAAGATTGTTCTGTGAATAAATGCATGTGTGTTTATAAGGAAGGATAAATAAATAGATGGATCTATGGATGGATGATGTGCATTTTGATTGATGGATGGATTGATCTGTAGCTCATGGATATATGGACGCATAAATACATGGATGGGTGGATAGGTAGATGGATAGATGGATTCTTCTAAAGAAATACTTACCCCAGCTTTGATGTAGATGGGGACAAAGATCCATCCCAGGATGAGGACCACAACCAGAGCCTAAAAAGGGGGACAAAAGAGAAAAATAACATGTTTCTGAACATCCCCCAATCCTAAAGTCTTAGTCCAGAGTTTATATGGGACTAAACATTATTAGTATTCAAACCATTCAAACAATAACTCCACTAAAGTTCATTCTCATTAAGATTTCTACTCACATTCCACTCAAATTCTCCAGTGGCAATTCCCGCAGCAGCGCCAGTCCCTGCCAGGCCCACAAAGTGACCAGAGCCGATGTTACTGGCAAACAGAGACGCTCCAATCTGGACAAAAGTGTTTGCAGTTAGCCATTTTATGCAGCTACAGACATTACATTAACACTGACACAGTGTAACTCAGCAGGAGAAATCCACATGGCCTGTTATTATTTTAAATGAACAAAATAGTGTTAAGTAGTGTGTATAGTGTAGAAATAGGCCTAAGAGGAAGAAGAAGAAGAAGAATATTTTGAGTTGATTAAGAAAGAAGACATGTCAAACTGTATATGTTTAGCCTAAAGCTGCGATCTCTACTGAGCAAATAAAATACAGATAAGGTGCATCAAAGCTATAATTAATTCAGAAACACATCTGGTATCTAAACATTATGGCCCCATAGAATCTTTTCCCCCCATTTGCCCAAGAGATTCATGTTTCGAAATAACTGCTTCCTGTAGGTTTGGTCAGTTCATTGAACACACTTACACATCTTATTACAAGCATGTGTCTTTAAGGAATCCTCCAGTGAAAGGTTTTATATTGAACTATTTACAGTAACACTCAAAAGAACCCTTTTGGCAACTTTATTCTTAAGACTGCATGTCCAACTTACCGGCCACCACACCATGCTCCTGCCAGCCAAGAAGAATCCCCCGACTGTGGAGCGGTTGGTCCTCAACATAGCCTGTAGGTGGAAAGGCACTGTTATATTCTCTTATTTGTTCATTCAGCTCAATTCAGTCATTGCTGCATAGTGGCATCAACATCAAGATGAGAACAAAACCACCGCAAACCAAAACTGACTCTTTGACCAATTTAAGGATGAATTCGGTAAATTTCTGACACAGACTCATTCATAATGAAACAAGTGAACTATTTGAATAAGTTATATTTGAAAAGGTATCAGTTAATGACAGTCATGGATTGCATTTTATCTCCTCCGCTGAAATAGAAGTGAATGGAAGACTACTAGTGACACTACACATGTCTTCTGAGTTCTATGTAATGTTGATAATGGTAAAATAGTGATCTGGAAAAAAAAGGTTTCTGAGGACTAATTTGCCTTACAACACCCTGCACCACTTTAGGCCAGAACTTTTTCTTAACTGATCCACAGTGCTGCCAAGCTAGTATCACTTCCTGCTGAGATTTGCTGCTGATCTTAGGTTTGGTGCTGGCAACAGTCAGGGGCTCATCTAGGATCTAGTGCCACCTAGCAGGTGAAGAGAGTATTGCTATAACTACTATACAAAACTTCTGGGAAGGCTGCCATATTGTGCATCATTCAAAGAGTGGAGGTCACTGGTGTCCAGGGCAAATGGTTACTTCTACCCCATGGTGGATGTTGGTATTTGAGATACAAAAGAGACTGTCGGCTCTGAATGCCAAACACAACTACAGTCTGTGCGGTTGGAAAATGTCTCAACATCTGTTCCTTGATCACTTGCTTACTGATCTCTTACCTAAAGAAGCAGAAGGAGCAACTGGAGCTGATGATGCTGCTGACCACACACCTACTTATGAGCCTGACCTTGTCACGCCAGCT
The DNA here is from genome assembly GCA_034552555.1 of Semaprochilodus insignis. Classification (NCBI taxonomy): domain Eukaryota; kingdom Metazoa; phylum Chordata; class Actinopteri; order Characiformes; family Prochilodontidae; genus Semaprochilodus; species Semaprochilodus insignis. The sequence continues at coordinate 10,309,901 of CM067490.1, read as the reverse complement.
CATCATGATCACATCTCTTCTGATTCACGGCCAACTGCAGAACCTGTTGACAGTGACCCATGACATTTCTCCAGGAAAAGGAGACACTCATGCCTCACCCAGAAACCACACTACTCCAGCCAGGTCCTCTACAAGAGGTCATGGTAGTGGCAGAGTTGGTCCACCCTCTAGCCTTGCTGATCGGGTAGTGAGGTTCACTAATGTAGCTGGTCTGTTGTTGAGAGTTTAAGCTTCACAGTGGTCAAATCTCTGACATAAGTTCTAACACGTCATACAGTAGTCTTTGTAATCAACTAGATGAAGCATTACAAGAAGGATTTAGCGAGTCAGCTGAATCCTAGGGCGTCCAAGCATAGCGCCATTGTGTCCCATCCAGTGGACATGTTGACTAACCCATCCATCTTCTCATATCCAAACTTTGAATTACTATTAATCTTACACACCGATGCTACCAGCGATGGTTTGGGGGCTGTGCTTAATCAGCAACAAGGGGAAAACTGTTGCTGTTATTGCCCTCGGATCCAAGACCCTAACAAAGGAACTACTATCCAGGTTTCTGACAACCTTGAGCTCCTTGCACTGAAGTAGGTGATTTGCCAAACTTCAAGATTATCTCTATTATGCGCCTACATTCACTGTGAATACTGATAATAACCCCCTCACTTATTTTTGAAGCACAGCCAGATTGAACACAATCAGACATAGATGGGTGGACGAGGTAGTTCACTTCCATTTTACCATTAAATACAGGCTGGGAAAGGCAAATACTGATGTTGACACCCTGATGTGTTATCTGGTGAAGCTCTAGGATCACCTGAGGAAGTACACTGAAACAATGTCCCTAGAGATAGTGACCGTGGTTTGGCAGGAGGGAGAAGCTGTAAAGAGCCAGGATGTGCCATGGGTGGCTGCACACTACAGCTGAGGTCTGGTGATGAAGATGGGCCTTCTGGGAGTGCGCCCCTTGTAACCCCAGACAAGGTCAGAGCTGCTCAGAGGTAAGATATCTCTGTGAGCTGATAACGCTGAAGAAGGGCTGCTAGAATAACCAGTGACAAAGACAAGACACAGATGGGATGGGAAACACAGAGACTACTACATATTTGGAACAGACTGAGACTGGCTAGAGGAATTTTGTACTAGCCATGTAAACAGCTAGTATTCCCAAGGAACCCTAAGTCTTGGAGGTACTAAAGCCTAAAGTGGTACTAAAATACCCCCATGCTTACATTGGGCATGTCAGGGTAGATAAGATCATCCATCTGGGGAAGGAAAGGTTTTATTTGCCTCTCATGCAACATGAAATAGAAGTTTATGTCATCTGTAAGTGCTTGTGTAATAAGCGGAAGCGACCCAACATCCTGCACATGCACTTTACCCATAATTTGAATCAAACCAAAGAGAGCTGTGAGTACATTTTGGTCTTGGTGGACCACTTTACTCACCACTACGAACAAAAAGATATTCTTCAACCTCATCCCTCATTTTGGGTACCTTAAGAAGCTACATCATGATCAGGGCTGAGAGTTTGAAAAAAGCCTATTTCAGCAGCTGGTCGGGATTTCCACATTCTTGAACTACCCCCTATCACCCACAGGGTAATCCTGTTGAATGGCTGAATAGAACCCTTCTACAGATGCTTTGCATTCTGCAGGAGAAGAAAAAATAAAATGGAAAGACCATTTGCTTCATATTGTCCACACGTACAACTGTATGAGACAAAGCAACAGGTTACTCACCTATCTTCCTCCTTTATGAAAGAGTCCCACACTTGCTAATTGATTTACTATTTGACCTCAAACTGGAGGAAGAGCTGCTGAGCCAGCAGGGGTAGGTACAGAAGCGGGCTTCTTGAATGCAGGAGACATAAAAGATTGTCTTAGTCAATCTAAGAAACAGTCAAAAGAGCTCCGCTAAAGAAGTGCTATAATCAGAGGGTTAAAGGTGTTGGGCTTCAACCTTTCTGAGTGACCCAGACAAGCTCTGGTGACAGGCCATATCTGTTTTGCATTGGAACCACCTACAGCTGGTGAATGACTTTACCTCATAACAGCCTGTCAATCGTTCCCTGAAGTCTACTATTGCCCAAGCCCAATACTGTTGACTTACTACACTATGACAAAGGACCAACAGTAACAATTTTCAACAGCAACTCTTCTGGACACAAACTGTGACAGAAACTTATCAGACATTATGTGCATATATACACCAATGCTCATGGACAAAGACTAGATAGTTGTTAGACAGTAGGCAATAAGACGACTCTAAAACTGCATTGAAAAGTTTAAGATATCCGGAAATATCTCTGAAAGTAGGGGAGAGTGTAGAGAGTTAAGAAATTAACGTGGTGTTCCACTCAGCCCAAAGCTCTCTACAGCCTTGTGGGTTGCTTGGAGAAACACAACGTTCAAGCCCTGAGCATGTGCAGTTCAGAAATAATCTTGCACTGGCTTCAACTAGACGTTCATTTTTGTCTTGTTTCTTCACTAATCCACAGATTCAGCGCTGACCAGCCTGTGTATCTCTTGTTTCTGGCCCAGATATGCCCTAGGTTTGATGCAGGCAGCCCAGACCATCTTAAACTGAAAGTTTCATAGGGAGTAACAACTTTAATTTACTTTGTTGACGTCGAGATGGAAAGTAAGAAGCTAGTATACGTAAGGTTAGATACTAGCAAGCTCTGAGTAACTAGCATAAATAACTTAGTATTATGATGATCTAGCTTATTTACACAGAAGTTTTATTTTCCTGTTTGTGTCTATTTCAACATGTTACGTCTGTGTGATCATTGTGGTGTCTCAGTGTAAACCAGCCAATCAGAGCAGAGCTCATCAGATTATTCATGAGCTCACTAAAAAAGGGACCACAGCTTGTTACATTTTAGAGCCAAATCATAGGGCGTAAATGTAAAACCGCATCTGGGCATTTTTCAACCCAACCAAAGTCACAAACTTTCTATGTAGACATCAGAGAACAGTTATATATTTAATAAATATTTAATAAATGCATACATAAATGCACAATGTGTTAGCCTAATAAAACAATTATTAGTCTGAGGAATTGTCACCTGCATTGGGCAAAATGCCTTTTTTAAACATAAAAATGACTAATTTAATGAAAGTACATTGTCCTTTATCTTATCCTAAGTGTTCTCTGCAGCTACCACTATGGTCTTTTGTGTTGAAATAAGTTTAGCTGGGGGCCACTCACCCATATTCCTACAGCCAGGACCACCAGAAAGTAAACGACTATGACGGAGATGTCCGCTGGGTTGTTGATGACTGATTTTTTGTCAGTGGTGTTGGAGGCACTCCGGACCAGAGAGAAGTCGAAGTTATCCCAGACCATTTTTGTACCTGTGCTCCAGCAGAGCAAGCTTCAGGTGAAGTTTCAGTTTCAGTGATGATCACGATGATGATGATCCATGTATTTGCCATGATGAAGGCCTAGAGTCAAGTTCACTCTCAGTATTGTTCCAGCAGCGAACGGAGGGATAGAATGAATAAGAGACAGAAAGCATCTATCCCTCTGAGAGGAGAAAGAGAGAAGGGTGGATGAGGGGAAAGATTGAAGGATGCATTGTGAAAACGACAAGAATGATGGTGAAGGACATGGTGTTGTCTCTCTTCCTCTCCCCCCTGTCTCACAATTCCTGTCTTTCAGTCTGGCAATCTCTGACCATCTCTCCTTCTGCCGGTTTACTCCTTCTGTCTGCTCATTCCTTCTCCTCTCTCTCTCCTTTGCATGCTCAACCTGTTTCTGTTTCTTTTCCCTTCCTCCTTTTCTCTCTTTCTCTTAGCACCAGGGCTTCTGGAGTCAGCATACTTCTAGGACATTGTTTTGTCTTTCTTGCTCAATCACTCACTCTACTCTAATCTACTGAACACCTCACAGAGAAATGCTGTTAAATCTCCTGAGCACAGCACAGAAAGCATATTGACTCTACTGAATACAGCACAGAAAACTAGTTAAATCTACAGAACACAGAATGCATGATCAGGTGGTTCTTCTCCTCTGTATAAATTTCCTGATCGAACAAAGAAAAGCCTTTAATCATAAGAGCTTCAAGCAATCATGAGCTGGAAGTGACCATAGCTGCCGGCTTCACACCTTCCACTGGGCTGGGCGATTACAATAATAGTGAGGTGCAATAACATTATCAAAACTCTCCACATAAGGAAATGATATGCAAACACGTGTGATTTAATGTGAAAGAACATTTCTCAAAGATTCTGGGTAAAGTTCAAACCCTTCAAGGTTTGTGTTCACAAACTACAGATACAGATTTCATGCCACACCATACGGCTGTGATTCCGGAAGCAGTGCAACAAAATTGCCTAAAGTTTGCACATAGCAAACTGAACCACAAACTAAATGAAAAGTACATAAATGAAGAATAAGTAAAAGTACAAATGTAGGCTAAATGCAAATTGCTGTTGTACACTTTCAAATCACAATTACTGAATATGATACATTAGGGCTTAAATCTAACTTCTTATCCTTTTTGTGTTCTGTCTTAATGTTTTGGGCTTCTCCTTTTGTGTTTGTGTTCTCTTTTCTGTATTTCTGCTCTGTCTTTGTATTTGCATGCTGTCTTTTGTATTTGTGTTGTTTTGCCATTCTCTTTAATATTGCTTCCAGTTCTCTGTTAATGCTGTTGTGTTCTCAGTTTTTGTTCGCTTCTTAAATATTGTTGTATAGTGACTTTACAGGCCACTGTACCAAATAGACTTCAATATTATATAGATTATTAGCACATATATACTCAATTATTATTCATGTAATTAGCACATGTAGACCTTTTTCACATTAGCACATAATGAATTATATAGACTGATTATATAGCACATTCAGACCCCTGTTTATATTGTATTGTTAAGTTTTATATTCATAATTGGTCTTATCTGAACGAAGAGGTAAACAGCTTGTCAACAGCTGCAGCACATCAATCAAGGTAGGGTTTAAAGTAGCCGCTCACGAGTCTGTACATTTGCCAGGTTAAATAAATGAATGACTGTTTTGTTTGTGGTATTTCAAGAAAGTTCCTCTCACATTTATAATGTGTTACTCATTACAATCTAAAGGATGAGAATGTGTTTACACTGTGAAGCTTCAGGAGTTAAATAAAACTAAACTGTGCAAATAAAACTAGACTGTATATACAGAAATTGGAAAATACTTTAAACAGATTTTAATTAGGTTGTGCTGATACACTATACAGTACAACTTTCCAACAACGATGTGATGCTGTGCAAAATGTAAGTAAAAATGAATGCAATATTGTGCAAATTGTTTTTTTTTAAATATATACCCATTTTGCAATTGGTGCCAGGAACACTTTTCAAAGAAGTTGGACCAGGGCAACAAAAGACTGGTAAAGCAGTGGAAATCACTGCATGGGCATAGGAACTATTGTCTCTGAAGATAGTTCAGATACAATTAAAGAGGATCCAGAAAGGCTGCCTTCTCAGGCCCCGAGCTCATTCAAGATGGACTGAGGTGAAGTGAAAAAAGTGTTCTGTGATGCACAAGTCTCCATTTATGCTGAACGATATACAAAGGTTTTGAAACAACATGTGCTACCATTATTATGATGTAAGCAAGACAATGAACTGAAACATATTCAGCGTGTTTTACAACAGCATGGCTCCTTAGCAAACGAGTCCGGGTGCTAAACTGGCCTGGCTGCAGTCCTGACCGGTCAACCACTGAAACATTTGGCACGTTATGAAAGGAAAAATACGACAAAGGAAACTCCTAAACTGTTGAGCAGGTGAAATCCTACATCAAGCAAGAATGGGAAACATTTCACTTTCAAAACTACAGCCGTCGTCTCCTCGGTTCACAAATGCTTACAGAGTGCTGTTAAGAGAACAGGTGATAAACACAGTGGTAAACATTCACCTAAACCAACTTCTTTGAAACATGTTGTTGGCATCAAATTGAACATGGACATGTATTTTCATAACACCATAAAATTTCTCAGTTTGAACATTTGCTATGTTGTCGTTATATTTTCAAATAAAATATAAATATTAAATATATGGTTTAAATGGTTTGCACATGATTGCATTCTGTTTTCATTTACATTTTGTACCGTGTCCCAACCTTTCAGGGTTGTATGTCCAAAAGCTTGTCGACACCTATGCAACGTTTCTTCTGAAATGAAGGGTAGTAATAGGTGCAGTAATGATCTCTAGTCTCCAAATAAGGCTTTACACTAGATGTTGGAACTTTGCTGTGAGAATTTGATTGTATTTAGCCACAAAAGCATGACTAAGGTCAGGTACTGATGTTGGATGATCGGTTCTGCATCACTCCAAGTCAGCCCAAAGGTACTGGATGGACAGTCCACAGAACAAAGCTCCCCTGCTCCATAGACCATTACTGGAGGGCTTTATGCCCCTTTAGCCCATGCTTGGCATTGTGCATGGTGACCTAAGGTGTATGCATATTTGTATCCAGTTCTATTTGTCCAGTGTTCCAATGGAGACTAGACCTGTGCCAACAGCTGCACTAGGTGCATTTTGGGAATTTGGTGGAAATGTGTAATCTGATGATTGAAAGAGAATTCTAATAGAGCTCAGTCAAAACTTAGTGAAGGACGTCCAAGTGTGTGAGTGAATTATCTACTATTGTCTTTATGTCTTTATCAGTATGATGATGATTTTGAAATCACTTGAAACATCAAATTGGAAGACGTATGAGGCAGTGTGAAAAACTTACAGAAATCAGCTCTAGACCTTTTATCTGCTTACTTGTAGGTGAAATAATGAGGGATTAACACACACCTGGCAACGGCATAACTGTCTGATTACTTTTGAGCCCCTAATAATAGGGGCAATGTATTAAAGCATTTAAGGCATCATTCCTCCACTTTTCGCCTGAATTAAAAATTCAAAGGTAGCGTTGAAACCTGCACTCCATACTTCACTATGTTGTGGTACACGTCTAAAATAACAATAAAACTTTCAAGTATGGAATTGTAGGTAAATTCACTTTTTAGAAGGGCGGTCTGTATATGTATATAGGGTGGTTTAGGATGAACAAAAAAATGATATTAAATATTTCACTTTTATTACATAATATAGATTGCAAACAGAACATTTCTATTTTGCTTAGCAAAATGTTTTACGTCCATTTTGGAATTGAAATTTATCTTTTTATAGTTTGAAATTTCCAGTCAGCCTCTGCAACATCTTTAAATCTAGGAAATGGTCCCAAAAAAATCCAGCTTTGTTAACTTTCATTATACGTTAAGAGCGTTTTTATCCTTCTTCTGCAAAGAGAGAAACCATTTTGGAGATGCATGGTTTGTTTTGACAGCAGTCATATGTTTTACACTCATTGACTTTAAATACAACATCTGCAAATGAGTATAAATTACCATTAACTTCAATAGAAAACCCAAAAGTTTAACCTCCTTCAAAAATATTATATCATCGCATCAGCATCTTGGCCATTAGTCTTGGGCCTAAGCTTTGATCTTGGATGAGAACCCTCAAATTACACAGCGACAGGAGGAACGGCAGATCCCCATCATGGTCTGGATTAGCTAGTGTAAAAAATCACATCAGGATGGAGACAGAAAAAGTCCAGTATTAAAAAAGAGATAGAAAAGTTGCTTAAAAAAGAATGATGTTATATACGCTTCATGGAGAAAGTCAACAGAAAATGTCAAAAACAAGAAAAGCTTTGAGCTGTTTTCAACTACATGTAAACCTCACCACATATTCAGCTCATATAAACATAGTTGTAATAGTCCGTCCATTGTATTTGGAAATGGGTTCCATTAAATTATTTAAATATATTTCTTCAAATATCTGCATGAGGACTCATCTGCACTCCCTTAACCAAAGTAGCCATGGAAGAACACGCAGACGGCGAGGAGGAGGATGGCGTTAGCATTCATCACATTCTTCCACAGCGGCTTCTCGCTTGTGTCTGTCAGCTGCTTCTTCAGCTCTGCCTCTTCTTCTTTGGAAAGTTTTGGTGCCGCCTTCTGGTCGAAGCCGCAGAACCAGTTGTAGGCCTTCTTCCAGCAACTCGGGTCTTCCTCAGGCTCTGCAGGGTTTAACAGTGAAGAAGGAAATCATGTATCTTCATAAACTCCAAGGAACTGTGTATGGGCAATTACTCACCCACATGAAACATAACTTATGTATTTCTTTATAATAATTCTGTATAATAATTTACAGTATGTACTAAATAATAAGTTAAAAGTCTCCTAAATAATAAGGATAATAGCTTACTAATCAGACTGACTGGACTTTAGGCAAAGATGGGGGTTTAAGTGAGCAACTCAAAACCTAATTCTGAGGAAATTTTTTGCAAAGCACTGCAATAGCTTATTTAGCTGAAGTGTCAGTAAGTTCCAGATCACATTCCATTAAAACTTCTTTCAGACAGAAGAGTTTTCTATAATGAAAGGTTCTTTAGATAAAGCTGTTTTTAGTAGGATATACTGTACACTGTACACTGTACTGTACATCACACTGTACCTTTTACTGTATACTGTACAATAAAATGCCTTCAGCTACAAATAAAACTAAACTGAACTAAACTTGAAAAAAATTGAATCAACTAAATTTCTTGCATTTAAATCCATATATTGCTCAAGAGTGATTATTGTACACAAATCCAAAATATTACATTAATTACAATTTCTCACTCAATAAATCATTAGATGCTGTTCATATCACTAAAAATAAGACTACATACAGCTGTGAGAGACATCATTTTTAATGTTCAAGTTTAATGTTTTTTTATCATAGAAATAGAATTCTATTAATATATTATTAAACTGAAAATGTTGCAACCTGTCAGTACATAATGTAAATCTAATGTAACTGTAAATCAGTATCTAACTATATAAAACTGTGTAATTAGCCATATAACTGCTACATATCAAAATTCAAGGTCTAGTTTTTAAATGTTTCAAATGCATATTCACGGCCCGTTGAAGTTTAACTGCTTTTTTCTCATCACTAAGGTATAATTTAATCAAAATGTAATATCATGTCTGTTCTGAATTTTGGCACTTAGATTGCTTTTTGATGTCCAGCGAGACTCATTATTGTAATTAATGAAGTGACCTACCATCCATATCCATTGAGCCGGAATCTTTTTCTTCAGTTTCCTTTTCTGCTTCGAGATCAATTCGCTCCTCTTTGCTGTTTCTCAAACTCCAACACAGCCTGTACAGCTGCAGTATGAACAAGGACTAGTTATACACAGTGCAACACTTATGGGGACTTTTAACTTTTTATGTTTTATGCTGATTAGTATGAAACATAATTCATGAAAACCAGATATTTGGTGTCTCAAATTATTAGGATATTTCATTTCAAGTTTGAATAAATTTAAATTCAATCAGCATAAATACTACGTATGTCTTGGCCTAGTTCAGTTCATCAATACTCTCCACCTGACCCAGCAATACAGACGGGCTAAAGGCCACAATCAAAGCAACCTAGCGTGTTGTAATAATTTGAGATGATCCACATTAAAACAGAAAAGTATTGAAATGTGTCAATTTTCATGTAATGAGTATCAAATCTACAATAGTTTATCTTTTGAATTCGATTATAAACAAAAATGGACTTTTTCAAAATATTCTATTCTTTTGAGATTTTTTTTTTTTTTTTGGGCACAGAACATTATTTATGGAGACGTGTCATACATTGTATCGTCGCTGTCCAAAAAAAACCCCATATATCTCCATTTACTTTTATGCCTCATTTGAACACAGCAGATGCCGTTTACACTGTGTGAACATTTCATGATAATGGACCAACAGAAAGGGACCAAAACTGCTTGGAAAAAAGTCTGGTTCCATTGACTTACATTCAAATTACATGAGGTTTTTGCCCTGTCCTGTAAAGTTACCATTTTGGAGATACTTGTTTTTCTTTGGACAGCGACGATATGTCTTTATTTATGCCTCATATTATAGCCCACATTAACATAACAGTTATAACACACAGTTATGCAGTGACCAAATGAAACTATACAGAACCGATATTCCTTTAGATCTTTCAGAATAGAAGTAGAAGTGTGTTTGGTGTGACTTACGTGTTTATCGTCGATGGGTTTAGTCATCAGAGAAATCCCCAGCACTAATATGCAGGAGACTACAAACAGAATGATGCCGAAGTAGAGGTAGTGCACCTTGCAGATGATGTCTGGACAGTTGCTGGGGTTAACACAGCTTCCTGTCCCATACACAAACTCAGTTATCATCCGAGACAGGCCAATGGCCAGTCCAATCAGCATCCCATAGAAAGCTCCCTACAGGACAAATAAAATGAATGTTAGAGGATCCGAGGATTACGACTGTCACAAATAAAGTATAGAAAACATAATTTCTTGCTTTCTTTTCTTACATCATTTGAAAGGTATTTTTTCTAATATTACTAACTCCTATAAAGTTATCATTTGAGAGATATTGCTTTTCCTATGACAGCAACATTTTATATATAAAAACTTATTGGCTGACACATGATACATAGAGAATAAGTGTTAAAAGGGATAATAGACAATGGGAGCTGGCACGGAAATTTACCTGCTCATTGACCCTCTTGCAGAAAATGCCCAGAGTGAATACAGCAGCGATGGGCGGGGCCAGATAGCTGGTGATCGACTGAATATAATCAAACAGCTGCCCACTCTGAGCTGTTTGCACAATGGGAATCCAGGCAATACTGACACCAATCAGAACCAAAATAAACAACCTACATAGACCAACACACAACAAAGAGTCTTTAGGTTATGAGGTCCTCACACATTGTTTTTGCACATATACTGATAAGTCCAATGCCACTTCATTAAGAACCCACGCTTGTATCTACACTCGTTGTCTATTTTATCACCTCCACTTACCATATAGAAGCACTTTGTAGTTTTATAATTACAGATTGCAGTCCATCTACTTCTCTGCATACTTTGTTAGCCCTGTTTTACCATTCAATGGTTGGGGGCCCCACAGGACCACTACAGCAGATGTATCATTTCGGTAGTGGATCATTCTCAGCACTGCAGTGACACTGACACTGTGTTAGTATGTGTTGTGCTGGTGTGAGTGGGTCAGACACAGCAGGGCTGCTGGAGTTTAAACACCTCAATGTCACTGCTGGATTGAGAACAGACCACCAATCAAAACCATCAGGCCAACAGCATCCTGGGACCACTGATGTAGGACAAGAGTTATGACTAACACAAACTGTGCCGCAGCAGATGAGCTGTTGTCTCTGATTCTACATCTACAATGTGGACCAGCAAGCTAGGAGTGTCTAATACAGTGGACAGTGAGTGGGCACACTGTTAAAACACTCCAGCAGCACTGTTGGACCACGTCACTGCAGTGCTAATACCAGCTCTGTGGTCGGGTTAAAATAAAAAACAGAGACACCTCACTGGTCCATAGTAAAATTTGAGAATATTTTTCATCATATTGTGGTGCATCTCTATTGGCCGTAACGGGGAGGTAAACAAACCTGCCAGCAATCATCAGCTCTTTCTCTGAGGCTCTATGGCGGATCTTGGCGTAGATGTCCATGGTGAAGAGGGTGCTGGCACTGTTAAAGATTGAAGTGAGTGAGCTCATCAGAGATGCCAGCATAACTGACAGCATCAAACCCCTCAGACCTACACACAAACACACACAGTAGAGATATGAAATTAGTAAGAATCCTTATGGCTACATATTATTGAACACTGAAAGTTTGAACCAGAGAATGTCCAGCTTACCGTTGGGCATGAGGTCCACCACCAGTTTGGGATAGGCAATGTTGGTGCAGCCCACCTCAGTATCACACACTTGCTTACACACCTCGGGAACCACACAGGCCACCTCATCTACAGACACATGGACAAGATCAGTGTACATGTACATGTGTGAGCCAATGAGTTTCATAAACCTATACACTCATACAAACTATACAAAAAACAACCATGCATGAAATCACTTACATTACTAGGACTATTTTGCAAAAGCAGGGTTCACATATTGTGCAAATTAGCATAAAATCTTATTGCAAGTTAGCAAGTTAGCTTTGAGACAAGGAATCAGGAAAAAGTGTCTATAAAATGTATAGTTTATACACCTACTTAGGGCCAATATTGTGTACCCGTGTAGTGGTACCGAGTACAACCTAATGACCAAGATTTATATTTCTACAACACATGGTTTTGTCTGCTCACAAAGAGATCCATACATATGCAGACACACAGTTAGTATGTACTAAATTATCAAACCTGGGTAAAGCACTCTGCTGATCATGCCAGGGAACACCATAAGAAACATGGGCAGGAGCTTGAGGTAACCACACAGAATACAGCCACCCTTCACGTGGGACATGTTCTTAGCAGATAAACACCGCTGGACAATCACCTGAGAACACACACAGTCTCAGCTTTCAGACAAATTTAATTAACAGCTGTATATGGAGTTCAGTTCTTGTCCGAAAGAAGAGTGTGTGAATGTAACCATAGTCACATTAGTACATTGTTTGCTAGAGACTTGAGACTTCAAGTCACATTACTTTTTATGGCAGCAGCATAGTTTGCTTAGACCATCAGCTGGAGTCTTTGACAGTGGAGTCTGACTAGGCCGCAAGTTGGAGACTTCACACCATGACCATGAAGACTGACTAGGCCATGTGTTGGGTACTTTACAATATGCCAGTGAAGTTTCACTAGGCCATGAGGTGGAGACACTTTCTTGTTAAATTCTGTACCTTGAAATCTTTAAATATGAAACATTCAAAATATATTATAAAATGCATTGGAGCTTCATTCTGTATATTGTTTTTTTTTTAGAATTTCACATTGGATATTAATTTTACTAGAACTTCAACCAACATAATACATTCTTAGAATGTCTGGACATTAACTTTATTAGGGCCTGAGTGACTTGGCAAATTGATGGAACCATTTCAGTGGAACATCCAGCAAGACAATAATCCAAAGCACAAGAGCAAACACAAAGAAATAAAATTAAGGTTTCTGAGTGGCCTAGTCAAAGTCCTTAACACACAAGACGCTGCTACAGCAGTTAATGCTTAAAATCCTCCAATGTGGCTGAATTAACCCCATAGTAAAATAGGCCAAAAGTCTCCACAGTGATATGACAGACTGACTATTTTCCTGCAAAATGATCATTTAATATCAGGTTCTGTGTTTGCTCTTGTTCTTGTCTTGTTATATTTTGTACAAAGGTCAGCAACCATTTAGTATGACAAATATTCGAAACTACAAGAAATCACTGTTTTTTGCACAGATATATTACCATTACCATTCTTCTACTTGCCATAGTCATTTGCAGTTTACAAGTGTATGTACATCTGTGGGATGTATAAGTAGCTGTATAGTTAAAATTAGAAACAGTACAGTGAGCATATTTAGCATAGTCTTACCTGGTCAGTGCACCAATACCATGCAGCCTGGATAGTCAGGCCAAAGGTGAGTCCAGGCCAGGGCAGGTCTCCGGTCACTGCATCCCTGAAGATGTGGAAAGAGTCGGCCCGAGGAGTGTAACACTCCGCACTCACATTCCTCACGTCTGATGGGATGGCGTTCATATAAAGATCCTGCAAATTCTCGTAGCCTCCGACCTTGTTGAAAGCTGAAGAGACCAAATCAGAGTGAGTTTCTTTCACAGATCCAGAGTTTGAAAGAGAGAAGGAGAAGATACAAAAAAAGATGGATTTTGCAACTGAAACAGATTTTCAAAGAGACGGATAGAGAGAGAAGAAGAGAAATAGCGGAAAGAAGAAGAGGGAGGCGAAAGAGAGAAAAGAAGGAATTAGAAAGAGAGAGAGAGACTTGATCAGACAAACAGTAAACAGTCTGCTCTTACCAAAGCCCATGAGGATGAAGGACCCGACCACCATGATGATGGTTTGCAGGGTGTCTGTGTAAATGACAGCAGCGAGGCCACCTAGAGGAGAGCACCAGAAAATACACCAGTTAAGGAACCACACTAACACGGCTGGAAACTAACAGACTGAATGGTAACTGTGTACTCAGCCCCTCACAGTATACTGTGTAATACAGTATACAGTAATAGAAGCATATAATGTACAAAGTAAAACTACTGCTACTGCTGTTTCTAACTATGCAACATAATTTTGACTAAGTTTACAGTTCACAGCATGACCAACAGTGTCAGACATCACATACATAAGTCTGTTATACCTAGGTTGAAGCGAGTGTGCCATCAGTTAGGCCTGCAGTTTGTAAGATGCTAATAAGCATCCATTATTTGTTAGCAACATTGGTATTGTAGCTCCACCTGCTGAACACACCATAGACCACCATTCATTTCATGCTGGTCTAAGCTGGTTTAGTTGGCCACACCATCATGCTAACTGAGCAGCATACCAGCAACCAAAACACATTATATGCTGTTTTTTCTAGCAGGTCACTGATAAACCAAAGAACCAAACTACCAACACAAAATACTTCAGGCTATTAACTTTTTAGAAAGTATTTTTGTTTTTTTCATCATTTGCAACTTTACCCATCTGTTGTCTGTTTCATCTCTGCATGTCTGTTTTTTGTGGAGAGGCATGAAGTTTTTTTCACAGTAAGGGGTCCTCACCCCTTCCCTTTCACCCCTCATTGCTCGCTATCAGCTCAGCACAGAGTCACAAAATTTCACACACAGAGAGACACCAGCATCCTAGTTCATCTGATAACCCCATGACTTAATGGATTTTATTATTAATAATATAATTTTAATTAAAAATATCCATGTCAATTTCCATTTGGCCACTAGTGGAGGCTGCAGAAAAAGGGTACCATATCACACACTTCAAGAAATATTGGAAACAAAGCAGAAGGCCTTGTGCTTCATCCTTTTATTTTGATGTCAGCACACAAACATTTTAAGTGGTTGGCCAAAAAGGTTTCAATATGTGCTTTTGACAGTAGTTTGGAAAACTGTCAAATCATTATTTAGAAAAAGCCTGCTCTACCAAACGAGGACGAGACTTTGAGGAACGTGATGCTGAGTGCTGAAGGTTTAGCACATAGCTGCTTTATGAGGTCAAAACCTTTGCAGGTATTTTTCTTTACTTACCTGAAAAGTCCCTAAAAAATCAGCCATTATTCAGAAGTGTCCCCAAACGTTTAATGGACAGTTTGGTGTACACAGGAAATGGGCAGGAAAGTTCAGGTACCGAGGTATTACAGTTTGATGCTGGAGATCCGCCGTGCGTAAAAGCTTATCAGAGTACATGGGCAATTACCCTCCCTGAGTGTCATATACGACGCGACAACAGCCTGGTCTACTCATGAAAGGCTCTTCTCCCGAATAACAAAGCCTGGACTTTACTCTCTGTGTTCTGTGCACTTCACGCAGCAGATAAGAGACAATTTCAAAAGTGCACACCATTCTAATGGAAAAGAGGAGCCTCTGAAGAACTGAGGATCAGTGCAGTAGGTGCCCTCATTCTAGAAGATAAAGGGATGGCTTGGAAAACAATGCATGTTTGGTGTTGGTTAGCCGGCCAGTGGAAAAGAGGACTGGCAAATCAAACCTCACCT
The DNA here is from genome assembly GCA_034552555.1 of Semaprochilodus insignis. Classification (NCBI taxonomy): domain Eukaryota; kingdom Metazoa; phylum Chordata; class Actinopteri; order Characiformes; family Prochilodontidae; genus Semaprochilodus; species Semaprochilodus insignis. The sequence goes on along the minus strand of CM067490.1, from coordinate 10,294,352 downwards.
CCCCATATAACCAAACTGAAGCTCCAACTTTTAACACATTATGAGAAGAACCAATTCACTGAAGACGACAACTGAAACAGTGAAATAGCAGGGTAAAAGAAAAAGAGACCAGCAAGAAGATGGATGGATATGACCAGGGGAACCATAAACAAGCCATTCAGAAGCCTGGAGACCCATACAGAAGACAGGGTATTCTAGAGAAATACTCCATATGGGCACCAGGAGTTGGAATGATCATCTGGGCATCTTAATGTCTGAGTTTTGCTTGTACTGTATTTTGTTCATTTTTATTAACACTGGTGCCAACTCTCTGTATGATGCTCACCAGTGACTGTGTACAGAGCAGTGATCAGCAGCAGCAGGACGACGGCCACATAGATGTTCAAATCCAAGGCCTGTGTGATGAAGATGGCTCCAGAGAACATGTCAGCCTGGCATAGACAATATGAGACATTAGAATTAGATTAGATCATTATGGCCCTCATTATATTATATCATTGGTATATAATCAATGTGACCTTATGCAACATATAAAGATACATTGGCAGGGCTTTATTGACCTAATGTCTTTATATCAGCTAATTGTTTTAGCCAGATAATATATCAGTCAATCCATAAAATGTGATTTATTTCTGTTTTAGAGGTCCTTTAGGTGATCTATGCATCTTGTTTCTTTTGTCGTCAGAAATTGGACTGGAAAATATTTTTTATGGAAATGTGTCTGATTTACAAAAAGCAAATTTCCATCTACGTAGGTGAACAAGCAGTTTCAGGTGGTCTGAAACTGAAGATGTTTGGTGTTGTAAAGCAAGAAATACCATAATGTCTGAAGTCATAGATATTTCCTGTTCACATATGAATGTTTCCTGTTCATATTCTGATGGTCAGCTTTGCTTATGACCAAGGGTGCAGCTTGGCAAGACTGCTTGCAGCCCCAGGCCAGTGGGGGGCCTACTGAGGGTATATTGATATTTCAGAATTGTCAGAATCGCCACTGACATAGAGGTGGAAAATGTAGTGAGTTCGGAAAGTCAGCTTGGTTCTCTTACCTATGCTTCACTTTAGTTTTTCTTTTAACTTTCAGGTTTAGCAGGTTAAACTTTCATTTGAGAGAGACTTTATCTGCTCTAACAGTTAAAGAAGTCTCTAAATGATTGAACTTCAATTCCAGTAAATGCTAAACCAGCCCAGAGGAATGCAGCCCATACAGGCACTCACAGAGATCTTGGTGAAGATGTAGAGGAACAAGGAGAGCACAGAGAGGTAGATACGGATCCGCTGCCCACCAAAACGCTTCTTTAGATACTCTGGCATGGTGACCACCTGTGGACAGTCAGAAATCAAACTAGTATCAACTGGTAAACCAGAGAGAGTGAAGTGAGATAACAGATAAGCGTCACACTCAGACTATGTATTGACTACACACAGGTGCTAAGAAGTTCATACAAGTTGGTGTGGCCCAGACTAGAACTTTGGTTTTGGAACATGAGATTTATTATTTTACAGTTTATGGTTATGTTCAGTTTGTGCCGTTTACATGTTGCACAGTCATGGACTCATGACCTGCCAACGTGATTGCACCATAACTGAGAATGTTCTTTGTGATGTAACAACGGCATTCATCCAGGTCTAACAATGAACAATTACAGAACCATGGAGCTCTAGAATGACATTCAGAAGGCTACTGTACAATAGAGATCTGGAATTACACCCAGAATGATACTATCCATTAGAGATCTGGAATTACATTCAGAATGATACTGTCCAATAGAGATCTAGAATTACACCCAGAATGATACTGTCCAATAGAGATCTAGAATTACGCTGAGAATTTAAAAATTGAAATAAATAAATGGTTGTCTGGCTGGCTGGATGGATCTATGGACAGCTGGATGGATGGATGGATGGATGGATGGATGTATGGATGGGTGCTTGGATGTGTGTTTAGATGGACGGATAAATTAATGGATGGATCTATAGATGAATAGATCTGTGCATAAATGCATTTGTGGATGGATGGATGGATGGATGGATGGATGATGTGTGTTTAGATGGTAATGGATCAATGAATGGATGATGTGTAGTATGATGGATCGCTAAATAAAAGGGTAGATGGATGAATAACAGACAGACAGATTGACAGACACATTAGATGGATGGATAAACTGATGGATGTATGTTGTGTGTTTTGGTCACTGACTGTCTGGTAGGCAAGCTGTCTGGTTGGATTCTTCTAAAGCAAATACTTACCCCAGCCTTGATGTAGATGGGGACAAAGAGCCATCCTAAAATGAGTACCACAACCAGAGCCTAAAAGAGTGCACAAAAAAGAAAAAAAATAACATTTCTGAACATCCCCCAATAAAGTCTTAATGTGGAGTTTATGCAAGACAAATTAGTACTTGTATTCAAAGCATGTGAAGAATAACTCCACTAAAGTTCATTCTAATTAAGATTTCTACTCACATTCCACTCAAATCCTCCAATGGCGATTCCTGCAGCAGCGCCAGTCCCTGCAAGGCCCACAAAGTGACCAGAGCCGATGTTACTGGCAAACAGAGACGCTCCAATCTGGACAAAAAGAGAGCTTATCCATTATAGAGACAACAGCATCTTCTGCAGCTGTGTTGATGTGATGCCTGTAGCTGCATCATCACATCAACACAGACATCACATGCTCAACTACCTAATAGCTTCCAAAAATAGTCCAGAGAGCAATAACAGCAACAAAAAGACAAACATGAAGACAAAGAAGCATGTAGTGTATCATTTGGCTGAGCTGGTTAAGAAACAAGACGTGTAGAACTGTACATGTTTATGGCCTGATAAAAGATGTGATCTCTATTGAGCAAGTAAAATACAGATAAGGTGTATTAAAGCTATAATGACTTCAGAATCACATCTGGTATCTGAGCATTATGGCCCCATAAAATCTTTTTTTCCCCATTTGCCCAAGAGATTTGTGTTTCTGGAAAACAACCGCTGACTGTATGGTCAGCACATTAATCTCAAAGAGTAATGACCTTTTTATGCATTCAAATGCATTAGAATAAAAATAGGTGTTTTGTTTTTTGCAGAATACACTAATCTACCAACAAGTCTTGTAAAAAAAAGAAAAGAAATGTTGATAGAAAATGAAAAGCACCTTTTCCTGTGCACCCAAGAAAACATGTTCTTTAAAAAATCCTCTAATGTAAGGTTCTATAGGGAACTAATTACGGAAGAATTGATTAATTACGGACTCCAAAGAAACCTTTTGGCACCTTTATTCTTAAGACTGCATGTTTAACTTACCGGCCACCACACCATGCTCCTTCCAGCCAGGAAGAATCCCCCGACTGTGGAGCGGTTGGTCCTCACCATGGCCTGTAGATCAGAAGGCACTGTGTTAAATTCTCTTATTTGTTCATTCAGCTCAATTCAGTCATTTTCACATAACATCAACCTGAAACAGAACCACAGCAACAGAAACTGGCCTTTTCACCAATTTGAGAATTGTTTTAACTTTAATCAGCTCTTGGTGTACTCAACTCACGGTGATTCAAATGAACTATTTTAAAAAAGTTGTCTTTGGATAGTCATCAGCCAGTGACATGCCGTGAGTTGCATTTTTGCACCTAAGCCGAAATGCAAATTGGCTGGCTATCTAAACCACCAGTGAACCTACACATGTCTTCTGAGTTGGACTTATCATTAAAAGAATAGTTGTACCCAGAAGGAAGTGCCGAATTGGAATGCTGTTGGGAAGGAAGATAAAGGTTACCAGGAACAATAAATGATGATAAATTTAGACTGATATGGGTAATATTTATTGAGATACTCATTAAGAAGTAGTGTCTCTCAGTATGGCATTGAGCCACCATGTTTGCTAATGCAACATGCATACGTCTCGGCATGGAGTTCCTTATAGTGTCCTGCGATAATCCATCCCATGCAGCTTGAATATTTTCACACAGTTCCTGTAGATTTTGTGGTAGGGTCTGAGTCACTCAATGACAGTCTGGCACATCACCATTGCAGTCTTTGGCAATGCTGTGTTAAGGGCATTTACCATAACAGCCTGTGTGGATGTAGTCCTGTGTCGTGCAGCCATCTGCCAACAGGATGACTCATGGAGGACATCACTGCCTGCTGAAGGTCCGCAATTGTGGCTTTTGGATCAGTCAGGTACAGCAATAAGGCCCGTTCTTGCCTACGCCACATGCGCCGCCGAGCGTGAAACTTGAATCATTTGCATGTCTCGCAATGACAAACCTACTCTCCAAGCTTCATTCCTGTCGGTTGATTCCTTCTGGGCACAACTATTTGTGCAACTATTCCTTTCAGGATGAGTGTATTTTTCTAATACGCTCATTTTCTAAGCTGCTTATCCTTCTGGGTCAAGGGGGTGCTGCAGCCTATCCCAGCGCTCATTGGGCATAAGGCATTAAACACCCCGGGTAGACCTCATCCATCACAGGGCATCAGGTTGCACATTCATGACCATTTCATGTTATAACTACCGGACCTTTCCCATCACCACCACTGTGAACAATTCTGAGTCTGTAAGTTTTGGAACATGGCATTTGACACAAAACCACTCTGAATGAGAGTGATTATGTTGTTTCTTAAAGAAGCAAAACATTCCAAAATTAACTGCAATTATCAACAGAATGTGAAGAAATGGTTTTAATGGTATGCCAGAGATGCCAAGCTATGCTAACCACCAACCCCTGACCCACCCTGTCTCATAACATGGTAGTAAGTCACTGTAGCGTCGAGTCAGAAGTCCAACATGAGAAGATGAAGAAGCAGCACTGCCCCAACAGCATTTTCTTGTCAACCACGTTAAAGGTCCATCATTTAAGGACAGGTAGACAATGAAAGGAAGAGAAAACTCAATGATGGCTGAAGGCAAGCAACAAAAGAAAAGATAGAAGCTAAACAAGAGTTAACATCAATGCTGTTTTCCTCCCTGGAGATTCTCTTGGGAGTACAGGGATGAAGTTTGACTGCATGTTTTCCTAACCTGAAGCACAGCATGTGGTGTCTACACTGGAATAAGGTTGAACATCAATTAATAAAATTGTTTAAATGTTTCTCAGTCAACTTTCTGTCACTCGGTTTCATTTCAGTCATATGCCTGTCAGTCATTTGTCTCTGGTCAAATTTCCTAAGCGTAAATAAGGGAACACCTCCTCTATAGAGAACAGACTGCTGTACATTTTGTTTATTTGCTCAATGAAAAATAATAAAACATAAAATGTGGCCATTGCAAAAAGCTGTCGCACACAATCTCAAAGTTTATTATTGCATAGCTACACTCTTACGGGTGTCCTAACAAAGCTCAACATTTTCATGATGACTGGAATCAGCCATTCCTGAAAACCCAGTTATCTGTTATTTGTAGACATTAAATGGGAATTGCACTGCTTTTTCAAAATGATCACCTTTTTAGCAGTTACAGTGTAAACAACGACATTGTTATGCACAGTACAGGTTTCTCCACTAACCTGTACAGTACTGCATATTTTTATACAGTGTATATAGTTCTGCTTTTACCTCTTATTGCATTTGCCAGTACCAATTTCTTTTATGTGCAATGTATTAGCCTAATAAAACAAGTCTGGAATTATCATCAGAATTATCGTTTTTAAAATGCCATTTAATTAAAGTGCTTTATCTTTGATCACATCTCAGGAGTCTGCAGCTGCCACTGTGGTCTCTTCTGTTGATTTAAAGGTTAACAATTCACAAATAGTTGTCAATGGAAGTTAAAGGAATACTGGCCAATGCGAGCCAGTGGGAACTTACCCATATTCCTACAGCCAGGACCACCACAAAGTAAATGACGATGACGGAGATGTCCGCCGGGTTGTTGATGGCTGAATTTTTGTTAGTGGTGTTGGAGGCACTCCGGACCAGGGAGAAACCAAAGTAATCCCAGGTCATTTTGGCACCCGTGGTCCAGCAGAGCAAGCTTCAGGTGAACTCTCCACTAACAGTCCTCAAACTGACCACAGCTGCTCCTGCAGGTAGCTTCAAATACTGCTGGAGCTGTGCAAGTGACTTACCTGAGTCTGGGTCTACACATGCGCACACACCTCACCTGGAGCCTTATACGTCTAAACACACCCTGCACTTTGTGTGTGTGTTTGTTTTTGTCACCTTTCAAGACAAAATGGTTGCGAGCTTCAGAACCTGCAGAACCACCCAGACCTTATAACATGCTTTTTAATAACAGCTCAATCTTTCAATATTAAGAGCTGAAAGATTAAAAACGTATTTTATTTAGTACAAGTTATTCTTTTTTTAAAGGGTCCATTTCTTCTATTCACTCCACAGCAGTTTAGCCCCACCCACTAACATAGAAGTTGTAAAGTATTTTGTTTGACAAAGGTAATGCACATGTAATCAGACTTTAATTGCGTTTATTTATTTATTTATTTATTATTTTATAGGTCTAGCAGGTCTTGCAGATGGTTTTGGCAACTCCTCAACATCTTTATGTTAATGGTCATTTTGACTGGAAATGCGATATAGGACTTTTGCACAGTGCTGGATAATACATATCGTCGCTGTCCAAAGAAAAACAAGTATCTCCAAAATAGCAACTTTACATTTAATTCTAATGTAAGGCAATGGGACCGGACTTTTTCCAAGTGAATTTTGGGCCATTTCTGCTAGTCCAATCATCATGAAATTCACACACAGTGTAAACAGCAGCTCATGTGATAAAAATCGACAAAAGTGGAGACACGTTTTTCATTGGACAGCGACGATATGGGCTATAGTACTATATATTACTATTTAGATGGATTATTTGGGACATTTAAAGGATAGAGTGTCAAATGAGTGTGTGTGGACACAGTGGGCTTTTCCCTCACAGGGTTAATTATAAGACAGTATGCTCCTCAGACCTGTAAGAAATCAGTGCTTTTGGGCTTGGTGAACATTCATCAATGATCAACTTAGCAGGAAGAAAAAAATTCCAGTAAATGAGATCACACATACTGAATCTACTCAGTAGAATGCCGTCCGTGCTGACGTAACGAGTGTCCTTAAAGTGTTTATCCCGACACCATGAGGTGCTTCTCGAACCTGTTCCTGAAAGTGACCGTACCTAAGAAAAGTGGACCAGGCCCAAAGAAGCTTTGAGACCAGGCAGAACCTTTGGCAGATATCTGGGAAAATTCAGTGATAATGAGGGTCAAAGGTGGCTGATTTCATGCAGTCAAGTTATCATGCTAATTACTAGTTACTATACTTTAACCCTTTACACTGCAGACGTATTATTTAGTTATTCATCTCCTAACTCCTGTGTACTATGAAACGCTGGCCACTTTATCATCCATTGCTGGGTGCACAGTACAAGGTAGGTGGCTAGTAATAATAGTGAATAAGCTCTGTTAAGTATAAGGCAGCATTATTACTCCAGATTTTTATGTCCATGATCCATGATCATTTCATGCCTGACCTGAGTAAATATTCTGCTGTTAGTTTGAGTTTCGGTCCAGTATGTGTATCCCAGACGGCAATAAGTAAACATATTATTTACACTTGCGTGGCTGACCTACACAAATCTAACACAAAAGCATTTTTACTTCAGTACTTTAATATGAACTATTGGTTTAAACTAACGCAATAGTTCCCTTCAGGAGTGCTTATGTACTCACTGGGACTCTTACTGTGTCTTTTTATGATATGAATGGTTCTTAAGCGGTTGGTCAACATTTGGTCTTATCTACCAGAAAAGCATTTTCTGCTAAAAGATAAGCACTTCACATCAAGAGACTTTCGCTGAAAAATAGAGCATTTTTCTTCATAACTGCATATACAATTTTATAAAGGCAATTGTAACTATAACTGTTATAATAGCACAAATAACAATAACCACTTTCTGAACTTTTCTGAAGAGTCATCTAAGCATTCAAACCATGCTCTGAGTGGGGAGGGTGGAGGTATTTTTAAAAGTGATTAAAACTAACACCAAAAACCGAAGCAGTTGAATATCATTAACACTGTTTTTGTTGTGCATGCATTTCCCTGTACAAACACAGAGTGGTTCTGGGAAGAAGGCCGTTATCTCAGAGCCCTCTTTCTTCCTGTATATGAAATAACAAGGAAGCGACGTGCTCCTTTACCTTACCTTTACTAAAGTCTCCGGCTAATCTGACAGAACTTGGTTAAACAGTATGATCATCTCTGGCTAATAATTCTGTCACAGAGTCCAGACTGGATACGTCAGTCAATGATGTGTTACCCAACGCTCTGAATATGACCCTGATATGAACAGAGTCCATATCACTTGTCATGACCCTGAACTTTACATGAAACGTTTCAGGCTTATAAAAGCCCGCTGCTGCAGAACAGAGTGATGAAGCCTAGAGTTACGCTCTATAAGGTTTCGTTCATTAACACATATTGACTGTCATTCAATCCATAATAACGTGTACATGATCTTCATTACCCATTAGAATTTATATTGCGCTCTATATAAATACCTCTGGTGTCTACTGGACTTTAAAGCAGTATTTTAAATATGTGAATTACTATTATTATTATTATTATTATTATTATTATTATTATTGTTCTTGTTGCATTTAACATGTTTAAGTGAACATACCATACATACAGCTAATGGTCAACTTAAGCAAGAGTGTGTAGGGGTGAGAGAATGAGAGAGGGGGGAGAGAGAGGAGAGAAAGAGAGAGAGAAAGCAACAAGGTAAAAGAAAGACAAGAGAGGGGAAAAAAGAAAAAAGGTCAAAATGAAAGAATACAAGACAATAAGGTGAAGAGCAAGCCAGGGACAGAAAATAAAAGATAAACAAAGAGAGTGAAAAGAAAAAAAGGTGGTGAAGAAAGAAAGAAAGAAAGAAAGAAAGAAAGAAAGAAATGAAAGGAATAAAGAAAGAAACAAACAACAGAAACAAACAAACAAAAGAAAGAAAGAAAGAAAGTGAGGAAGATAGGAAGAGACATAATATGAGAGAGGGAAACAGAAAGAGAGAGAAAGAGGAGAGGTCTGTTTAACTGGAGTAAATGAGTGAGATCTATAATAAAGCAGTGGACACTCACTCCAGTCTCAGAGCTCCATGGCAGGCTTTTGTTTTTAATGGCATTCTTTCACACGTCGCACGTGTAACCTTAACCAAAGGCTCAGGAGCTGCCGGGCGTCCGGCCAGCAATCGCTAACTGACCGGAGATCAGCAGGCATACACAATTCACAAGGTTAGCAGTGTTCACAACAGGAGAGTGGCATGGGGGGGAGACGACAGACACATACACATTAAAGCAGTGATAAAGGGGTACAGATGAGAAGACAAGTGAGGAAAAGGCTACAACCACACGATTCAGCAATAAAGTGGAACAACTTCACTGAACAGCGCCACAGACAAAAACTCAAACATCCCACCCCCATAATTTAGTGATAATTAAAGAGTCCCTATAGAGAGCAAGTCCTTACGAGAGAACACACTAAGTAAATGTCACTTTGAGACCAGTAGGCTAATTATCAGCGACTTATCAATGGGTAGGGAGGAGGGGAAGAAGGGAACGGCATACAGAAACAGGGTTAGGAACAACAAGAGAGGGAAAAGAAAGAAGGAAAGAGAGAGAGAGAGAGAGAGAGAGAGAGACTTAGGCATAGTGATGCACAGGTTTTTAGAAAGCAAAACTGGCTGCTTGGATCCATAAGGCAACAGCAACCCTGGTGGAATCAGAAGAGAAGAGAAGAGAAGAGAAGAGAAGAGAAGAGAAGAGAAGAGCAGAGAAGAGCAGAGAAGAGAAGAGAAGAGAAGAGAAGAGAAGAGCAGAGAAGATGAGAAAAAGTCAGAGAGACTTATAAGGGGGGCTATGGGGGTGGGGCTACTACAGCTAGCTAAGATTGCAGGACAAGAGAAAGAATTCTGGTTCAGTTATTGGGGTCTCCTCCTTCACTGTCCTGCTGGTCGCTGGTCCAGAGGGTCAGGTTGTCCCTCAGCAGCTGCATGATGAGCGTCGAGTCCTTGTAGGAATCCTCGTTCAGATTGTCCAGGTGACCAATGGCCTCATCGAAGGCCTCCTTGGCAAGCTGGCAGGCCTGCTCGGGCGCGTTCTGGATCTCGTAGTAGAAGACGGAGAAGTTGAGCGCCAGGCCCAGGCGAATGGGGTGCGTGGCCGCCATGCTCTTGCTGATGTCGAAGGCTTCCTTGTAGGCCGCTTCTGAAGCCTCCACGGCAGACGCACGTTTTTCTCCAGTCGCCACTTCAGCCAGGTAGCGGTAGTAGTCTCCCTTCATCTTCAGGTAGAAGACCTTGCTCTCCAGCTGGCTTTCGTCGCAGTTCTTGATCAAATACTGGTCCAGCAGGGTCAGCACGTCCTGACACACAGACTCCAGCTCCTTCTCAATGGTCTCACGGTACGCCCGTACCAGCTCCAGTTTCTTCTCGCTACCGTCCGCTGCTGTCTTCTGCTCGATGCTGGAGGTCACGCGCCAGGATGAGCGCCGGGCTCCCACTACATTCTTGTAGGCCACAGAGAGCAGGTTGCGGTCCTCGTTGGAGAGTGGCTCATTCAGTTCCGTCACCTGAGGAAGAGAAACATTTTTATTACTTTTCTTTTACTCTTGCTTTCATCTCTACCTCAGATGTAGCCCATCAGCCAAAAAGCTTGTTGTCCTAAGTTTCATTTTAGTTTTGAACTGGGGGTTAATATAGCTAATAAGTAATGGATACAACCAATTATTGCGATTACCACATTCCTAAAACCATCCCAAATCATGTTGAGCTGTTAAATAATCTCAGACTTGCTTGTGTAGTTTCTGACACGGTACCACCAACCACTATCTACAGAAACAGACAAAAGCAAATAGGACAACTAAAAGCAATAGTGACAGCAATAGGCTGCATTTCACATGGGTCCCTACAAGTGTTGCACCAGCACCAATACTGTATAGGTATCAGTGCTGATAATGGCACTTATACACAGTATTGTATCGGCGATACTGATACCTATGACACATCGGCAGTGTGGGATAAAAAGCAGCAGTAAAAATGCTCATGGCTGAATCTTAACGCCAGTGAAATATGAAATATGTCAACGGGAGTCGTCTATGCTGCTACTTTCAGTAATCTAATATACACTCATCATCAAAAAAATAGTTGCACCCAGAAGGAATCAAACGACAGGAATGAAACTTGGTAGGTAGGTTTGTCATTGTAAGACATGCGGATGATTCAAGTTTCACGCTCAGCCGTGTCTGTGACATAAGCAAGGACAGGCCTTATCGCTGTACCTGACTGACCCAACAGTCACAACTGCGGACATTCAGTGAGCAGTGATGCCCTCCATGAGTCATCCTGTTAATGCCAGCACCATTGGTAGATGGCTGTACAATGCATATGTGCATGCTTCCTTCTGTAGTATGAGTACATATAATTTACCTAAATAAAATATTTGTAAAAGGATTATTGTATAAAAATTAGGACTTCTAGATTAGTTAGGTTAGACAGAGTTATCTGTATCGGTACTCAGTATCGGCCTACATTTATGGGTCAGGTGTTGGTATCGGTGCAGCCTTAGTACCTATGTAGTGAACTACATAAATCATGAAACTGTGGCTCTGAGACATAAAGGGAATTTTATGCCAAACAGGGAGTCATATAAATTATTGTGATCGTTAAATACAAACAGCTTTCAATTATAATGCACTATAAACTTTACGACTTGCATAGGGCACTACATAGTTAGTAGGTAGTAGGGAATCATTTAAGATTCAGCCAAAGCCTGAAGGGCCGGTATATCACAGTGCATGAGGTGCATGAGCCAAACTATTGCCTCAAACACCTGCAGAATGCTGAAGACGACGTCCTTGCTTCCTCTTGTTCTAATGTATGGTCCCACTCTGCAGGCTAGCTAGGCCTATATATATAATAGAAACACAACAAACAAAATATTTCCTAATAAACATCTCAATGAAGCAGGAAACCAAGACATGCAGAATTACTGCCCACTCAGCTGGATTGCCCCTCATTCTCCTTTTCTCCTGACCTTGCATACAATGTCAATGGAGGACCAGCACCTTGGTGCATCAGTTACCAGATCCACAGTCTGGAAATTGACAACAGGTCATGTCATATCAGATAAAGGCTGCATTAATGCGTAATATCCGAACTAGAACTGAGCAGAACTGAGACACAGGCCACTGCATCCTAAGGTCAAGCTCGACCTGAGCTCAGATGCTGAGCCACTGACATCCCTTTGTGCAATGATGTCCATCTAGACAGGCTGCCTGCTGCATTGCAGATTGGATGCTTTGCGCACTTTCCCACCCCGGAGATTATAAGAAAGGGCTGGACTGGGATTCTAACGACGGTTAGGGTCTAAAACAGGAGCATTTTTCTTTAGGAAAAAAAGGTTTGGGCTGCACAATAGGTCGGCTAAGGGAATCTGCACTGTTGTCAGCAGCGCCCCTAGCGGCCGGTAGCGAACCCTGCATCTATTCTTCTCAATCTAAATCTGCACTAGTTAAGCAACTTAAAAGACAGACACTGCACACTCTTTCTGTTCTCGTCTTAATGCTGTGTTGAACTACATTCTAGTGATCATCTGCTTTCAGACGTCTAAGCATCCATGACGAAGCAAGATGCATGATGCTCTACGCGCGTGCACCGACACAACATTAAAAACAGGCAGTAATACTGGAAACGCTTCATTCGGAGCGCCTTCATATCTCACCAGCTTCATGGCTGAGGCCATGTCATCGTAGCGCTCCGCCTGCTCGGCAAGCCTGGCTCTCTGGATGAGCTGCTCCCTGTCCGCCATCCTCTCTCACTCTCTCTCTCTCTCTCACTATCTGTCTCTCTTTCTTTCTCCTCTCTCTCTCTCCTCTTTCGCTCCTCTCTCGAGCACCGGCGAGTTGACTTTGTCGTTCCCCCCTTGTTTCTGTCTTTTCGCGCAGGCTTCTTCTTGATGGAGCGCTCGTGCAGTGCGGTGATGGAGGAGATGATGGTGGTGATGATGGTGCTGGTGATGGTGGTGGGGGTGAGGAAGATGGGTGGCGCTCGAGACGGGTGCACGCAAGCGCGAGCGGAATGTGGAGCAGCCGCGCACGTGAGAGGGTGTGTGTGTTGGGGGAAGGGGGCGTCCACCCCGATGCGGGGCAGAAAAAATGAGGCAGATGAAATAAAAGTCGTTTTTTTGTCCCTCTCGAGCTTTTTCCCCCCCGTGTTCCTGCTGCTGCAAACAGGGTGGAAGAAAGGACGATGGGAGGCTGAAAGGAGAGGGGGGATGAGGGTTGGTGGGGGGGCTAGTTGTATTTAATGGTGACGTCACTTTCTAAAAATAGGCCCGTACACCGGCCGTGCGCCTGCGCGCTGCATTCTTGGTTGCAGCGACTCGACTGCGCATGCGCGGAACGATACGGTCTAGTGGTACGAAGTGTTCAGCTTTCAGCAGCGAGCAGCGCCGCAACTGTGGTATTAAATGCAACGTCCTGCTAGCTTTCCTGCTCAAATACACCTGATTCAACTGATCAGCTCACCTCCAAGCCACTCATGAGATTCAAATAAATACTAAATTCTATAGGGGGCAGGACAGCGTCCTGACCATTTGTCTCACTGTCTAGCATGGGACTGCTTAATTGAGGCTGTTTAAAATGCATGTAAAATGCATTTTTTTACAGTATCCATCCAGGAAATGGAAATGGATTCCATTACAGGACTCAAATCTGGAACGTTAGTATTTGTTATTAAAAATTAAAAGTAACTTGCCCTCCTAAAAAGGTTCACGGGAAAATTTCACCGGTTAAAAAAAATTTACAATTGCTGAGTTTGTAGAGTAACTTGCTGTCTCAGATTTCTATACAGTGGTGTTGATGGGAACCATGTCTACAACACATATAGAGCCATTTTATTTACTATCCAAAACCAGCAGTGAACCTACACATGTCTTCTGAGCTTTTCTATGTGATGTCGTTGGTGGAAAATAGTGGAAAATCTGAAAAAGGAAAAAAAGAAAAAGATTTATTTTGGCAATATTTTTCCTCACAGTGCTCTGAACATAGTCCTCCACCACAAATTATGATTAACAAGGTGTTTTAGGCAGAAACTTCATCACAAAACTCTCGCACAACGGTGTCTCAGGTATCAGGCAGTGTATTCATACCCATTTCATATAGTAACGTCCTGTGAGGGAGCTCTGGTTCCTATCACCACCACTGTGACCAATTCTGACTTAGCAATTTCGTGGAGCATTTCCCACCAAAGATTTGGACTTTGCTTACATCTTAACCATTTAGTTATGTAGAGATTTTGAAAGCTTAGTGGAGTTCCCCTTTAAAGCGCTGAGTCACTCAGGAAACTTACATTATCAGTATCTGAAATTATGACATTAAATACAAAGGAATTATACTAAACGTGAATTACAGTAAAACACAGATTCCTGTATTCCTGGATACTCTTTAGTGAAAGTATTATTACGTGAAATTACTAAGGAGAGTACAAACCTATTAATATTGTACCTACATACATGTACCAATGATGAACCAAGTTCTGTTGCTGAACCAATAGCCAGCATTGTGGGCAGACCTATGTGTTCAATGAATTTAATGGGGGGTGGGGGCGATCATCAAGCCACTGATTGAGTGTCCAGGTATCTTACAATGCTGAGTTGGCAACACTAGCGTCACTGTTCGGTACTGTTAACAACAGCAAATATGGGTACCCAGACACCACATGTAACTTCTGATTTCTGACATGGCCATTGTGCATCAGCAGGAAAAAAAAACATAAAATCAAGGATTCTATCATGGGTCCAGTCCCAGCGTGGACAGAATCTCATAAGCTCAGAGATGTTCCTTGATACCATGCTTCACCCACTAATAACTAACTGCACTGAAGATAAAATGTAAAGAATTTCCATTCCTGTTGATTTTAAAGTGCACCCAGGCGGTTCAGCTGTGCTTGTTCCTTATAGCGAACTATCGACTATAGACAATAGAATGGGACGCTCCGGAGCAGTCACACACGAATGTGAGGTCACCATCCCCAGTAACAAGTGTGGGTTACAGGGGTATAAGGCCTCCCAGCATAGGACTGTGGAGCAGTGGAACTGTGTTCTCTGGAGTGATGGAACTCCTTCCAATACCTTTGAGCTGAGCTGGTGTGATCCAGAACCAATCACCCAACATCAGTATCTGACCTCACTCATACATTTGTGGCTAAATGCAATCAAACGTTACTACATTAAAGGAGGACATACTTACTGTCAGTATTCTTCATTTCAGAAGAAACATGGTTTACAAACATGTCTACAAACATCTTGACATATGGTGAATGTATATAGGTGTTTTGGAGTGCATGCGAACAGATGTGGTGTTTAAAGAACATCCTAAAATGGCAAAACTGGCGCTTGATATTTTACTGAAGTGCTTGTTTTCCCTCCTTTATTTCTGCATACTATATACACAGGACTCAATGTACTGCACACTGTGACACAATGCACAATCAGCAATGTACATCATTGGCAGGAGCACTGCAGAAGCTTCTGCTGACACTGCGAGTCAAAGATGTTGAGTTAGTATTTTAAATTTTTTTATTTATTTATTTTCTCTCCTTAGTTAGGCAGTACATTACGTGTTGGTTAGGCACCAATTAGTATTTGAAGCCATATCCATAGCAGCAGTTCTCAGTCATAGTCTCTCTCTCCATCTCTCTCTCTTTCTTCCTTTTAGGGAGCGCTAGAGTTCATTTTGTCCACACAGCTTTCCCAGAAGGCCACCAGCCGGTTGTCCTTGTTGGCACAGAAGTCGGTAAAGTCGCGGAGGAGGCGGTCAGCCAGTTTTTCGTCGCCCAGCACGCCGGTCCTCCAGGCTTTGGTCAGCATTGTGTTGTAAGCCCAGTTGTAGCCCACTCTATCCTCACAGCCAAACAGACTCTGACTGGCCGAAGAGGCGGAGTTACGGCGTCTCCGCTGCTGACCACACAAGTATTTCCTTTTAGAGTAGGGCAACTGCATAAAGACTGTACCTGGATGGACAGAGGAGGAGAGAGCAATAGGGATGCAACAATAAGTCAACTGACATCAAGTGACCTATCCATGCTCTGCCCACAGATGCCTTCTTTAGGTTAGGCAAACTTAAGAAACCCTATTCAAACTGAGAAAATGCAGCACACAACTCATTCCGTCTAGGCAGGAACTAAACTCAAACTGGACTAAGCTATGTTTGTTTAGATTGGCTATGGAAGGCTGATGGCAACTGACTTTTCCAGCACATGCGGAGC
>CM067490.1:10248769-10261610 GCA_034552555.1 Semaprochilodus insignis | reverse complement strand
TAGGCTAGCTCTACTTAAACATGAAGCATTTGTAACACGCATTTTCTTGACTTTTTACATCCAATTTTACAGCAAATTAACACCTACACCTAACAACTAACATATCTTTGTTCTTCACACCATCAATGATCTGTTTATTATCTGTTTTAATAATGTAACCAAGTTAAATGCTAATGCATCCTAGATTCATTAATGCATCCTGGACTCAAAAAGGCTTTACTAATTCCTGCCTGTGGCTTTAAAGACATTGTTACATGTGTAATATTGTGAACTCTTCTATTCTTCTTCTAGGTTAGAATTGGATTCTGTGTGAGTATGGTTAGTTTAGTGGAATGGTGTTGGACTCTGTGTAACAATGATCATTCTTCCCCCTTCACAGCGCTCCATGACTATAAGGTCAGAAACATACCTCACGCAAGTATGGAAACCACAATGCAGGGCTGATGCTTCCACTGTACACTATTCTGATGTATGCTATTATGTTACTGTATTGTTTACAAGCATTAGTACTCAAAGGGGTGACAGAATACTAACGTACGTCTCTGTAGAACCAGATGGCGACAGCCACAGAAACAATACACATCAATGAGTAAAGAATGTGAGCTAAGGCAAAAAAGAAAACAGAGAAAATAAAAGGTCTATCGATTTTAGTTTGTGAATTCCAGTGCCACGGAAGAGAAGTTCCGATTTCTAAACTATTCTGAAACCTATTCCTTCCTAAAATCTCATGAAAGTCAGAAATCCAGTATCTCAAATTATAAGACTAGCTCACTTCAAGCTGAGTAAATTCCTATTCAAACAGTATAAATAGAGTGTCTCTCTCTGTCTAGTTCAGCAAACACAACCTCAGAGTCCAAAGTGTCTGAAGTCCAGCGTCTAGTCCTGTGCATCAGCTGGTATCTGTCATTGTGTTCTTTCAAGTCAACCATCTGAACCTGAACCCCTTAGAGAATCTATAGGGTATTCTCAAAAGAAAGAAAGAAACACACGACAAGCAATACAGATAATCTGACGGCCACTATCAAAGCAACCTAAGCTTCAATAACATCTCAGCAGTGGCACAAGCTGATTGCCTCCATGCCACGCTGCACTGAAGCACTAATTTGTGGTAAACAACAAAGCACTGAGTGAATAAATGAATTTACATTCTGAAGTTGGACATTTCTGTATTGTATGCCCTTTTCTGTTTGATCTTATGAAATATTCTAATAATTTCAGACACTGGATTTCTACGGCTATAAGCCATACTTCTAGATAATGCAGTCGGCTGGATAGTTGGTGGACTACTCCCAGTCCAGCAGTGACTCTGAGGTGTTTAAAAACTCCCGCAGCACTGCTGTTTCTGATCCACTCACACCAGCACAACACACATTAACATGCTACCACCAAGTCAGTGTCACTGCAGTGCTGAGAATGATTCACCACCTAAATAAAGCCTGATCTGTAGTGGTCCTGCAGGGGTCTTGAAGAACAGAGTGCACCTATATAGTAAGTGAAGCTGATAAAATGGAAAATGAGTGTAGATACAAGAAAATGTACTGTGTGTGTGTGTGTGTGTATAAACAATAACAATTCAAAATGTATATATTCTCTGATTCATTCGGAATTTTAAATGAAATATTATTTGTCTTGACCAGTTATTCAGTTTAATCCTAAAAAAGAAAACCAGACTTAGAAGAGCTTTGGTTTATTTTAACAATTATATTTTTTAATCTCTTTAGAATCTATTCTAAGAAATCTCTTTAGACTGTAATAAGTACACTGTTAATTCGTAAAACCACAGCATGGAAGCATCTGTGTTTCTGTACTTGTGTGAGGTACATTTATGGCTTAAGAGGGCATGTCATGCTGGCAGGCTGGGGGTGGGGCTTGTGTAGCTCTGGGGGCGGGTCAGGCTGTGGGTACCTAGCAGGGCGGCGGCCTGGCTGCGTCCTCCGAAGCTGCGGCTGAAGGAGCTGTGCCTACTTGCGTACGATGCAGGTCGGCTGGGGAGCCAGGGCAGCAGGAAGGCGGGCAGGTCACATGGCCGTCGCTCCTCTAGCACAAATGCCACCTCAAACCACTTCCTTTGGAACAGCGCAAAGTCTTCCAGTGCCGCCGTTGACCACACACCAGCGCCACCTGGAGGCAGCTGAGCGGTAGGACCTGCGAAAGGAGGTGTGAACAGTGTTACTGACGGGGTTACAGTATATTGTATATTATATTATGAATAACTGTATATTACATTAGTCCGGAGTCAGTTGCAGTTTTAGTCTTTTACATCAATATCTTTTTATATCACTGGTCAAAATGCTTACACATTACAGGCTTTAAGATAGATGCTACTACTGTCTGGGATATGCAACATACTTTTCTCCAAGTTTATAAATAACAGTGTTTCGCAAACCACATGATTACTGAACAACTCCACATGGGTTGTGGCAATGGTGTGATGATTTAGGCATGCAGCTAGCACCACGCTAATCGGTGAGGTGTAAGCTTTTATTAGCCATACAACGTCAGACACTAGACATGTTGAGGCTGTTTGACTTCATTTGGTCAGGGGGGAATTGTGAAAATGTGCTTTGTGGATTCTGCCCTAATCTGAGTCTCACCTTTCTCACTCTCCTTATCCACAATCTTGTAGAAGTAGAAGCCATAGACAAAAGTGCGCATGGCGTCTCCGGACGCGTGAGCTATCAGGCCTTCATCCAGCATTTTCTATACAAACACCATGAACACAAAGCAGGCAGCTTAACTAAAAGACAAACGGAATCAATAGACTTGGAAACTTTTACCGATGTTGTAGTTAGTCACACACATATTTCACAACTGGATGAGTTCTAATTTTTTTTAATTCACATATATACATATGTAATAACATATTATCCAAAAAAACTATTTATGCAATACTTCAACCTTTCATTTCATTAAGTGGATCTTGTTGTTTCTACACTCACTGTTCATTTTATCACCTCCACTTTTCCTATTTGTGCACTCTGTAGTTCCACGATTACAGACTGCAGTCCATCTGTTCCATTGTTAGCCTCCTTTCACCCTGTTGCTTAATGGTTAGGACCCACACAGAACAGATACTATTTGGGTGGAGTAGGGAAACAGCTGCACTCTAGTCTGTAACTATAGAAAGTGAACCTATATGGTCAGTGGAGCTGATAAAATGGAGTGAAAAGAGTGTAAATACAAGGAGGCTGGTGTGCATATATGTATGTGAGCTGCTGATGTTTACCTGCATGATCTCCACAGCGATGCCCTGAGTGGCCACATTCTCCACTGCGTTTATCAGCCAATGAACCACCTCAGCACTGATGAAGCAGTTGGGTGGAAGACCCTTCTGCTCCGGCAGCAGCTGCACACCAGTACTGTATAGAACACACAAGGACAAACACGCACCATGCTGACCAAACATTAGTTACCTACACCTTGTACCTGCATTTCATCAGAAGCACCTACCACATGGATACACCTTATAGGTTCACAGTTAGAGACTGTAACCCCTTCAGTTTCTGCACAATTTATTAGCTGTCCTTCATGCCGTCAATATATATTATACATGCGTCTTAATGTACTTCCTCTGTGATGCACGTCTTGTTTTTTAATGCTCCAATTTCACCTGGTTTGACCCCATGAGACGGATATGTGCAGGTACTTAATCTTTGACACTGCATTTCTGTTTTGTTGTTACATCCTTCTAATATAACAAGGATACACAGGGCTAGTTTGGAAGTTCTACAGCACTGTGGAGAAGTGTGAGAATGAGCCTTGGTGGGAAAGTTTCTTCAGGGCACAAAAATGCTTACGTTGGATGTCTGATGGCCTCCAGGATCTCCAGCAGTGTGGAGGAGGATGACAGAATCAGACTGCAATGCTGACCTCTGCAGAAACAAGATTTAGATTCACAATTATTAGTAATTATCCTACAAACCTATTAAGTAGCTATACTATTAAAGATGTTTCTATTAAAGATAGTTCTCCCTGTTTACCCTGAGTCAGTAGCAGTGACTGAAGTTAGCTCTCCTGTTCCTGTGCTGCCACCCACTGTTCCCAATTGGTTCCCTCCTTTGTCCACCAACCCAGAATCAGGAGGATTGGCTGGCACAGGCTCGGTGGGGATCTTCAGGAGCCAAATAAAAAGTCTGATTTACTTTCACAACACCAGCATATGAAGTTATATGTGTACATGCTACTAAAAACAACTTTAATTCTACGTACATGCAAAGAAAACTCAAATAGTGTAAAAAGGACATCTTCTCTCACTACTCAAGTGCACCATGCAGATGTGTTATGGATAAGCACAAAAGATGATCATAACACTGAGCACATAATATTATGTTACAGAGTCAATCTGGCTAACATGTTTATAATTCTACACACAGCACAGGGAAAAGGTTTCAGGCACCAGAGATAATTTAAATTAGCAAGCCGTTTATCAGGGCAGTAAGTGTTTATTTGCTCAGGAAAACACTTAAATTGCAATAAATAAGATATAGGTCATTGGCATTTTGGGAATGCTAATGTGTTTGTTTACCCATTTACACACATCTCTCCGAGAAAGCTCAGCATTATTCGTATCCAATACTTGGTTTGGTAAATCAATGCTTTCTTATGTTAAATCAGGTTCTGCGGACTAAATAAGAAGCATCAAGGAAAAATGTGAAACCTAACTTTGTTTTTCAAGCTGGCTCATAAAACATGCCTACGTTTTTTAAAATAAGCAATTCTTGTTACTTTTACCTGTATTTATATTTATATTTATTAATACTTTTACATATACAAAACACAATTACTGCCAAGAATAAAACTGTAACAGTGGGCTTAGGTGCACAGTACCACATGTATATAAAAAAGACTGCATACTAATTGTATGCTAATTGTATACTTACAAAACAAGTATACA
Organism: Semaprochilodus insignis; assembly: GCA_034552555.1. NCBI lineage: Eukaryota > Metazoa > Chordata > Actinopteri > Characiformes > Prochilodontidae > Semaprochilodus > Semaprochilodus insignis. The sequence continues at coordinate 10,256,716 of CM067490.1, read as the reverse complement.
ATTCTGTTTTGGCACAAAAACCCTTATCACTGCTCTCAGAACAAAACTTGGTGGTTAATGAAAACAGACATTTTAGAGAATTTCTATTTGTCCAATCGCCATGCCATTTTCACACAATCACTTGTTCTTACTTTTAATCTATGTCAACAACAAAATCAACAACAAAAAAAAAAATTATTTCGTTCTGACATCAATGATACGTAGACACATTATATGCTCAAAAGTTCTCAGACCCAAGCAGTTACCAAGAGAATGGGATGTTTTGAAGCAGCTGCACGTGGGCCTAAAGTCATAAAACAAACAGTGGCTAGAGGGGTATAAAGCACTGGGCTATGGAGCACTGGAATTGCTTTCTCTGCAGTGATGGAGCTCCCTTCATTACCTCTGGTATGAGCATGACTAAAAGCTAAATCGCTTCTGTATTGAAATCACTATTTGAAAGCTGTCATATATCTACAGTTTACATACCTAGAGACATAGAACTGCATGCAGATAAATTAGACCAATCAAAAGCAACCACAGTGACTGGCCACCTGCTGCACTACGATCAGGGCTTGAGGCTACAGTCTGAAAGAGTGAATATTCTGGTTTTCTTGGACATATAAAATCTTAATTTATAGAAAATAATCACACTTTAAATCACACAGCACTGGTCTGAGAAATCACAATTAGATTTCTTCCCAAGATCTTTAAGCTCTAAGCTGGAGTGGCTTTTATGATCCTGCACTTCAGTACCTGACCTGGCTAATGCTCCTGTGGATGAGATCAATCAAACCTACAAAGCAACATTACTACATCTACTGCAAAGTATTCCGAAAGGAGTAGAGGCTGTTACTGCAGCAAAGGGGACCGAACTACCTATTAATTCCAGAAGTGGATGTGCAGGTGTCTACAAACTTTTAGACATATAATGTAGATTCATACAGAATCCAGTTAATTCATTTATAGCACTATTGCATGTGAGGACCAAACTATGCAGATGTACACATATACAAACACGAGACATGCACACACAGCACATGTGGAAGGGCAAAGGAGAGGGAGAGAGGGCAAGAGCACAAGAGAGAAGATTACTGACCTGAGAGTGAGAGAGGTAGGAGGAGCGAGGGCTACGAATAAAGTCCAACATGAAGCCAGTATCCTGTCAGCATTCAGAGAGGAAGAAACCAGAACAGAGAGAGCAAGGCAGAGAGAAAGGGACAAAAAGAACAAGAGAAAAAGAGAGAGAGAGAGAGAGAGAGAGAGAGAGAGAAAAGAAAGGACCCCAGAAAAGTGAACATGGCTGGAAGGGAATGAAAGTGTGTTATCCTGAGCTCTCTGTCTGTGGGGCTCCAGCACAGCACAGTTTAGGGTTCAGCTTTTGTCCAGTCTAATACACCTGATTCTACAGAAAGCTTGACGGGTAAATCAGACACTGAAAGTGCGTACACAGAAATATAGTAATTGGCTAACGGCATGTTACACCAGCAGAGGGCAGCTGTTTTCACCCCTCCCATCTTACCCTTCATGAACCAGCATTTAGCATGCCATACCACAATTCAATACAACAGACTCCCAACCCAGATCCACCTACAGAACCGGACGTCCTACAGTCACAGGTGAGGTAAATGGTTCTGTATAAAATGTTAATTATAACAGATCCAGAAGAAATCGTTAGCTCATAAAGTCTGACAGTTTTAGATCATGTATGAAAGTTACAAGCTACCGTGGAAAAAACACAGTACTACATATACTGATAATTAACTGACAAGCTCCACACAATTGAGTCCACCGTACCACGAGACGGAGACAAGATGGAGCCCAAATGAGGTCAAAACCAAGACGACATGGAGGCAGCTACTTTATAGTCAAGACGGCCTTGAGACAGAGACCAGATGCGAGTACTACAAGACTAATAAAAGCATCAACATCCCATTTCAGTTTAGATTCTGGCACTGTTATTGTTGGTGATGCAATAATGCTTGGTGATGTAATGTTCACCTTCATCTGCAAGTGTTACCAAAAGACAGCAGTGAACACCCTCGGGCACCATGAGGTCTGGTTGGTATCGATTTTAAGCAGCAACCAAAAACCATAAAACTGGAACCTTCAATAGGTTTCTGGTGGCAAAGTTTCCAGTTCTTTGTTCAGTGGAAAACAGCCTTTTGTGTATTAGAGTGAGACACGCTGCAGTTCTGTGGCCACTGTGAGCGTCACTGGAGTTTATGGGCAGGGAGAGATCAGGATAACAAACAAGAAGCAAACATAGCACCCAGCACACACACACACAAATCTGAAATCATAAACATTTAAATTCATTCAGGAAAAAAGGCCAAAAATAAACCAGCAAAAAAACAAACAGATGAAAAGCAAAAAACGGAAAAAAATCCACCAAAAAAAAATAGTGTTTTAACACATTGCAGATACCAGAACAGATCGACCCCCATTGTACCCCCAGCGAACACACATAAAAAGCCCATGTTTCCTCTTTTCCTCTCTCCACCTGTCTTTTTCAGAGCTCTCACCTTCCGGGGGCTGTCTACATAAGTGGTTGCCATGGCAATGGAGGCAGCCTCACTGAAGGGCGCTGTTACTTTCCCCACTGCTGCGTGCTGAGAGGCAATCTGCTCCTCCTGAGACCTGCCGAGAGAGAGGCAGGGATACAGAGATGAATGAGGTGAATGGACAGGAGTACAGCTAAAAAAGAAAAAAAAAAATCAAAGAATGTTATGAAAGAAGAAACAATTGACACATCAATATCCACACACACACACACACACACATACATACATACATATATATATATATATATGGGTGGATAGGGTGATCCTCCATCTACCACATTCACTCAGCAATGCTAGCCAATGTGGGCATCAGTTTGTTGATGTAGCAGAACCATCAGTTAGTGATCTCCTCCAAGCATGTTGTGCCCCAGTAATGTTATGTTACGCTACAGCAGCAGTTTGTAAAGATGCGATGGAGCTTCACGTCACCTGAAGGATGCTGCTGCTACCTTTAAACCTCTTTGTTTGACAGCACTGTGTGTTAGAGGAAGGCCTAAACACAAGGCTAAAAGATTAATCGATTTTATCGAAATTGCAATTTAAAAGAGTGCAATATTCAAATATTAATTCTAGATTATTTTATCCAAACCGTGTCTTATATAACGGCAACATAATATAGCTTTCCCAGAAAACAACTGCAATTTAAATCGCAGTCATAACAATGAGCAGAAAAATTTCAACTACATATTCTTCCCAAATCGTTCTGCCCTACATAAACAGCAGGTGGGAATTGGCCAAAAAATAAATAAATTCAATAGCATGATGTTAAATAAGGCAATTCATGCTGCTTAGTGGAAAGTGTTTCCTGAAATGACATTAATGTTTGTGCTCAGGTGAGACTTACTTGTGTGTCTGGTCAAGCTCCAGCAGGGTGGAGAGAGCTGAAGCTCCTTTTTTGCCCAGTGGAGGCACTATAGGCTCCGGAGTGTAAGCAGAGAGAGGCCCCGTCACCTGAAGCCCCTTCAAAGCAGCACCTTTCTATAAATGCAACAAAAGCAAAAACAACAACAAAAGACAGTCATAATGAGAGTTTTTAGACCATCTTACTGAAGAGCTTCCCTTTTGGGCAGATAACTTTGCAACAGCAGAACATCTAAGGGCCACAATCAAGTTATCCTGCCTCCTCTTGCTTTGTAAAATCCCCCAAGAGATCTAACTCACTCCAGACCAATCACTGGAATTTATTTAAAGCTTTTAGCTTTGTGTATGCTCCCTTGTTTCTTGTATGTGGATAAGCTCTATCCAAATATAATCCTGATAATTCCAACGCATGAATCAACCAGGTGTAAATGGGTCTTGCTTTCACTTTTGTGCACTGTCTCTGTGTTTTCCACCCCTGATTCCGGTCTCTGGGTGCCTCTCCCTCCTCCACTCCTGGATATTCCTCTAAATCCGATCTTTTTCCTCATATGTGACATGCATGTGTTATCTGTGTCGCAGTGTAAAGAGCAAAACACACACTGAACCTGATATTTTCACTTTGGGGCACTTGCGGATGTGGTATTAAAACACCATACATATCCATGCAATTCATACTTTTATGTTAATCCAACTCAAGGTTTGTCAGAATCTTGTGCTGCCGAGACCCCAGGCATTTGTAGCAATGTTTTTGTACAAGCAAAATTAGAAGCCCTCCATCACTTACCATTCTGTGTTCAAAGACATTTCAGAAGAAATGGCTGAACGTGGTCATGAGGGAACAAGGCTGCAGTGGCAAAGAAAAGTTAAAAGCCTGAAAGCCAGTTTCAGAGTGGGGTCTGTTTGGCCTCATGTCGGATGTATGCTATATTTAAAATACATTGTGAATGGCCTCACAAGAAAACCGGACTTGGGCTATTTTAACCTGCTGTGTGAACTTAGCCTAGCTCACCCGGATGATGCGGTCAGATCTATGGCGTCGGCGGATCCTGTTCAGTCCCTCTAGGAAGCGGATGAACCCGTCCAGCAGAGCCCAGTCCCCTGCCGCCCCGGAACCGTCCCGTGCCGCCCCAGGCCCTTCACCGTAAACGTCCCAGTGACCCTCACCGTCTGCCACTCGCCTGGCTCCCCCCGCAGGCAGAAGGAGAAAACGCGTCCGCCAGAACTTCAGTGAGTCAATGAGGCTGCAAAGAGAGATTAGTAGAAAAGAAAACAGCATTCAGCACCATTTCCTACAGCCATTACAGTTCATGGCTTTTGTCTACAGTTATAGACAACAATGTGTCAGACAGCGTTAGAAACCACATAAGCAAGTCAATTAGAAATTAATGAACAACTCCATGCAGTCTGAGGCAAATGTGCAATGACTTAGAATGACTTAGGTATGCAGTCAGCACCTTGCTAATCAGTGGGATATAAGCTTCTGTTAATAGGGAAGGAAACATCAGAAGTCTTGGCTGAACAACTGCTTTGGGGTTAAGGGTAAAGGGAGATTTGAGTAAATTTGATTTTATGCTTAAAGATCACTTTAAAAACTTCAAATAACGGGGCAAGCTTGGTTAATTATATCAGTGGTTCTATCGTCAGGATCATGTGAATATTAGAACTAGACGTGTTAGGTGGTGCAGCAGTAGTCTCTAGAGCAAGACGTCCTGATTTAATAACTAGAAAGAAATTCTCTGATGATGTATCTTAAGGGTATGAGAAACTTTGCAAAGACTGGTGAATGAGGAAGAAAGGCAGATGTCTAACATAACTGCTAGGAATGAGTAAAATGACTATTACAACCTAATCATTAAAATGGAGAGAAGAGATTACACAAACAGCAGAAATGATCCAGATGAAGAGGACAAAAGTTTGTTTACACTAATGCAGTTACACTAATTCAGTTACACTAGTGCTAGTTTGGTTAGATTTATTACCCTACAGCTCATTAACGAGTCAAGTAGTCAGAACTGCTTGACACTACATGGATGTTTGATGTACTGGCATAATGCATGACGATTATTGAAATGAAAACATGAAAACATGAAATGAATGAAAACAGAAAAACAATATAACATCATGTATTCTGTCATCTGTCCAACTGATGATGCAATAAGATATAATGCCATGCAACAAAATACTGCATAATAAGGCAAATTACATATTTAACTTGAGTTTTACACTGGAAATGCCTGTAAAGGTTCATTTATTTTTAAGCATTTTTCATTTTTTTAAAAATCTGCTTTAGAGCAGGTGCTCTGCCATTGGCTGATATTGGTAAGATTTTGTGAGAGTCCTGCGACTCCTGGAGAAAACTCATAAAGCAGTCACTCCAACAAGAAGAACAAATACTGGAACAATTTCTGCAGGTGTTTTATGAGTTATCCTGTGTACCTGAAATCCTCAGAGCCAGCAGAGCAGATGTACTGATCCAGATAGTTCCATTTATACTCCTCTAGCCGCTCGTGACTGAACTCCACCCAGCAGGGAACAAAATGGCCTTCTGCATGAGGAGGGCACAGGCTGTAGCTGTACTGGATCTGAGTGGACTCGTATGGATACCTGCCTCCCGGAAAACACAGAAAAGCACTTACATCCAACACCACAGTACATACCACCAGCTTCATCATCTCAGTTAGGTGGTTCACATTGAATGGCTTTGTTTACATTGAATTATTATTCTTATTCTTATGTTGCTGGAAAACTGACCTGAAACTGATGATGAACTAATTTTGAATACTTCGTTTTTTGACTCTTTTTGTCCCTCGGGATGCATAACATGCATAACAAAACATGCACTTTGGCCCCAAAGACAAAAACTTTGTGCACCCTATCCAAACACACATATGTGTTTGTGTGTTATTGTGATACTGACTTGGGCAGGTAGCGAGTGACGGTGATGATTTTATCCTTCAGGCAAACTTTATGGAAGGTTCGACCCATGCTGAGCCAAAACAAACTTTCCTCTTCTTCTGCCTTCCTCCGAGACACCAACCCTAAGGGAGGGATGGTTGGAGGGGTGAGAGAGAGAGAGAGCGAGCAAGAGAGAGAGAAAGAGTATTTTGTATGTATTAATTTATTGTTCATAAGCATAAAAAAGGCATGTAACTGACACTATGCACTATGTACAGGATGAGATATATAAATGAATATCCCACTCAATTGTTTAGACAAATCAGAACTCATTTGGAACAGTCTATTGTGGTCAGATAAAAGCAAAAATAATATTTTTTTCAGCTCTTCATTCTTGGAAAAAGAGGGGTTGCATATATGATCACTGTAAAGACCATCCACAGGGAGGTATGAAGATGCGAGCATCATAGTATGGTGCCATTTCTCAGCAAACAGTCCTGAGGCATTACATGTCATCGAAGGAAACATGAACAAACCAATGTACCAGTACATACGAGACGAAAACCTCATGTTACTGGCCAAGAAACCGAATCCGGGGAAACTGAACTCGAAGATGGACATTTAACTGGTGGTTCCTGAACACTTCATCAATTTATTTTTTCTAAGTCCTAAATTTATATATATATGGTTAAAGACATTATGTGTGTAAATCTGAGGTGGACATACACACTGGAAGGCTATTAAGTACACAAAACAAAAACACTTGCTTCACAGTAAGTGTGCATGATAAAAGTGTTAAGAAGGAAAAATTCACTAAACTGAGACCTGAGGGGGTTTACCTCTGGAGTAGAGTGGACTGCTGCTGAGGGGTGGGGCCACAGTGGGTGGGGCTTTCCTGCTGTTGGGTTGGACGATGATCTGGTAGCCCTGCATCAGCCTCTGACAGATAAATTCCTCAAACACTCGTGGAGCGGTCATTACTGGTGCTTCATCATCACGCCTGTCACACACACACACACACACACACACACATACAGAAAAAGCTGCCCCATTAGAGTTCCAATAAGTTCCCACTGGTTAGCACTTTAGAAGCTGTACTGCTGGCATTGCCTCTGTGTATTCTGTGTGCTTCTGTCGTTCAGGTGTTTTGAAACTAAGATTTTTTTTATGTTGCCTTATGATTTTTGCTCTTGTCTATTAGCACTGTTTATTTTTATATTAATATCCACCTGCCTGAGCACTGCAGATTAAAATATTTGCCACTTTTACATTACAAAATAATGATGCGTATTAATGTGTATTACCCTTTAAAAAAGAAAAATAAGTAAATTAATATTAACTATCAAGATAGCTACAGGAGAACCAACCAATCATGTATTGATTTACAAAGTGACCAATTTCAGAGAAATGGTCTGACTGAATGACTGAATACAAGAAATAGTCTAACCAGGTTCCAGTTGGTTGTTAGGAATAGAAAACAGTGGCAGAAGCTCTAGGTCAGGACCCTTTACTAAAAGAGGCACAAGTTCAAATACATATTAATGTTTGTTAAAGGCTTCAAATAAAACATAAGTTTTGCACATGCTTCATGTGCCAGTTTTTTTTTACTGTGCTATAGTCCACAAAGTCAATACTGTTAGCTTAGCAC
>CM067490.1:10233769-10243769 GCA_034552555.1 Semaprochilodus insignis | reverse complement strand
ATAATGTATAAATGACATAACATACAAACATACCACCTTGTATGACTAACATACCTGTGTAGTTAATGTATCCGTCTGGTTGGTGTATCTGTATAATGAGTGTACTGTACTTGAGTGATTGGGTGATGCAAGTACTGTACCTGTGCTATTGCTGCTGGCTGGACTATCAGAACAATCATCATTCCCTCCAGTGATGTACAGCCCGTTCTCTCCGGTCTGACGAGAGATCGCCCGCCTTCAACACACATTCACACAGTATTAACTATTTATTTCTTAAACTCTCAAAGCACATATTACTATGTTCTGGACTCAACACCCCATTGGCTGATGTGCAAACGCTAGAGACCACCCATCATTTATTTCTAGTCAAAACAGCAGTTATGTACACAATATTATTTTGTCCCGAGAATGTTTTGAATATATTAGATACGAGATGATCCACTTGCATATAAAAGAAGAAAGAACAATACAGGAACAACTGAGACTCCTAAAATCACCTAAAGACCTGGCCACCAAAACTCTCCCCATCAAACAGTGCTTAAATATTTAATCCTTGGGAGAGCGAACATCACCTTCCTGCTTTTTAATCCACAGGTATTTCTGCCATTCTAGTGAAAGAAGATAACTCTGTACAATGGGTCTGAAAGGATGTGTAGGATGCCAAGGAGTAAACAACAGTGACCACATAAAATGCAGGTTACATTTGGAATGGTGACCAGGTTCATGCGTGACTGCTCCGAAGCATCCCACTCTAATGATCAATGCTTCTTAGTAGAGATTACGTAACTGAACAAATAGGGGTCCTTAAAGCAGCTGAACTCATTCATTAGAAGGGCTGTCTGGATACTTCTTGATGTGCATTGCATGTGTCTAACCTGCCTGTGGCCTCATGATAGGCCAGTTCCAGCAGCTCAGCAGAGGTGTGGGCGGGGTCTTTCTGCTCGCTGCCCTGCAGTTCGGCCATGTTCTGCCGTGTCTGATGGTGGATCTGAATCGGCTCACCGGACGGACCTGACACACAAAACATATTAAAACGCCATATTTCTTTTAACCCCTGCATGCTTATATTAAGTGTGTTGCTTGTTGTATGAGCTTTTTGTGCTCCACTGTAAGTGAGATTTCCCATCACAAAAATCAATGTCAATAGACCTTTATGGTGCACAAAAACAAAAGACCTGACACAACCATTTACTGACTGATTTAAGTGTGTTTATTTCTCTGTAGGAAATACATTGTCTGTCCCGTGATAGGGCTCTATGACACGGACATAACATGATGTTCAACAAAGCTGCTGGATATAACAATGATGAAATGTGAAGCAATTATTATTAAATGTCTCTGACTGGACGTGCCACAAGCACAGGCCATCTTTTAGTTTCCTGTAAACAGAAACTCTTTGTTAAGCAAATAGCAAAAACAAGATTAAAATCACACCATTGTGCAAAGTGCTGCTTTATGAAGCATCTGTAGCCTGCATAACGTCAATTCTATGAGGTGCTTAGCTTAAAAACAGCCAGGATTCCCAGAACACCTTTTTTTGCATACTAATAAATACAGGTTTATGTTCAATATATGCTCATCGTCAAAAAATAGGAGGAGGGACGTGTTGGATTATAATGCTATTTGGAAGGAAGGTAAAGTTTACCAGGAACAACAAATGATAAAAACTTTCAGACTGATATGGGCAATATTCATTGAGCTACACAGCTACATTTATCAAGCTAATCGCCTGCTTGCATGTAGCACTGCGTCATGCAGCCGTCTGTCAATGGTGCTGGCACTAACAGGATGACTCATGCAGGGCTTCACAATAGTGGTTGCTGGGTCAGTCAGGCACAGTGATAAGGCCCGTCCTTGCTTATGACACACGCACATGCTGGGATAATGGTAAAAATATGATTTATCATGCAGCCCTAACCTTTAACTTGTTCATTTGTTTGCCTTTTCTTTTTTCTTCAGGACTACTGTGCAGACTAAAGGCTGCATTACCCCTCTGCTTCTACACATCTGTGAACATGTCTGGTCGTCTTAAGCAGATGTTCTAATAGTTAGCTTAATGAGCACAATATGAGCGAGAACACTGGGTTTGTCCTGGAGTACTGTACTGTGCTTCTCGAATCACCCTCAATGCTACCAGATATGCAGTCAGCATTCATGTAACATATGTGCAGTTGAGACTTTAAAGCTCCTGGTGGCCTCTGTGAGATGTGCTTACCCATGAACTCCCTCTCTGTCTATATGTTCCACTCACCCACGGGGAAAGTGTGCATCCAGCGCCTTCGGTTTGAGGTGAGCTTCATGGGCATCCGCGATGGAGCAAAGGGGTTGATGAGGGCTCTCTGCGGCGTGTATCCTCCTGGCCGGATGTGCAGGGTGGACTCAGCGCTGCCCACAGTGAAACGGCCTGGAGCGCTGGAGTCCCTCTGAGACTCCACCATCCTCTCCAACAACTCTAACACAGAAAAACCACATCACAGAAATCAACCAACAGCACTGGGAGCACACGTACGGTAAATGTCTGGGGACACCTTGGGCAGCATCAAGGGGGTTGCTGAAAGGGACTGTAGCAAGTCCAGACTTTAGGACTGTTGGCATTGGAACTGCAACTGTTTCAAAATAATTTGGGCTAGCCATCTAGCAATAATCTACATACGCTTGTTTTAAAGTCGAGTTTGTTTTTCTAAATCTTGTTTTTCTAAATTTTCTGCAGTAGTCTGGGATAGTCTTCAGTAGTATGGGATAACAGTGGAGGTCTCACTCTCAAAACAAGCTAAGATATCTTTCAGATAAATAGAACAACAAAATAAAACAAATAAAAATGTCCTATAAATAGATTCAATAATCTTGCATCATCAAAACTCCATTCTTATAACAATCTCCTTATGAGTAATATTAGATGTATTGACTAGAGTTAGGATTCTTCTACTTTCAGCTTCATTTTTAGGTGTCTTTCTTCATACGAGGAGAAAGTTTTACCTAAATAATCAATTGACAGTTTTCTAAACTATTTTTTTCCCCAAAATAAAATAGTTTGGAATTTAAAGAACTGCAACTCTTTTGGACCAAAGATGCTTTAAAGATTTGTAATTGAACATTTTTATTAATCTGTCTCAGAAAACAACAAACTTCTGTTTTGTCAGCTACATGAACACTGCTTAGGTCGGGGGAGCTGGGGAGTGGGAGAGAGTGAAGGAGACAGCAGAATAGGTAGCAGTTGTAATGAAGTTAGCTACCTGCTACATGGTACTAGCAAATGTTCTGGCTGAATTTGCTTCCTCCAAATTTGAAAGAATGTGTAGTTGCAGTTACACTAATGCAGATGAGCATTAAGGAGGAAAGCCTCATAGCTTAGCTACCCTGATGTGATGCACTTTGCACTCATCTAGCTAGTGGACACCTGACTGAAATACCGTCAGAACAACTAAAAAAAATGCATTTTGATCCTTTCGGACATTGATATTTAAGTAAAAGACGTTATTTAGTATATTCGTTCAACATGTATTTGAACCCTTTTGTCAGGGATTACTACAGGGTGTACTGTACTGTACTGTGATTGTCTGTAGTAAACAGTGTAGTAAACACTTTACACTGTACACAGCACACTGTCATCCTCCTGTCACAGTGCATAAACACATCTGGTAGGGCTGAAGTTCGGCACAGAAGAGCAAAAAGGCTCAAAACCAAATCTAAATCCTCTTCTGCACCAACAGAGAAACCAGGTTAAAACTGAGGCAGACGGCAGGTTAAACCGTTCTATCCACTCAACTAAATCTAGTCAGTAAACCTCAGTAAACGCTGCAGGACTGCTGGTACCAGACATGCTGGTTTGAGTATTTTTATGACTTTTTATGATTTTTATGAGCCACACTGATGGAGGCAAAAATCACCCACACTGGCTTCACGAGCATGACAAGGAGTTCAATGCTCTCTAATGGCCTAATGGCCTTAACAGTCACCTAATGTGAATCCAACAGAACACCTTAGGGACGTGGACCTTAGGGAAACAGGAGATAGCAGCATGAAAGTGCACATGAAAAATCTGCTGAAACTGCATAACGCAATCATGTCAACCTGGACCAGAATCTCAGCAGAATGTTTCCAACATCCTGTGGAATCCATGCAATGAAGAACTGAGGCCTTTTTAGGGAAGGTCCTGTACAGTCTGGGTATGATGTTCCTAATAAAGTGCTCATTTAGTGTATATAACAGAAGACCTATTATTTATTCATGCTTTAGAGTTATTAATGGATATCAGAGGTGTGTTGCAATATAAAACAAGGCAAATAATTATTGGTGTTTTATCAGTGGGATTTTTCCTGATCCTGCTAAATTTGTGGGACTTTAATTTCAATTGAGATTGGCTATTGACACATCAGTCCAGCCCTAGTTTACACTCAGCAGGTCGATGTGGAGATGTACCTTTGGTGCAGCTGGTGTATCCGAGAGAGCTGCTGACCTCATACTGCCCATGTGCCTGCCGTGGGATCAGCAATATATTGGAGATGTGACCCAGGCTGTCATCAGAAGCCAGACTGCGCTGCTCATCATGGCCCCCTGCTAGACGCACAGGTGGAGAGCAGCCCCCCACACCAATGCTTAACTCCGCCGGACCCCAACTCTTTCTACCAGCCTCTCTGTCTCTGCCTGACCTGGGACAAAACGAGACATCCAAACAGTATAAAAAAGGAAATTAAAACAAATACAGAAATGCTGCTGAAGTTCTTGCCTTATTTCTTATTTAAATTAATAATAACTTTAAAATATAAAAATTACTTTTTATTAATTGTCAAGTTGTTTGCCACTTGAATTACGTGTATTATATTTATTCTATTGTTTATTCTGTTTATTTCCATTTAAACCTATTATATAGCTTAAATGTAGCCTTTTTATGCTTTTTCCATTGACCTTTTTATTTTGTCTGCAAATCTCTAAAAGCTGCTACATAAATTAAACACATTTATGAGAAAATGTTTTGTATTTGAATCTGTTTTTATTTATATGCGGTCATTCAGGCTGTTTTTGGGGAGCATATCTGGCTGTATGTAGTCTGTATTGATAAAATGATGGTGTAATTTTGTAAGCTAACCTGAAATTGGTGCTCCTTTGGGCTCTAGAAGGTCCAGGAAGTCTGAAGACCTGAGCATCATAGGCATCGTAGTCCACCTGGATGGGCAGACTGTTCTCAGAGTCCTTCTGAGCCCCAAGAGCTCCAAAAAAACAAAAACAATACAAACTAAACTACTGTAATACTCATATACAGCCTTATAAAAGTAAAACAGACATAAACTTACAGTGATCTTTGCTGCTCTTGGATTTCTCAGCATGGAGCTTGGAATATATGACAAGATTGGAAACAGCATTAGAAGGGAGAAAAAAAAAAACTCACTGGAAAGTGTGTTTAGAAACTGACATACGTATATACATATATATATATATATATATATCAAATGTTTCTAAACACACTTCCCAGTGAGTATTATATGAACTTGACAAAAGCATAACTTTTTATTCCATATCAGATTGTTTAGGGATGGTTTTATATTTAAATCTGTTTGTATTATTCTTAACTTAATCCAAATTACTTTCATTTCATACATATAATGTCATTACAACAAGAGATGATTTCATACAATATAATTTACAAAAACATAAAAGTATAACCTCATATTGTTGCTAACGGAACAATCTTTCCAAAATAACATAAATGAACACTGAAATAAAACATTTAATGTTAGTTCAAGCAAAAAGATTTTTCTAACTAACCATCCATTGTACAAATGTGATGTATCGACCTATTAATATGTCCAGCACAGTCCTGCCAGGTTTTTTCTTTTTTCCTCATTTTTTCCTTTGAATGTTAGCCCAGAGCAGATAAGATTAGCCCAGAGCAGATAAGATTAGCTTATCAGAACTGTGTAATAAAGTTTTACACGGCTAAGTGTTTAAAACTCTTGCATCCAGACAGCAGAGATTACCACATGAGTGAGTAAGAGTTTCTAGTGGGTTGTATTTTCTGCATAACAGGATGTCTGCACCACACATGATCATGTGATCACAGAAAACTAAAAGTTGATGATATAATGAATATAAAGTAACATTTTATGCTCATAGTTGCTAAAGATCAGAGCATGTAAGTGCAGCAGCAGACATTTCCGCTCGTCCCTCCACAAAACTGACTCTGAGTAATATCTGTAGAACTTTGCTGTGATCGGTGAGAATTTCTAGTATGTAGTTCTGCTGAACAGAATCGAGTATGAATGGCCGATGTGTGTGAGCTGTAGAGTCATTGCTGCATCACTCATGTCACACAGAGGCAGTCAATGTGGTGCTCCACTAACATGTTCTGCTAAAGATGCACTATTACCATCAGCCTAAAAATGGCTGAAAACTTAGGCTGGAAAAAAAAGTGCCAAAATCTGAACCTAACAAATCAATAAAAATAGTTCGGATTATGAAAAGAGTGGCTAAAAGGCTCTGTGTATACTCTCTTGTGTCTGTGAGCAAAGACATGCTCAATCAGAATGTAATCCCATCTGACCTGGACTATAGGCATGCGTTGCTGGGACTACTCATTCACTGAACAGCACCAAGTGAATAATATTATTAAAACAGAGTCACGTGACCACTCACCTTTCGCCCCGCAAGTTTGATCCTGGGAGTGAAAGAGCTGCATGAGCCCTGACTTTTCGATGTGTAGAAGCTGTGAAATTCAACTCAATTTTAGTTCTACAGGGTTTAGTATAATACAGCAAAGCACAGATCCAAATGAGGTCTACTGAGTCAAGAAGTCTAAACGAAAAACAAAACGTACCAACAGCTACAATGGGTTTGGTGTCTGAACTTTGTCTCTTCAGTACTGCACTGGCGCTACGAGGCTGATGAAAGCTCATACTTCACTAATTAACATGGTGCTACCTGCATACCTAAGCATCAGGTTCTTAACAGGCCATTCCAGCCTACGGCTATTTGTGTTATCTATTGCATTAATTATGAACCTCAACTGTTACGATTTAACAGAATTCACAATTTTATATTATTTTTGTTAAACAATGTTCATTCTCTCACACAATACCCAGCATGCATTTTACACACACATCATACAACCTTTGGGAATACCTGTGCTGTCAACCAATCTTAACTGCTAGCCAAGCCACTGATTTATTGGTTAATAAATATAACCAAGCTGGCACTGGTGTAATTTGGTCTTTAAACAAAGTAGTGAGGAATACAGTGACTCTATTTTCATTCAGTAAAATGAACACCAGGGACAGGGTATTTTAAACACCAGGGCATTTTAAACATGTTGGTGAAACAATAGCCAGACTGATCCAAACTGATACTTTTACCTTGTTGTATTTTACCTTGCTGTCCTTCACATCTGAGTCATTACTGCTGTTCATGTAATCTGGTTATATAAATAGAGTTGAATGGCTGCCCTAAGATATTTGGCAACCTAACAGTCACATTAGCTATGTGCATTCCTTTCACCAGCTAATGAAGCAGAAAATGAAAATCAGCCTCCAATGATCCACCCCAAACAAAAACTAAAGAATCTTCACACACCATACGTCTCAGTTGATCAAAGAGGGGAAATTGTTAATTGTTTTTTTTTTTTCTTTTTTTGTTTTCTTCGCTGGATTACTGTTTTAAAAGGAATCATGTACTGATTTGGGCAGGGGGCAGACACGGATACCTGAAACAGGTGTAATAGGCAGTGCTTATCTTACTCTCCATCAAGTCAGTGTCAACCAATAAACAAATATTTACTTTCCTGCAGTCTCACCTGTGATTGATCCAATGGGGCAGATTGTAATCGTCCAGTCTGGAGTCGCCAGGTACCGTTCGGTTGTGTAACTGTAAAACGCAGAAGGTGAGGTCATCAAACTTAACAAAACAACAAATAAACTGTGGTCACTAAGCAACTTCACCTCAGACTGATACTCTCAGACATCATACTCTCCAGCAACAGCATCAAGTGATCATCTCTCAGAAAAGAGATTAAGCACTTTCTGAGGTTCTAACACTTTCTAAAGAGCTTCAATGCCAAAAATGTATGATTTCTAAAGGAAGTGAGGCAAAAAAATGAATTATCCCCTAAATGTATTGTTATCTTAAAGCACAAACTTACTACAGGAAGCAAACAATTAAATATGGAATTTACTTGCACCCGTTCAGTGCACAATTTGTATTTATTGCCGAGTTTAGCATACTGATAATACACAATACAATGTGCATGTGACTGAAGATAAACTTACCAGCAAGTCTATTAGTCAACAACTAAACAACTCTCGTTTGAGTCAAGAGGGTAATGATTTACACATTCAGCTGGCGTAACATTCACTGCTATGTGTGAGCAGGATGTCCGGCACACAAGCTAAAGAGAAGAAATGTTCATGTTGGAATGTCTTAGGTTCATTCGCAGGTTCGTGATGAATTACTGCAATCATTTTACAGCCTGAAAAATGTTATTTGCTTCACCCTCTTATGCACAGAATCTGGGGTGTTCTCACAGACAGTTGCGGTGTTGGATGATAGCATTTGGCTACGAACCTTAAAGAGTGGAACAGCATGGAGGGGCTGCTCTCCCATACACACCAGATCCACACCGATACCTGTCAATCAAAAACACACCATTCAGAAACACTGAACCACCAAGAAAGGCACTAACCACCACAGCGGGGTCCAAATGTATAAGACCATTACTGAAAATGCATTTTTCATTTATTTCTAGTTTATTAGAGAAGTTTTTTTTTTTCAGTTGCAAGTTAATATTATCAGCATAAATAACAATTTGAGCAAAAAAAAAAAAATTAAATATTAACATAAAAATCACTTGTAGTAAACCTCTCATTTCTTTACTGACACCTTCAACAATTGCTATTATTTATGTAATATCTTGATCATTTAAATAAATGCTGATGTTATGCCAATTTCTTATTGGTTTGCTTTTGTTCACTTTGTACATTCAGTCCAATCTAAGGGTTAATTAATAAATATATAACAGAGAATCTGTTCCTTAATTAGTTTGTATAGACTATACAAGCAGAGCATCACTAACTAATTAACTATATTCACACAAACCATTTGATTTTTCAAAATGCAAATGTTCAACGTGGCCAAGAACAAAATACAGAATCTCCAGTACATGAGAGCAGAACAGATGTTAGAGAATTAAATGGAGAAGCTAAGCCAGAGAAAGAGTGAGAGTGGCATAATTCTGGTTTCCAGACAAAAGAACGTGGAGAACTGTCTTTAAAGGCGTTACAGGCCATCTTAAAGTTTTTAATTATTATAATATAGGCAAGATCAGAGGATAATTACATAGTAACTGTTTCACAATTGCTGGAAATGTGAGCTGTACGGTGAACCTTCACGTGTACATGTTCACGTGTAAGGGTTACAGAGTGAATTCAGATGATGTGATATTGATTACTGCGATAACTGCAGACAATAATTGCTTATCTCGATTTATATTATCTTCCAAGCACATTGTGTACTTGAGCTGGAATAGATTCAAAAAGATTATGTAAACGCCTCTGATGAGCAAAATAAATCCAATTGAAAGCTGAATATGTACTTCAAGAGAAGAAGTTTGTTTTTTTTTTCATTGGACGTTTAAAGGGAAATTCCAACAATTTGTATTTTTTTTGCATAACAAATTGATTAAGATGTAACCAAAGTCATTCTGAGTGGTTTCATGTGAAATGCTCAGTTCTAGAGAAATTTACAGAAAGTTACATGACATTGTTATGAATTTGCTGAGACACTGTTTTACAATAGTTCAGAAATGATTTAGGCCTAAAATGTACTTTTTATATTTATTTATAGGGATAAAGTGAAACAGTCCCCAGAAAAATATATTAATATATACATTTTATATTAATATTTTACATTTTACATTACATTACATTACATTACATAAAAAATGTGTAGGTTCTTAGGTGGTTGTGGATATATATATATATATATATATATATATATATATATATATATATAGATA
>CM067490.1:10211051-10233390 GCA_034552555.1 Semaprochilodus insignis | reverse complement strand
TATATATATATATATAGATAGATAGATAGATAGATAGATATATAAATTCTATATTTGTGTTTGGTCAGATCCCTGGTTCCCATCAACACCACTGTAAAGAGTCAGCAAGATTAACATGAAAACATCTCTGGAATTTCCCTTCAATAGGAAGTTTTGTCTCCCTTTGTTGCAGTAACAGTCTCTACTGTTCTGGAAGGACCTTACACTAGATGTTGGATCTTTGTTGTGAGTTTAAATGTCTTTGTTCGTTTTTTCTATGATACAAAAAACAGATTTTTAATCTCAGACTTTTGGACCCCATTGTATATAATCACACTTGCAGACGTCATAGGATTTCTCTGGAAGGGAAGATAAACAGAAAGCTTCAGGAAGAAAGTGTTTACAGAGAAACCGAATGGCCGTTTAATGATCAGCATCGTACATGCTTTACAGGGCAACTACCAACAGCACACGTTCACCAAGTTTAAGTATTTATTTTTTATTCTTATTTCTCAGTAATGAAACTTCTTTTAGTTCTAATAAAAAAAAGATCCACAGGGCAGCTTTAAAAATCCACTGGAGAGCTTTTTTTTCCATTACAAACCAAAAATAGCAGAAAAACTTATTATTTTCCTCTTCTAGGAATAATTGCAGCTACATGAGCTCACCGTTATCAATCATGCGCTGTTTGGTGAGGATCATTAGAAGACGGTCAACTTCGAACACGCCCACTCCCGGTGTGATGACCACAGACATCTGACCGGTGCGGTCAAAGTTGCGGTTGATGTAATGTTTGTCAAAGACTGCAACAAAAACGAGGTTGGGATTACCTTCAATACCACACAACATCTGCACAGATGATAAACATACAACCGAGTGATAAAATTTGGGCGACTCCCTCAACAGAAAATAAAGATTAGCACATTCTCTACAGAGAACATACTTTATAGATATAACTACACAATTATACACACAATTATACATAGTTAATACACAATTAACTATGTATTTACTGAGTTTAATATGTTGGGGGAACAAAATGAAACACGAAATGAGGCCTGTGCAAGAGCACATCTTATAATATATGTTTTTCCAATTTACAAATAAATTCAGCAAATAGTAATTATTTTATCTTTTGGGGCTGCTCTCTGTACAGAATGGTAACCTATTTAAACCTCTTAATACAAGAAGGAAAAACTTTAGTGTGTGTTAAAAAAACCTTGAAAGGTTTACGTAACCAAATTAAAATCGTTCCACATCTCAGAAAATGTTCATATAAAAAAAGGTAAAAAGATTTTTTTTTAATGAGAAACTCCAGATTGCACAAACCATTAAATGACAGGTTTATCGCTTCTAGATAATTCCCCTGAGCCGATGTGGAATTCTGACCGCAAGGAAAGCCATCTGTAAAACAGAAAAAAGGGAGGTCAGTGTCAGCCAACAGGAATCACAGTTATTCCAGAATGGACAACTGCAATGGGGTATATACAAATCAAACCCCATCAGTTCTGAATTATTGCCGAATGTGAACGAGTACAGTCATTGTACAGGCAGTCACCTGTGCAGGTGTGTAAGTGCGTACCTGCTCCTTTGAGCCTCACAAGCACCGGGTACTGGATGAAGAGTTTTTTAATGGTAATTAGTAGAGACGTCCACTCGTCCCTCCTTTCATTCTGAGCCACCACTCTAAAACACAGCACAGTTCAGCAATACAACGCACCGAACAACAACAACAACAACAACAACAACAACAACAACATCACATGGAAAATCAGGAAAGGTAAATGAAGTTAACTTCTAACACCTGTAGAAATCCTCGTGGAAGCGTCCTTCATGATCCTGCCTGATAGCGCCTCTTTGGCTCTCAGGAAACTCATCTAAGCGGAGAAGTTGAAAACAACATAAAATGGCATAATTATGCACTGAAATTTCCACCCCCAAGAATAGCTAAAGACTGGTACATTCACTGTTCATCCAAAAAAGACAGGGAAAACAGATAAAATACGTCTGTAATTAAATCTAATCATTTTAATGGTAATGAAGAGAAATTGTGATTATCATCAGCATTTATTTTCACTCCCATGTGGCAGTCAGCACAGATGCATTCACACGGAACAAGGGCAGACAAACAGTAAAACATTTTCCGTGTGAAACTATTTCATGGATTCCATGAGGGACATTAGACACAGGGTTTATAACTACTGTTCACTCCACATATGAAGAGGAGACAGAAAAACTAAGAACTTCCTCAGTACAAATTACTGAAAACGCCACATCCTGCTTGATACACACAATACAGCAAAACAACAGAAGCAGAAAGGGAAGTACCAGTGAGCACGCTGGCGTCATCTGCGCACTAACAAAAACTGAACTGCCTTGTGTGACTGACTGGATGCTGGATGCTGGATTTCATGGCACATTATTTAACCTACATACTTGAATTATTTTAGGAACTTCATTTTATGCAAACTGCTCCTGTTTATTGTTTTTTGGGCAGACAATGCCCTGAATTTTAGTTTTGGCCAAGAAACTAACAAAAAAAATGCAAAGGAAAAAAGCAAATAGTCCTGTAGATTATTTAGGTAAATGAATG
Organism: Semaprochilodus insignis; assembly: GCA_034552555.1. Taxonomy (NCBI): domain Eukaryota; kingdom Metazoa; phylum Chordata; class Actinopteri; order Characiformes; family Prochilodontidae; genus Semaprochilodus; species Semaprochilodus insignis. The sequence goes on along the minus strand of CM067490.1, from coordinate 10,230,818 downwards.
ACCAAGCAGAAAACTGACCAAGTGACTTAGCAGCATAGAAGGTGCGTGAGAACAGCACCACTGTGACCTCATGGCTGCAATTCTTCTCCTATAAAAAAGACAAAAACATCGCTTTCTTATTTGAATTCAGTCACCATTATAACCATATAACTATTACTCTTATACAGACAACATCATAAAGGCATTCTTAGGTCAGATCTTAAAACACTCTGATGTCACATAGGCTTTGTCAAATTAACCAAAACAGACACTCACTTTCCACTTGGTAAATAGGTCAGACAGAAAACCATTGACAGCCTTCTCAAAGTAAAGATCACCTTTAAAGACAACACAAAAGACTGATTAAACTGACAGATTTACTGCAAGCATAGAGACGGCCAGTTTGACACGAATTGCGTTACTACTGACAATAACTGATCACGTCCGCACCGAGTGATCAGTGAGAATACAGAGTATGTAGAGTTACCGTAGATATCAAAGTCCCACATCTCACAGCTCATCTGAATGAATATGTACACCATAGCAGAGGTGGACCTGAACACCACCTACAGGACAGGCATAAAATCACATCCATCACATCAACATAAACGCAGTAATATATTACAACAAATAAAAAAAATGCTTGAATTTATTTGCAATACATGTATATTATATAACTCACTACATAACTAGGGATGTCTTGCTTCAATCAGATGAAACAGTATGAGGGACATTTTAATGGATTGTTACTGGCTGATCAAATCCTCAAACTATCCCTTATTTAGAATTACACTGCACTGAATTTTCAATATTTCTGCCTAATTTAATCATTGGGACATCAACAGTCATTAAGAGTGACTGTGCAATAGTGCACTGTATAGGCTTCTTTACAGAGGTGTAGAAGAGAAGCAGAAGTTGCCATATCTATAACCATTTTAATCACTATCCAAAACCACCAGTGAACCTACTGAGTGTTATATGTATGCTGATGATGGTATAACAGTGGTAAGTCTAGGGACTACTTTGCCTCACAACGCCCTGCATGTACTCCTTCACCATGAACAGATTTAAACATGTACATCAATAAAAATTATGCAGCAACAGGCATTGTCCACTGTACGTGCTACCATTTCATGTTATATCTTTCTTTGAAGGAGCTTTTAGTGGTGAATCATGAACAACTCTCACTCAGTTTCTCTAGAACAACACATTATAATAACCATGTGACTGTGCAGAAATTTAACGCTGGTGGATAAACCTGAAGTACTAAAGCACATTTTTTCTAAATGTGTGCAAGGCATTTTACAGTGCAATGTAAAAAACACCAGCTGTAGTGAAGCTAGCTGCCTTTTATCAAAACACTGTTAAGCTAGCAACACATAAACTATCAGTAAAAATCTAATAGAGAAAAAAGAGACAGCAAAAATATGTGTATTATGCATGTTGATCTGAAGACAACAACATTGTAAATAATGTATTTATTTACTGCTCTGTACCACATTAAGTATTTTTGCAGTATATGACTACAAAAGTTGTAGTCATTCCATCAGCTACACTGCTATAGCTGATAATGTGAGATCATAATGACCTGCGTATGTGAGGATTATACACAAAGCCCTCCATTTGCCATTTGATAAACAAGACCCTGGAATTCCTAATATGGGTAAAACATCAGCTACAGAATCACAACACAACTATTAACTACGAAAACATAAATATGGATCTGCAAATTCTCAACACTACATGACATGGACTTGATGCTGGTTCTGGTCTACACAGTATGAGACTGGACCTTCAAGAACAAAAACCCACTGGACATATAAAATGAACATGTCTACATAGTTAAACAGTCATGTAATTCAGGCAGCAGTCCAAAACTGGGCCCAAACAAGTCCTGAGATTTCCTCACCCGCGTATCCTCACTGATATAGCCACATGTCACCTTCTCGCCCTTCACCCACAGCTCACTCGCCTGAGCCCTAAGAAGGAAATAGAGATGACGGTGGAGAGGCAGAGTGGGAGATACATACACAAACACAGAAAGTCCAAGTGGATTTGTTACCTGATGCCTGCAAACTCCACTTTCTGAGTCACGTATGCACATGTGCTCACCTGGAGACAAAAACATTGCAGAGATACGAAACAAAAAAAGGTCAAACATTAATAACATATCAATTTAAATAAAATAATGTTAATAAATAATGTAACATTTAAGAGGGTACTTAGTAATTACAATGCAACTAATTTATTGAAAGAATAAATAAATAAAATAATGAAAAAAGGCTGCTCTGGCCATGAACAGCAGTAATTTAGCTCTGATATCAATATAAGGTAATAAGCCTGCAATAACAACAACAGTTCTGAATATATATACACACTATACAGATCAGTTACAAATGAATAAGTGAATAATCTAACTCTTCCTTATTACAGTAGCAGCCAATCCAGCTTGTACTCAGATAATGAAAGTGACCAACCAGACTCTTTTTTAGCCTCCACATGTCCCCTCGGCCGATGTACTGATCTTTGAAGGTCAGTTCTACTAGATCCAGAGTTACATCCTGAAAAATAGACAGAGAGATTACACCATGCAAAAACAAAGCTAAAAGCTATTACTCTCACTTATAACCGTGAAGTACTTTGTTGGTTCATTTGTATTTTTGAGTATTTCATCAAATATTATCCTAAACATTCTAATCCTCTACAAGAAAAGCTTAAAATTAGAAAATGAATGTATCACTTTATTGTATTATGTTTTTTTTTACAAAAAAAAAGTACAATTATTTTATTTTATATAATTATTTTTATTAAATAAATCATTATACAACAGCATAAGGAAAAACATGACTGATAATTATTTCCATAACTAGTTGTAATAAATGCTAAACGGGGGATCCTTCTCAATCTGGTAACCCTAGTCAGGTCGCTGACTCTGTTTGAACAGCAGAATAAATAAAAATCTCTGCTCCCAAAAGCCAGTTAGCAAGAACATTCTCATTTATCCTCCATAGTAAATACTACTACTGAGAACATGCTAACTAGCTAGGATCCTGAAGAAGTAGAACTCCTTTTTGGACTTTTGGACTGGAGTTAAAACTGATACAATCACCTCAAAGCCAGCACTTTCCCTTGTTTAACCCACAGATGTGCACGTTTTCAAGAAAGTGCAAAACAAGTTGGTCAATGATCTTTTCAATAAATTTGTATATTGTAACGAAAAAAACTGTGCTGAATATCTGTTGCAGTCCTAGCTAGAATTCAATCTTATTAATCAGAATAGTCATGGTTCTTACAAAAGAACGTGCCTTTTAATTTGGTCTCAATACAAAGGTTGGGCATTTTTTTCTAACTGTAAAACTCCTAAAAAAGTTGAGTGGTTCATGTTTTGTTGTCTAATGTTCATATAATCTTTGTTGTCATTTTTGTCATTACTACTGTGTAAACAGTTAATTGGGCCCAAAAATGCAATAAAAATAGACAAGCAACAGAATAATTTAAATAACTGTCCATCCTGATTATAACACTGTGTGTCCTTCAAAGCAAATGTAGGTTAAGAGCACCTTTGGGTCCACAATGTTAATGATGACATCTTGATAGGCTCTGAGTTTGAAGGCCTGGGCAACAGTCTGGTCCACACTGATCGTCTCTAAAAGGGCATTAAACACATTTTATAAATGGCTGGTTCAGCTTGTAAAATTTGATTAGACAAGCCACATTCAAGCCTTTCTTTTGTTGTGATGCCTACAGCACAAATACAGCCAATCTGTTTAGCTTGCAAAATGACCGTGGTCTTACCAAAACCACACTTGGTGCTATAACACATATAGAGGGTAGTGATGAGTAATGTTCGTTAATAATTACAATTCCTTACACAGCAATTACCCTTCAGCTAAAATGTCCTGTTCACGACAGGCCTACTGACAGGCCTTACTGAGAGTAAACTAAAGCAATCAGACACTCGAGGTCATCTGTTCCAGTGATTTTACCATTCCAGGTAAGTCTGTTTTAGGCAGGACACATATTGCACCTCTTAACTGTGATAAAATCACTGTATGGGATGGCCTGAAGTGACGTAACACTTTAGATTCCATACCTTTCTGAAGATCCTCTTTCAGACTTTTCACTTGTAGCAGGAGAGGACTGGTCAGAAAACATAGCACAGAGATTACTGTCTTTTTAAAAACAGACTGAGAGATGAAAGCAGTACTGATAATGAACACTACATTCCCCCCAAAGCACAGCAGTATTTTTCTGTACAGATGCACAGCTGTTCTGTAAACCCAGTAATTATTTGTTTGCTGCTCACCTGTATTCATCATTTGGGTGTGCAATCTCCACAATGTCGCCCAGTTTAACCTGAGGGAACACTTTTGGGTTCATCATCAGCTCGTCATCTGAGGTGGACAAAAGAAAGGACATTTGATATATTTCTTTGATCAACAGAGTCTGGGCAGCATTTGTCAACGCTGAGTACATATGTCATGTGTAATGTCCTCCTCTAACAATGTAAAGCTTTATTTAGACGCTTTCAGTTAAATTATACACTTAACACTCTCTCCAACTGCAACTGTAATATCAAAAACAAATTCCTGATTGTTTTAGAATGCAAATTTCCAAAATGTATGCATAATTAAACAGCTAAAATGTAATGTAATCAGGCAGTATATTCACAAGCATTTACGTATAACAACTTCCTATGAGGGAACATTTAGAATGGACCAGTGCACATCAAATCACTGTTAATGAGTTTAACAGAAATGGCAAAATTATTTTTTTAATAACAGCGTCTGTAGAAAAGGGGGGGGGGGGTAGACTCTGATTCTAAAACGTGTAACAGCAGGTAGACGTCTAAACTGCAATGCAGGCGAATTAAGGACAGCAATACAATCCCATTTGCATCCCAATTTGGTCACTCACCGCTCCCTCCAAAGCCCTTCTTGTGGACTACAAGCTTGTAGGTCTTTGTCTTCATGGTGACCGTCATTGTAGCTGCAGGATGTCTATCTCTGGAGCCGGACAGCAGATCAGCCACCAGCGGTCATCAGCTTCACTGTATTTCTGTTCTTACATCTGAATCGGGATCAGAATTGGTTTGGTTGGTAAAGTACAAAGCCACAAAGTCTTTGCAGTAGCTCACACTTACATATATACATATACAGCATTCACACCAAACCGCTCTCAATGACTTTATTTACATCTTAACCATTTCATTATGCAGGTATAAGGTAAAGAAATCAGTGAAATCATCTTTTAACGGCCAAAGAAGTCTCAGTTGGTGGGTTAGAGTTCGAATCTTCACTGCACTTTTCATGTAAAGCGTGAAAGAAATGCAGACCTGCTGAAAGATGAAAATCTGCTCTGATATAGAAACTCAGCTGAACTGTATTAGCTATGCTAGCGTTGTTCAAGCAGAACGTGTTGTCAGTGAATTTGCACTGTATCATTAACTTACCAAAAGTCAGCCGATATAAGCTGGTCACTGAGTAAAGTATGCTGTGTGTCTGTAAGTGCTGCATCTGTCCAGTTTTCTTCATTTACAGTTCTGCAGTTTTTCTGTCTACTCGCCACTTCCCATAACAACAACTCCTCCTCTCTTCTTCTGCTTATGGACGTGTGCGCGTGTATTAGTGCGCCACTCTGCCATCTGCTGGTAGGGAGGCGAAATGAACGTGGATAATTTGACTAACGGAGTCCCACAGTATAATTCAGCACCCGACTGTGTATCATTTCAGAAACTGTTCTCTACTGATGTGGATAACATGCACTGGAATGTTAATTCAAATGATCCCATGGCTATGGCAAAATTCCCAATTCTCTACTCCCTACATAGCTAATGCACTAGGTAGGTCTCTACTGGGCACCTAGTGCAGTATTTGGTGCAGTATATAGGGAGTAGGGAGCCAGCTGAGATTGGGCACAGGGTTTCCTTCAAAACTGCAAACTACCAGATTAAGCAGTTTGGAAAATAGTTCACTGCCATTACTAGTGCATAGATAGTAACTACTGTACGCACAACCCAGCTTCCAAAAAAGCTGAGACACCTTCCGGGTTTTCCCGGCTCTGCCGCTCCTCCGGCCTTCACTTCCCAGAGGGCATCACCCGATGATGTCAAACTCACATGTCCCCAGTCTCCCAATCATTCCCGCTCTAGGTCTCCCAAGTACTGTCATCAATCACACAGCTGTCATCAATCACCAGTCTGCATATTAGCTCCCCACACACAGACACACCCCGACCCCCATCCATCCATCCATCCATCCATCCATTCATTGTGAAGTTTTGCCAAACCCCTGTTTGCAATCCTGAGCATTCTTTTCTGCTGTTTATCTACTCTGGTTCTGACCTCCTGTGTTCTTCGTCTTCTTCGATCTCTTATTTGTCTCCTTTGACTTTCGATCTTGTGTACTCTCTGGCTTTTCGATCTCCGTTCGTCCTCTGACTATTCTCCCGGCCTCTCCCCTACACTCTGGTTGCCTCGCTGACTGTTTGCCCTGGTTCTGACCCTAGCCTGTTTCATGACTTTGATCTTGCCTTCTCCTTTCATGTTTGATCGTGTTTTGTTGCTGTGTTCTACCGCCCGATTGTTAAATAAAGCCTACTTGACTTTTAGCTCTGCGTGCGTCGGTCCGAGTTCTTTGTTTCTGCCAGCAACATTTTTTCAAAAGAGATGCACCAGGAGCAAAAGAAAAAGCTTTGCAATGCTAAAAAACACCTGCTGGATCATCTTATTACGCTAATTAGGCTAATTGGCAATCGGTCAATAACGACTGGGAATAAAAAGAGCATCTTAAAGGAAGTCTTTCAAAAGTAACAAATGCAACAATTCAAGAATTATGTTTCTCAACATGAAATAGCAAAGAACTTGGCAGTTCTCTACACAATGTCATTAAAAGAGACAGACAATCTGGAGAAATCTCCACACGTAAGGGACAAGACCAAAAACAATTTGACGACTGTGATCTTCTGGCCCTCAGACAGCCTGATTTAAAAACAGACATGATTCTGTGGTGGAAATCACTGCACAGACTCAGGAACACTTCCCAAACCCATCGCCGGGTGTTCTTGCTGTGAGACGACACTGTGACTGCACCTTGATTTGCACACATTTGCACAGCATCAGTTAATGAAATGAGAACAGAAACGATAATTTGAGTAAAAAAAAAAAGCGGGCTGTCAACCAAGCTGCTCAACACCCAGGATTAGCATTCATGTTGTGATATATCATATTTATGTCTTCTATTTTTCATTCAAGCTTTGCTGGATCTAACACGACACTCACGTTTAGTATGTGTCAGTAGGTACACTCATGTTTGACTGTGTGTTTTCTGGGGCTTTAAGTAATATAAGAGTAAATATACAAATTAAACAACATTAATGCTTAATAAGTTTAATTTGTTTTTAATGAAACAAAACACAAACTGCAACAGAAATAAAAAAAGAAAAGAAAAACAAATAACGAATTCATATTAATAGCTGTCATCTTTGCTTTCAAATAAAATAGTGACTACATTCTTTAGGGTTCAGCCTTAAAAAATACTGCAATCAGTTTAGTGGTGGGTTTTAGCAGACATTGTAGTGTAGAGTGCCAGAGAAGTTCATACTTTCCGGCTCCCAAACAGTTCCTCATTACATGTCATAATGTATTTATACAGTGGCAGTGTTTAAAGAAGCACAATACTGAGGCTATAAAATACCATGATGATTCTCTTCCAGTATCCTCAGTCCGGGGTAAGTCTTGCATATTGTTCCCTTAATAAACTGAGACTCAAATACAGCATCTTTTTCATATGGTGAGGAAACTGTATGCAGCTTTCTGCATTTGAAAATCACTTCTGTTCATTCATCCTGCATGCCCACACTGCTTCCCATGTAGGCCTCAGGTTAAAGCTCTGCAGAAGCTGCTCTGGATTAACAGCAGGATTTCTTCACTGCCATAGCCTCAGGACTTCCTGGTGCTCTGTCAGCTTCTGTCAACAAAAAACAACACTGTGTTATCATTTAGGATGCATTATTCAGCATATCTACCGTATATACAGAACACACTGTCAGAATCCACATGAGCAAGTCCATTAACACATTATAAGACTCTGTTTGGTTATAAAACAGCTATTTGGAACTAAGTAATATTACTATCACAGTTTGTGTTTTAGTTTTTGTATCTTTGTAATAAAATGAGATTGGTTTGATTATTGTAATTTAACGTGTCTATTGCTTTTATAAATTAGTGACAAAATATAATACTATACAATGTACTAGTCTTCAATAAACAATTGAATTTAGACATAAACACAATTAACAATTATTCCATCAATCAGCAATCAGTTTGGTATATCAATGTTCAGTTGATGGATATGATCATATGTACATATATGGAGTATTTTATAATGTGCATTATAAATTGTTTCATTAGTTCAGCCAGTTCAGTGAAAACCACATGTTAAATATAATACTGAATAACTCCACATCGTTTGTTATTAAACCATTTCACCATTCATCATTTTGAAATCCACAGCTGCAAACATGGGCATTTGTGAGCTCCTGCTGGTGTAGGTTCACTGCAGTTTGTGAGCTCCTGCTGATGTAGGTTCACTGCAGTTTGTGAGCTCCTGCTGATGTAGGTTCACAGCAGTTTGTGAGCTCCTGCTGGTGTAGGTTCACAGCAGTTTGTGAGCTCCTGCTGGTGTAGGTTCACAGCAGTTTTTGAGCTCCCATTTAGAATTTTACAGCTTATCTAAAGCACTGGCACATAAAATGCTGAGAATTTTCCTCAAGCAACACTCTGGGAAACTCACAGCAAAGACAGCGAAGCTGAAGCTGAATAATCCATTGCTTGAATTTATAATGTTACATTTAATATTTAGAACACTGTTTAGAATTTATTTAGTTAGCTTTCTTTCCCAAACCAGTGATTATCGCCTTTGAAACATCATCATCTGCTCACCCGTCAATCATCACTGATATCCAACTGCATCTCCTTGATTCAGCCAATCAGATTTCAGAGCCATAAATACTGTACATAATAGTATAGTACATTTACTAGACACGTAACGACTCAACAAACTTGACAATTTATTTTTTATTAAAGCAAATTATTTAGGCGTGCAGTTAGTACCATGCTAATTGGTGTACATAAGTTTTCATTACTTCATCTACATTAGCCTAGCAGCTCCGGTGTAAAACCAGTACTTCAGACACCAAACATAACTGGTACACTGCATTTGCAAATCACATTAAAATGTTATTTTTTCATACACCATACACAGCCAACTAATTACTTACTGAGAATGTCTCCATCTCCTATCCGTGCAGTGCTGCTTCCCAACTCGATCTCCTGCAGGATGGCCTCTTCAAAAGCCAAAGCAGCCACTCGAAAGAAAAACTCCTGCACGTTCTGCCCTGTGACACATTTGCACAATGATCCATATTATCAAAATGCACTTAATTGTGACACTAGCACAGCTTTGGGGCCACTTGCTCAAAACATCCTTGGAGTGTGCTGTGCTGCAAAAGCATATATATTTTTTAACTGAGAACATTCAAGTTGCTTCCCACAGTACAGGGCAAACGTGAATAATCCCAGAAAAGTCTAAAGCTATAGTTCAAAACTGATTAAACCTTACAGAGAAAAAAAACTTGACTCCTAACCATCACCTACAAAACCTGGTGGATGAACAAAACTGCCCCATCAGATAGACAGTACCTTAAAGGGCCCATATCTTATTTTCTCTGAGGTTTACCTCTCTTTACCTCTTGGAATTAAACATGCTGTTTTAGCTCTTGTCCCTTTAAGACTGTGTGGAGGTTCAGAGGTGAGGCCACTCTGAACACACGCTGCACACACATGCGAGCTGAGAATCAGGGGAGGAGCATGGACGCTTTAAATACGAGAAGAGAGAGGATGCTGGCCTCCTGGTCAGGAGCGAGATCCATTAAAAAGGACTAGCAAGAGCAAAACTAGCAAGAGCATCATTAGAGTAAAGCCACATTAAGCTTTACTTTAAGTCACTTATATATATAAGCGTATATATAAGCATATATGTAAGTGAAGCGCTTTAGCTCACGCTGGTTTGGGTGTCTCTGAGCTCTCACCGCATAAAAAAATGAGCTCTGCTCAGTTTGGTTTCCCTACAATGTGTCTCATTCACAAACCACTAGGACCTGAAACTAACTCTAACTGAACTTTAATATGACTGGGTGGGGCTAAACTGCTGTAAGCTAATTAGGTATATCCAAATGATTGTGATGGTGTTGGCAACATCAAAAAAACAAATGCAAAACTGTTTTTGCAGCTTAGTTGGACTGTATATAGGGATTGTAAAGACTGCGTGTGAATAGTGTGTCCAGATCTAAAAAAACACTGGTGTTTCTGTCCATCCTTTCACTGTGAGAAGGCAACTCAGCACTATGGTTCTGAAAGAATGTGAGTGTATTTGGGGTAACTTGGACGGTTAAAGGCAGAAAATGCTAAAACAACTTGCAAGACTGAACTTAGGCAGTGTGAAGAATGTGAGCTGTAATAAAGATAAAGATTGGAGACTTTAAATACTGAAAGATTATATTGTATTTTGCTGTTGAAGCTTTTGGGTCATTCTCTATTAAATATATGATTCCTGCTTTTTCAAATACCAGAAATTAAACAATTTGTACTTAATGGCTGTTTTGTCTGGAAACTAAGCAAATGAAGGATGGTCTATGACTTTTTTGCACAGTACTGTACATTGATTATTAATGTAGTTCTCCTAAATAAACATTCTACAGTTATGTATGATATGAGTGTGTAAGTGCAGTGTGTACCTGTTTTGGAGGAAACGGACCAGAACTCTGCGTTCATCTCCGATGCCATCTTCACTGCGTCTCGTTCTGTTCGCTGGCATTCCTCTGGAGACTAATTAAAAGTCACACTAATGTAAGATTCTCTTAAATGCCTGAGGTCCTTGTTGTACATGTAAGACAAGCATTTATTATTAAAGGTCTTTAAGTGTCAATTGATGCAGTTATATTTCATGTTGATTTTTGTTCCAATATTCCAAAAAACTCAAATAAATAGAACTTGTACACAAGGGCAAGCAGCAAAATGCCATATGTAGGTGTGCTTCCTGTAGAGGATGTGTTTTAACATATTACATTATTAAATATATTCTATAAATAGTGTTTGTTCTCTATTGTTTATGTGCATGTGTATGACATAGGAGATTCGCTCTCACCAGGAGGTCTCTCTTGGTACCAACCAAGAAAATAAAGCAGGAGTTTGGTTCGTTTTCTCTCAGAGCCTCCAGCAGCCACTGCCTGGAGAACACATGCAAATATCACTCCATTATTCTCAGTGTATTTACACCTGCATGTCTGATAGTACTGCTTTACAGGGGAGAGAGGGGCACAAATTAACACAGGAAAAAACATATTTTATTTTATCATCTGTGAATTTCAGGCATCAGAGTGAATCTGAATTATTTATAAATGTGTTATATATTGATTATGGATTGCTTTGTTCTTGAAGTTGACTAGTCACTGATCAACACAGATACCTGAAGCTTTCGCAGTCTGTATTGCTGCTTAGCAGTGTGATCCAGATCTTGTTGGAAAGGGCACATCGTGCCAGTACTGACCTGTGGAGTTTGGCTGTGTTCTAACATTTCTCCTCTGATCTACACTGCTTAGATAAGATACTAAATGTCAGTATCTCCTTTTTATTGATACCAGTGACTTTTCAAACACTTCAGTAGAAACGTGTCTTTAAAGAGGGAGAGTAATGTCCTATAATCCTGTAAAGTTTACAGTTGGTTTCTCTTATTTCACCAAGTTACGGCTCTCTAAAATTCTCTGGCTCTCCGGACATCCGCTACGGGTGAGCATTTGCCAGAATCCCTGATCCAAGGTCTCATTTGGAAGGGCATCTCTTGCTCTACTGTAGACCTGTGGAGTTTGGCTTCATCACAGATTGGATTTTTAATGTCACTTGCAACGCATTCCCTTCTTCTCGGGTTTCATTCATGAAGTCATCAGCAATTCGATTCGATTCGACATTGATCACATAACTGCTGCCTTTAAAAACACTGAAGTTGTGCACCTTTACTGCAGAGGTTATGTACATGAAATAGATTTCACTGTTATTGTGCTGATGTTTGCTCTTGTAAATTTGCCATGTGTCATAAACTACATCCTCCTGGGCCTCCTGTCTACTGCACATGGCCTCAAACGTGCTGGCTCTTCCCTGGCTCCACCTGCTCCGCCCATTGCTCACACCTGCAGCTGATTACAGACTCGTTAAGACTGCTTTTTATACCTCTTTGATTGCTGTGTTTGTTGTGAAGACTGAGCGCTGAGCTGTTATTCTGTTGGTTTGCTTTGCCGTGTCTCTGATCTTTGTCTCTTGCTTTATGATTCCTGGTTTCTGGTTTTTGGACATGACTCACCTGCCTGCGTTATGACCCTTGCCTGTTATCTGGACTGTGAGTATTGGAATGCCCCAAATAAAGCCACTCAGCACTCGCAGCCTGCCTCAACCCCCTCATTTCACCATGTTTCACACCCCATGTTTCACACACCTCTTTTCACTAATTATGTTTATTCTGATGATTTAATATATGGGTTTTTTTGCATTTAGGTTGGAAATGTCATCAATTTTAAGCGATACAGAATTATGTTGAATCAACTGTGTTGCATTCATATGCCAGACTTTATAGTGAATGTTACAACTAGCTGTAACCTTCACACTCACTTTCAGCCGTATTGTTAATGAACGTGCTGGAAATAAAGTTCTGTCTTCAATTGTACCAGAGATGTTCAGCTTTACCGAAGTATAAAAATATATTAATCTTGCTTAATTACTTAAAAAATGATTCAGTAAAACCCAACATGTCTATTTCTAAGAAAAGCCAAAAGCTTTTTATTTAGTAATTACATGGTAACAATGTAAACTGAGTTATTCCTCAATTATATAAGTCCGGAATAACGTTTGAACCCAGCAGCAGATTTACAAAGGGTGAAAATAAACTTAGTGTTCCTTTATACAGTCATACTGTGTTCTAAACCACACAGGCAAGTCTGTGAGACCTTAGCGAATACCTAAATGAGAGACGCTGGGTGATGTATTTTTACAGAAACGTAATGTCCCATTTGGATGACTACTGAGGTCCAACCTCATTTACATTACATATATGTGAATGTGACATCGCAAAAACAATGAATTTAAAACTGGCTATTTTTTGAGCTTTGTGTTCTTATATAGTCTGTACTATGAAGTGAATGACACGTTTCGAAGCTTTAATATTGCTAACATACAACATATAACATAAGGGCCCTTCAAAGTGTGTCCATGTCCTTCACTCACCGTGTGTGCTCCAGGCTCTTAATGTCTGCCATATCAAAGACGGTGATGATCACTGTGGGAGAAACACACAGAAAAAATGCTGATTAAGCTGAGTACCTCCTGTAGGCATTCATATCATAATAATATATTGAACCATGATGAAGATCTAACCCTGAGCTCCTCTGTAATACGCTGAAGCGATGCATTTAAATTTCTCCTGGCCAGCAGTGTCCCAGCTACAGGGTGAATAAGCATCATCAACTGCAGTTTTTGGATGTGTTGTAAAAAAAATAACACTTAATGAGGTATCTGCAGGCAGGTTACGTTACAGTAAAGAAGCACCACTCACATTTGAAGAGAGTATGGAAGCCCAGAGAGTTCAAACCTCTCTATTTCAAAATCAACCCCAATAGTGGCCTTGTAGTCTCTGTCGAAGGCATCTTTACAGAACCTGGAATACAATAACATGTTTGTAATACAGGATACAGCATATGAACTCAAACATACCATAAACTTTCCAGGGAGATCATTAGAGATCATTAACATTAAAGTATCTGTACCTGTTAATTAAGCATGTCTTTCCCACATTGAGGTCTCCAACTACTACTGCTTTGGACATCTTCAGTCTGTCCAGCCTAAAATGGAAACGGTTGATTAAAAAAAAGTGTCCTTCAAAAAGGGCTTCATATCTGTGATCAGGGCACTGAACTGTGTTAATTAGCAATGCACGATTCCAGGGTTTCTGGAGTCAAATCTTAAGTTGACATTTAACTCCTGCCATGGAAATCGATGGAATTGACTCCCCAGCTCTGCTTTATTTTAACCGAAACAGAGAGCTAGTTCAGATTATAACGGGATACAGCAGAAATTAAACAATACTAAACAGTCTGCCCACTTTTAAGTAGCTACAGACTATAGCGATATAACGATAATTATTTCACAAATGATGAGGGAGATAAAACTCACAGTGATGTACTGTAGTCAGATTTTAATTCTTCAAAAATAAGTTGGAAGTACTTGTTCCTCTTGTTCCTTTTTTTAAAGAGTTTAAAGTTGACTCTGTAATCAACATTTCTGGTCCACCTTAAGTGATGCAGCAGTTTTATTGGTTATTATTAGTGCAGCACCAGAATGTAACTGCAGCACCATTTAAGGTGTAATGCAAGTCTGAATAAGAAACTGGAGAATTAAGATCTCCGATTCATCTTCTTTCCACAACATTTTATGTTTTTGTTTTTTGTTCCTTATTACATTTCTAGTTATTGTTTACTGCAACCCCGAAAACAAAAACGAAGAGCTGCAGTGCAGCTGCAGAGCAATTTATGGGCTACCAATGAGGTAAAGAAACTTAATAATGATATGATTTCAAACAGGTGATGCCAGTGATTGCCTGTGATCATGATTTGGTACAAAAGCAGTATACATTAACATTGTCCGCTGGGTGGCGCCAACCAAAACAGTCATAGATGAAGTCATTAGGAAAAAAGTCCCATCCTTTAGTGAAATACTGACCCCTGCTGCCTGGCTGCCCGGTCTAGACACGCTGTTTTAGCTTTAGCATTCCAGTCCTCTTTCATCTGCAGACAGGCCTGCGGATTATAGCACTGCAACGCACAGGAACACAGGGACACTGAGCAACAACCACGTATTAAGCTCTTAAAAAAGTTAGAATTAAAATAGAAATATTTATCTGGGCAGCATGTATTTGTTCAGAAATAACATTAATGCTAAAATAAGTACAAATAATATTAATATAATAAATAGTGATTTTATGTTCTATTTATGCTTGTTTATATACACTCCCCAGCCACTTTCTTTAGGTACACCTCCTTGTATCTAAACTCACTGTCCATTTAAGTGGAATCAGCTCCACTTACTATAAAGGTGCACTTTGTAGTTCTACAATTACAGGCTGTAGTCCATCTGATCCTCTGCATACTTTGTTAATACCCTTTCACCCTGTTCTTCAGTGGTCAGGACCCTCACAGGACCACCATGGAACAGGTATTATTTCGGCGATGGATTATTCTCAGCACTGTTGTGACTTGATGCTGGAGTTTTTAAGCACCTCAGTGTCACTGCTAGACTGAGAATAGTCCACTAACCCAAACTATCCAGCCAACAGCGTCCTGTGACCATTGATGTCCTGTGACATAAACAGTCACAGACTTTACATCTACAAGGTGGACCAAGTGTGTAATAGAGTAGACAGTGAGTGGACACAGTATTTAAAAACTCACCAACACCACCTCAGTGTAACAGATGAACTACAGTCTGCAATTCTAGAACTACACAGTGCATGTATATTGTAAGCAGAACTGATAAACAGACAGTGAGTATAGATACAATGACCTAATAAAGTGTCCGGTGAGTGTATAAATATACAGTTGCTGTTGGAACACCACCTTGAATCTCCGAAATATTAACATTCTAGTAGTAGGACAAACATTCTTGATGTTTAATGTAAAAACTGAAAACCTTTCAAATTATGTGGAAATATGGAAAGTGGAAAGATGGGGTACTTTTTTCCCAACAGCAACAATATGCCACAAATTTCTTTCACTGGATGCCAGTGATGAAAATTGTGTTTCCTCAGAGGAAATCAAATGATTTTCACATGAGTCACATGAAGTGATGCACCCATCATGCATAGTGCCCCATATTCATGGGAATCGCACGTACCAGAGCTCTAATGCAAGGGAAAGTGAAAGGAGTCATGCGGTTTATATAGTGGCTGTCCCTCCCTACAGTGACACAGCAGCTCTCTTTGACTGGAGCAGAATGTGTTAATATGTCCAGAATCAGCTGAGGTCCTGTGATCTGTTCTTCTTAATCCGTCCAGTCTGAGGCCTCTCTGTGGAAGTCACACGTTTTCAATCAGAAACCTGCAGCTCACTGCAAACGGCCTCCAACAAACAGGATGTTTTTGCTATTCAACAGAAATAGGAGAGGCTGAATACAGCTGGCTCTGGACTGACATGATTAACCCTTATATGTCCAGTGTTCTTATCATGTGTATCATATTTACACCTAATTATACAGGATATATCTAGAGATGACGCTGTGGTGCAGCAGGCAGCACTCACACAGCAAGAAGGGCCTGGGTTTGATTCCTGGCTGGGGAGCCGGGGGGAGTCTGCATGTTCTCCCCATATCTGCAAGGGTTTCCTCCCACAATCCAAAGGCATGCTGTCAGGTAAACTGAAGATGCTGAATGCCTCTGGTTATGAGTGAATGTGTAAATGTGTATGTCTGTGTGTGCAGTTGACCTGGTGGGGTGTTTCCTGCCTTCCACCCAATGAGTGTTGAAACAAGCTTCAGCACCCCCCTCCCGACCCAGAAGGATAAGAGGCCCAGAAGATGAATGAATGAATGAATGAATGAATAAATAAATGAGTATATATACCT
Source organism: Semaprochilodus insignis (assembly GCA_034552555.1). Lineage (NCBI taxonomy): Eukaryota > Metazoa > Chordata > Actinopteri > Characiformes > Prochilodontidae > Semaprochilodus > Semaprochilodus insignis. Next base: position 10,214,122 of record CM067490.1, on the reverse strand, counting down.
ATGACACCGTGACACCATTTTGAATTACATTTATGACCGATTCACACTGTGTGGACAGGTTTGAGCTCACACAACTGACTGTTTTCTGTTGGTTTCAATCTCAGTAGGTGGCAAAAAACATGGTAGGCACATGTGCATATATGGGAGAGTATACAGCAGTAACTTTTTATCAACTTCAAATCACAATAACAAATCTTTCTTCTACAAACATGCTTTAAAGTTCTGAATTTATTCATGTAGTTCAATAAGCCACAAGTCAGAGGTCATTTATATCGACTGGGATATATTACCCAAAACTGTGACTTCTAAGGGTTAATTTCAGCTCCTTCAGTGTAAACAATCACCATCAGCCTTAACAACATGGCACATATGATGCTGATCAGCAGAAGAACAGAGTACTACTACCACTACCACAAAAAAAATGCAGGCCGTTACAACAACTGCCCTTAACACCACGACAATCGAGTCGTGCCAGACTGTCATGGAGGGACTCAGAATGTCAGCGGGTAGTGACGAGTCCCTGTCTTGGTAAAGACAACTAATGAATCCGTGTGTGGAGGCACCGTGGTTAGCGCCAAGATGAACGCTTTGTTGTCACATGTTACACATTCAGAAGACCTGGTGTTACTCCACCTCCACCCCTACGGCAAAATCTGCAGGAACTTTCTGAGAATATTTAAGATGCATGGGATGAATTATCGCAGGACACCATTAGGAACCTCTACAACTCCATTCGTTGCGATGTTGCATTACAGAGAGACACTACTGAGAGACACTACTTCCGTATGTGTAGCTCAGTAAATATTACCCATATCAGTCTAAATTTGTCATCATTTATTGTTCCTGGTAACTTTTATCTTCCTTACGAATAGCATTACAATCCAACACTTCCTTCATCATTATATCATATTCTTTATAACAAGACTTCATATTCTTAATTTCAAAGCTGTAGATCCACTCCGACCTCATAATGTCTTCGTTTGTCCTACCTTGGGGAATTTGGATATGATCCTGTTTTTGCTGACAGGTGGACTGAAATGCATTCTCCCAGCAGGCCGTCCGTCCGTTTAGGTAAACTCTCAGCTGAGGGGAGAAGAGTACACAAAGAGCTGAGCAGCCTGTCATTAGCTTTTTACCTTGTCAGCTGATTGCTAGGAGACGAAAAACTGCACACCTGTATGGCATCAGCTCGCTTACTTATCTTGACTTTGCATTTAATGATTGGATTCTGTTATAATAAAGAAGCATTAAAATGCTTATCTCCTACATTTCTCTTCTATAATCTCTCTTTATCCCACAGAATTAAACAAGCTGTTTTTTGTACTGTGCCTAAGACTGATACATCGCTATACAAAATCATATCACCAAAAAAGTAACATTACAGGAAAAGGATGACATTCTTGAAAGGAGCATTAATCAGTCATTGAGAAGTAAACAGTCATTCAGAGTGGTTTGGTGTGAATTTAATAGGGCTGTACCCGACTCAGAATTTTGCAGTCGAATCGGATTCGCCCGTCCTGGCCGATGATTCGACTATTCGTTCATGTTTTTTCTAAATATACATTATCTAGTAATCAGTAAATCAATTGGCATACGTTTCAGATCTGATGTCCTCCTCATTTAGAAAGTCAGCAGAGTCACAGGAACATATTTTTGAACTAACAGAGACGTGGCATATGACGAACGATCTGAATTGGAGCCTGATTTAATTACAGAATATAGCGTCGGCAGCAAGCACGTATTTATGCTAAAAATTAGCGCTTATAGCCTGTCTTTTTAATTTCACTTTAAACAGCTTCTTCAGTAGGATGACTCTTCGTCTTTCATCTCTCATAAATAATGAACTCCTAAATAAAACCAAATTAGTCAATATTTAAATTATTTTATAATTATTTAAATAATTATTTCTTGTTTATCGGCAGGCATATTAAGTGACTGTACTTATATTTAAATAAAAATAATCTTAGCTGTAAACGAATAAATGAAAATTTAGGTTCTAAAATAATGGAATTATAATAAAACAAACGTCTTCGGTCCGTTTTTCCTTCACCGCAAACAGCCATTATGTCTAAAACGAAAGTCAACTCATTCGTTTGAAGCAGTGTTCGATGTCTGACTAAATGACGAGCAGAATTAGCTTTAATTTGTTCGGATTCTCTTCTTCAAAAGCTCCGCCAGCGCACCTTGTCACATGGAATTAATTTTTTAGCATGCATACATCATAGCCCAGTTAGAACTTGAATATATATTTATTATTCTCCTCTTAATAATTATTAAAATGTCTTTTTAAATTCTTAAAGTTCTTCTGCATTTTGTAAGCTTTTGTCTGTTTTACGACAAAAATAAATAAATAAATTAAAAAAACCTCTCACTGTTGTCAGTCGACTTGAAGGTTCTCAGTCGACTCAAAGGGTCTCCGACTGACGATTCGACTCGTCGACTTCTAAAGGGCAGCTCTAGAATTTAATGTAGTGAAACTTACTTAATTCGATTTCTTTTCAGTGGTGTAGCTTTTTGTGCATGTAAACAGTCTCAGAGTATACGCCAGAGGGAGAAACTCTCTCACACAGAAACACTTTTCACAGCTGCATAAAACACATTTTTAAAATTCCAGCCAAGGTGACATCATCTACTGGATGATGGCCTACCGGAAAGCTTGGTATGCCCTCACACAATGAACACACAGCTAATTTGGTAAAAACTCTGGTAAGCACTCTGACACTCCTACTCCAGTCTAGCTTGCTAAAGTACTTTGTTCTCATGGACCTTTAGGATCAGACTCTGGAATAATGAGACATGGTAGAACCGACACCATTGTAAGAATAAACACTTCATGGGGGTAAGACTGTAGCAGGATGCCGGAGTTGGGAAACTCACCAATCAGAGCAAACTGGGCTTCAAAAGGGGCTGGTGCTTAAAAACACAGGAGCTGTAACAAAGCATTTTAGACAGAGAGTCAATACAGATGCACAGTATGAGAAAAAATATTGTATTTTGGGAAAATTAGATAGATAGACAGATAGACAGGTAGATAGATAGATAGATAGATAGATAGATAGATAGATAGATAG
>CM067490.1:10093054-10198047 GCA_034552555.1 Semaprochilodus insignis | reverse complement strand
GATTTTTGCTTGTATACGTTTTTTGTTTGTTTTGTTTTGTTTTGTTTTTTTCTTTTTCTTCTTTGCTTGCTTTTGTTTGTATTTTTTGTTGCACCAGCATATTCTTGGCTAATAATCACATGCTGGGTTGGGGTTTGAGGTGGATACGAGTTACTGTCTCTGCTTACAGTCTTCTCTTCAATAAATACCTCTCAGAAAACAGCTGTACAAGTGTACACAGTGTTCGACTTTGTCTTATAGATATTTTATATATATATATATTTATATATATATATATATTTATATATGTATTTGGGAGTATACTAGTAAATTAAAAAAAATATAAGAAAACAAATCAAACTATAATTTATCAAAATTTAAAAGTAACAAAATCATGCATATTTGAATGTTTCAGCATTTTCTTTTGTTTTTTTTTCTCAGTAAAAACCAAAAAGGTTTTTTTTTTGGATGAGTTTGTTTTTTATTTACATTTATATTGGCACTATTTTTCGTTTTGTTTTTTTTTTTTGGAAAGTGGAACGATGTTAACGAAACACTTAATGCTCAATTCATTGTAACACTCTTGGAAAATCAGGCATATGCTCCAAAACTCAGGATCAAAGTACATCCGTACATCATATTTTAGACAAAAACAAAAAAACAAAAAAACAGAAAATAGAGCATTTTTTCTATGGGTCAGACAGCCATAAATAAAATACAGTGTGAACATGTGTAAAAAGCCATATCTCAGCATTAGACGGTGGCAGTTTTCACTTTTGGAAAGGGAACCGAAGTGATATCGCTCAGTTTTTCAGATAGGCTCCCCGAGTTCACACTTTATCTCGGGGAAAATCGTATTTCTAAAAACTGCATCTTTGTTTTCAGTCCTCTCCCACAGCAGCATTGCTCAAATCAGACACCCCTGAAGGATGGAACTGGACTGAAAGGGGACGGTGTGGACTTCTTGCTGTATTTCAGGGGATTGTTTGGCAGGCCTGAAAGGAAGCTGTCACAAGCTACCAGCATTTCCATGTCAATTGTGTGCTTGACAATCGATACCAATTGCCAGACCAAAGAGTCTTTCTGTGAACATAAAACATAAGGGTGCGTATGTATGTATATACTCATAAATTCAGTGCAAACACATTTATACCAACGCGGTAGTCCGCAAACATGAACTTTCTGAAGTTTCAGCAAGGTAGCAGGATCTGCTCCCCTGCCCTCGGCCATCTTATACTGGTTCTTGCTATAGTTAGCAAGCGGAGGAGGCCAAATACAATGGACGGACCACCAGAACTTTTGTTTGTGAAAGGTTTTGCTGATCCGTTTGCCTCCGATAGCCCCAAACTCAGACCAACCCCCCCACCCCTCCCCTTGTCCTAGCACAGGCCGATGTACTTAAGATTATTCTGGATAATCACGTCCGTGACAGCGTCGAACACAAACTGGATGTTGCTGGTGTCGGTGGCGCAGGTGAAGTGCGAGTAGATCTCTTTCGTCTCCTTGTTGCGGTTCAGGTCCTCGAACTGCCGTTGGACGTAGACAGCCGCCTCCTCGTAGGTGTTTTGGCCCTTGTAGTCGGCGAAGCAGACGGTCAGCGGGATGCGCTTGATCTTCTCAGCCAGCAGATCCTTCTTGTTGAGGAAGAGGATGAGCGAGGTGTTGGTGAACCAGTTGTTGTTGCAGATGGAGTCAAACAGACGCAAGCTCTCCGCCATACGACTCTGGAGAGAGAAAGAGAAAAGGTGAGGACAGCTGTAATTAGAGGCAGGCCAACATGGCACAAATACAACGATATTGTGATGTTCCGCCACTAGCTGCTCTGCCTCTGAGGAGCTCGGGAGGCATGGCTATGCACTGAGGCTCATGGGAGGCACCCGCTCCCTGTGTTTTACTGAGTAGAAGCAGATGGTTCATGGTGACCTCCACGGTTAGGTTAAATGTTTTTCATGTGCCCTTCCTGCTGGTGTTAATAAAGAACACTACTCATAGTAAAAATCATTAGATTCTCTTCCACTGCATGGTACCATCTGAACTCTGGACTCTACTCACTGTTTTCCATTAGGCAAACCCCGTACCTGGTACTGGCTACTATTACCTTCGTCAAGGTTTCAAGAAAACTGGTACCAAAAGGTGATGCTACTGACTGGTTGAAGAGAATCACTGAGAGCAAGATCCTGCTAATGGTAGATACCAGGCTAGTGTACCCAGAAACATCTATCCAAACATGTCTGTTTTTAGTCTCGCTGCTTCTCCTTCACGTCACGCCATGACGGTCAGCTACACTAAGCCGCCTCCTCTATATCTACAGTGGGAAATGAAGTAGATGGCACCAAAAGCAAGTCGAGTTGAGTCGAGCTGTGCCATGTGTTGGAAAGGTGGCTGTTGTGTTTAACATGTTCCTTTTTTCCAAGATGCTACAGTATGATTTCTTTTGTATGATAATATTTCATTTGTCTCAGGTTTGAAAAGCTGGAACAGTCCAAATACGTAATTTCAACATAGTTCAGGATTCAAGCCCACAATTTACTGACCAAAACCATAAACAGCCACTTAGAAGCCATATATGTACGTTTCTATTGAAGGCTAATTGAAACCCAAGTGTTCCGTGCTCTACTGGTGTTCCTTAATAAACCAGTAAGGAACCTTCTTCACAACAGCTATTGCTTGTGATACAATCACTGTATAGCATGGTCTCTCGTGGCTTATTGCTTTTATAAAAAAAACGCTGACAACAGACAATATGATAAATTACATAAACATTTAATATCTAACAAATGCACCACTGAATGAGGGCAATTCCTTTCTTCAGCCCATCAGTGTATAATGCAATCATTTTTGTCATAATCGTGAACATAGCGTTTTATGATCTTTTCTTATCATATTACCACTGCAGAGATGGTGCTCACTTCTGTCAAGCTTCTAATGGATTTCCTGTGACATGCTACCGTCAAGCTAACAGTTCCAATTACTTTCACATTCATTTTGCCACACAGTGTTGAATGCTACCTTATACTACAGATCTACCAAAACACTGAGATCTGAATCAACATTCTTTACTTTGTATATCAGATTTATACAGTGAATCCCTCTGTATACCCCGTTGCCCCCCCCCCCCCCCACCCTGCCTGTGCCAGTGGCGCAGGATTATTTAAACTGCAGACTGAAAGATCAGGCAGAAACCTGCTCTTCAGCTTCCTTCCTTTTTTAAGAGCATGCATCAAACTCACAGTTCATCCTCTAAACCACACTTCAGCTCACTGACTCCTTAATGACTGCACTTCACTGGAAAATGTGTTTTCTACAGAGCCATTCAAGTAGACAGTGTTCAGTGGGAATAGCTAACTGGGATTACAATTTTCTCTTTCTTCTCTCAACTGATCTATCCAACTAAGGCCAATTCAGGTTATTCAGAGTAAGGTCAATTTAGGACACATTACACTTCCTGTTTACCAAGGGCATATTCAATATGGGCATATCAACAGTGAAAGAGCATTTATTTAAAATACATTTCTCTGAATTATGCACTAAATGATGTCAAGTAAGGAAACATTTCAAACAGGTTAGCAAAGCCATCTGCTTTGTTTCATTCATTATATTATTATTACGCAAATGATCTTTTTCGCTCTCAGTCACATATCACATTACTTTATTTACTGCTGCATTTATTTATTGATGAATTATTACTTCATTTAACTGCTAACTCACTTCCATATAACCAGTCTACTCTGTTGTTAGTTTTCAAACAGGTATATAATATAAATGGTTACACTTTATTATATATTAAATACAGAAGATCTACATTCATGTTTCAAAGCAACATTATGTAACATGCTTTTACCTACAGCTTCAAATCATTTTGACGGTACACTGTCTTATAATAGGGAGAATCAGCTCTCTGTCATTGCCACTCCGGGCCCAGAACACCTGCTGTAGTGCTATGTAACTGTGGAGGAGCAGGCAAGAGACCTCTCATCAGGACTGCAAGGAACTATAGGTCTTCAGCTAGCTATAAACGAAGTTAGCTCAGTAGTTAGTATGGGCACTGGCTTCAAATCGTTGGCAAGAGCTAAAAGAGATAAAAGGATGCAAGGCAATCTTATGGCTAACGGTAAAACAACAAAAATCCGACAGCAGAGTGTTTCTCCCTGCCAAAGTTGTTTATGAACGACTGCGATTCAGGCTGTAACCTTATGTGCGTCATCCCTGTCTCACAGAGTTTTGTAGTTTTTCCAGATGCCAAACGTCCTCCAACCTCAGTCTCGGTTCAGGCTAGCATGCGAAGGAATGAATTCATCTCAGGTCGGAAAGTTTAGTCAGTCAAAAGTTTCTAAACTCTAATCTTCCGATGTTGTTTTTTCCGGCAATGCTGAATCATTTATACACAGAAACAACCAAAATCCTGAGTGTAATCTGTAGCACATGAAGAGGAGTCAGCTTATGTGTCCTTCAGCTTGTCAGGCAGCTGTCCATGAGGGGGACTCGGGGTAGTTCTGTATAGGACAGTGGTGTAAAAGTGATATTCACTCTGCAACTCTGTAGGGGGACCCCAAGAGCAAACACACACCAATTCTCACACTTGGAAAGATTACAACATAGATTTTCAGTCTGCACTACAGAAAGCATGCTGGTGAAACAGATAGACCCGCCCACTTTAAATGGTGCAGCAGTTACACACTGCAGCCTGAATGTAACCGCTGCTCCATGTAAAGTGTAACGTTAAATCTGAATAAGAAGCAGGCGAATAAGAATCTCCCCTGTGCGGGTCTTCACAGACGAGTTCAAACAGCTTAAGGGGCAGCAGATTATCAGAGAAAATGCCGGCCGTGTGGAAAAAAAGTCATGCTTTCTATGAGGAACGTTACACCATCTATAATCTCTGTTTATGTGGACTGTTGATGTGATGTGGCCCAGTTTTTAATTATGCAGCAATTACATTACCATCATGGACAACATAAGCTGTCGGCACTTGTGGTACTTCATAGTTTAGTGCATGGTATATATTTAATATATGATAAAAGAGCTCATCAACAGAGAAAAACATATACTATTAAATACATTCCATTCCATAACATGTCTTTTCATTGTGTTATTCCATTCTAGATTCTTTGAATAAACGAATGACACAAAACAATGTATGATTTAAATAAACAGTCCATTTTATAAAGTGTGAATAAATAACATTTTGCAGTTCTGTTATTAATAATGATGTGACAGAGCAAACCAATAGTTTGTTATGGCCACACACAGTTTGTTGAAAGGCCCACTGACTATTACGACTGATGAGTGTTTTTTTCAATTAGTATTAGCGGTAATATGCAAATAGACTTGCAACTAACCCCAATTTTGATGAATAATCTATCGATTATGACTCAATTACTAAATAACTCAATGGACTAATGTAATTACTAAATTACTAAATAAATGTTGCAATCAGCTTTTAATTTAGCTAGAGGTTGTTTTGCTTTTGGTAACTAACAATGAAGACTACAAAGGTGAATACTGAATTCAAAAATTCACTGTCTCAATGAACTTTCCTGCTAATGCAAAAGATAAATAATATTCCAATATCTTTTTCCGCTCAAAATTAAAAACCAAGGACGTGCAAAGTAGCAGCAATAAAATATAACAAAACTGAAATCCCTTAATCAACTAAATAATAAAAAAATAAATACTCTAAATTTAATTTTTACATATAAACAGGGCACTCTGTGCTTTGTGTATTCTGCTGTCTGTCTACACTCTGTTGCAACAAAATCCTACAATCGTAGGTCATTATTGCAATGGAGGAAATGACATCACTAACAAATTGAAAATTTTGTTTCGACTAAGTTAATTCATTGTTGCACCTATAGTTAACTATGATAAACCAAAGGCCATATATACAGTACTATGGTACTGTGCAAAAGTCAGATACCAGCCTTCATTTATATCATTTCCTATCAAAACAGCCATTAGTCATGTTTCAGTTTCAGAAACAAACAGGAAACATATTTTACTGAAAATCCTCCAGTATATCATCTAATCTATCTGCATTTTACTTTAGCACACTGCCACTTTAACTCCATCCTTACAACCGTAATCCAAGGAGTCACAAATGTGTCATCCTGAAGGTCAGTTCAGATCATTCATTATTATGTAAATCCGGGAAAAATTACATTTCCTAATTAAGGGAATTATTCAGTCTGGGCAAATCAACAGCAGCAAAACCCCAAACCTTTTGCATGTCACAGAACTACCCAACACATTTTAGATGCGTCAAGCACACGCTGTGAGCTAAAATGACTACAGAAATTTTTTTCTGAGGACATATTACATATGGTATCACTTAACGCTATAAAAAAATCATTTTAAAATCAGCTTTAGTTGTTGAGGCTTTTCTGACAATGAACACTGAAGAACTTGAATGAAGGGATGAAGGGTCATCTCTGACTTTCACAGACCACTGTGGATACTAAACGTTTTCATTTAACTATGATGGCCCAATGTGAACCAATGCACAGTACAACTGAAAACACATGCAGCTTCAGAATGATGCACAACCCCTTAAAGACGAAACAGGACTGTTTCTGGAAGACTCAAAAAGGAGATGGAGCATCTGAGACAGAAAATCACTGACAGAAATTCATAAGACTGCAGAGGCTCACCTTCCAGTAAGTTTATGGTCATCTTGGCTGGCTTGTAAGCTATCTGACATGCCATAGCTGTAATATGGTATTTATCAGTCATATCTGCTACTGCTGTTTTAAATTCTACAGTTAAATTCAACAGCTAATTCCCATTACAGTGATATCAGTTATTTGCTGAAATAAACGTTAACTCACTTTTACTGGTAGAGGTTTACTCTGCACAGAATTTACAAGTCTGAACGGCTACACTTCAGGAAACCTTTCCGTTGTGTTGTGACTGGCTTTGCTGCGCTCCTCATCATGTTGCATGTGTGTTTGTGAAATGTAGCGCTGGAGTCACCATTTTGATAAAATTGCATAAGGTTTTGTTGTCATTGTGATGAAGGTGTTTTCTGTGTTTGGAGCTTGTTTTTCACTCCGCCGGGCATTTGGTCTTGTAGGTCACCATACATAACAATGCGAGAAATCTTCAGTTAGCCGTATGTTTCAGTATGTTTTGCATAGAGTGAACATTTTGAGAGAAGTTTGCAAAGATACGGTAACACAGTGCAAGGTTCATCAGCGTTTCAACACTGCTGCACATCTCATTATCGAAAACATAATCTGTTCAGTGGAAAAGTGGCCCTGAGTGTGAGTGGTGTTTTTTTCCCACAGTATAGATTAACACTAACCAAGCAAATGATATGCAGAGAGAGACGGGCGCACCCACAGATGTTTCAGAATAATGATCTATTCTTCTCTACTTGGAACCCAGCGGATCATTTCCAAACATCCACAGTGTAAATACCAATGATCCCTTTCCAAATATTTATCAAGATTAATTTCCAACCTGCTCAACAGCCGAGGCCTCGCTTCATTCTCAGCGACAGAGCAGCCCAAAAAAAACATGGAGAGGAAGAAAACGGTATAAACTGATGTAGCATATCTAATGAGGGCAATTTGCCTGCTGAATCGTTTAGATTCCAACAAGCGTTGGATCTTCAATCAGCATATTAACCTGTTTGTGTAGACCTGCTCAGCCCTCTATCTAATTCAATTAGTCACTTGCCCATGTGCAATTACTCTACTTTGTTTCGCCCATAATAATAATAATAATAATAGTAATATTAATAATGACAGAGAACAGAATGTAAATAACATCTTCAGCTGCATATGTCTGAGGCTATGTCAGTATTCCGTTTGAGTACATTTCCTGTATGCTCATCCGGCAGTAAAGTGGATAAAAGTCTTGCTATCTTTAAGGTAACAAACACATAAAAACTAGAAGCTGTTTAGTGTATCATCAACCCGTTTAGCGACGTTGTCTACAATATGACATAGAGCACATTTCACAGCTTCAGTAACTTCATGCAGAAGGATAGTGGTTACGCTAAAGCCCTTAGCTTATATGCTGGACTTAAACCTGCTTTACCTCTCTCAGATCAATAACCTGCAGGCACAACAAGAGTAACTAGGTTTTTACCATAATCTGTATTTTTGCCTGTCGTTTTATTTCTGCTGTATCACTTCATTCAGAAGCTGAAACTGTGGTTGCTTCCACCCAGGCTATAATTTAGTTCGTAGTCCAGTTTGAGCTGCTTTTGAAGATTAAGATCCTTTTGGCATTTAGCTATTGCATTTAGTGCGAAAGTTACCATCATTTATACACGCGCTGAGATCGATTTACCATTGTCCAAATAAATCACACAAAAATCATGTTTGATGTTGTTACTTTGATGTAACAACCTTAAAAATTTGGTTGCATGTTCTTCATTTCAGGATCACAGTAATCCCAATTACAAATTACGACTCAAGCCATACTCCACATCTAACATGTCCAGTTTGAGTGTTCTAGTGCTACTCTAAATGTTCTTCTTTGCCCATTTGCTTTTCTCAGTTGAGAAGACATGTCCTTCGCCAAGTTTTGACAATTTGAATTACCTGTTAATCTTTAGATTCATCCTGTTGGGGAAAGGGTCTGAAGTACAACCCACACTACAAAATGATCTACCACACATCACCAAATACACAAATTTCAACAGTACAGTAGCTTCTTGAACGGGTACTTTTGTACTGTTGTTTGAAAAGATGCTCTTCCTTTTACTGCCATTATTATTTCAGCAAATCAACAGCACTTTTGTTTAAGGATGGGTTTAGGAAATTCCATATATCTCAGCTCGGCCTGATCACTGACCAGTCTGGATCTGAAAATTGTCTGGAATGTCTTTTGAGTCTTGTGGTCTTGACACTGCAGATTTAATTACACTATGGCATGACTGAGCCATAACTGTTTCTGGAGTTTCTGGAGACATCAGCTGTGGACTACTCGGCTCCCCCCAGGAAACATTTTCCCCTCCAAATAACTCTCTCAAGCCATTAATATGGTCCGAATTTCAGCGGATCTCAGAACTTTGACTCCGTAACGCTGTAGAAGCTGCATTTTTGATCTCTTTGAGCTCAGATCAGAACATCTCCACCAGTCGCTTCAGCACCAAATGCCAAAGTTAACTTTAGGTCACTGGCAAACATGTTTATTCACTGACAAGGAGAGGAAACCTTCTCGACAACAAAAACAGCATATAACCACATAATTACTGATACTGCGTAAAACCAGCGCCTCAGAACGGAATAACAATTGTTCGCCTGAAAAGAAAGAGGGATATTCATTACTGTTTAAACTTGAATGGTTCAATACAGGCGGTACTACACATCATTAGACTTCATTAGACATGTACAAATATGTGTATGCTTTTGTATACAATACGCAGACTGTCTTGGCTGGCTTTCTCCTGCCTCAGGCACAGTCAAGACATGAACTGCTTAAACCCAGGCTACGCTGTTTAATCAACAGCTCATTAAAAAATCAAGCTTACACGGTTTCGCTAAATGTGGCCGAGCTGACAGAAAATGTGTGGTGTCTGAACTTTGCTTCTTTACAAAGCTAATGTAGCTTACCAGTAAAGGAAGCTTAGAGTCACAAGGTTAGCATGGTGTCATCACACCTCGACTCAAACCATTCCTATTGGTCTTCATTATGTGGTTTCTGTGGTTTGTCAGTGTAATGCTTAATCATTTTTCACACAGAATGCACTAATTTACCCCCTGAACTCCAGTTGTAGGACTATCTAAGATGAGTCATGTACAACAGTGAGCGTAAACCGCTATACTCAGCAAATGTCCTGATCAGCTCGCCAACCAATCATCAGTCACAGTAATGCCATCCAATCCACACTCAGTAGCAGTAATGCTAACCAATCAGCACTCAGTAGCAGTGACGCCAACAAATCAGCACTTGGTAGCTGTAATGCCAACCCATCTGCGCTCCGTAGTAGCGATAATAAAAAGGGAACACTTAGTAGCAGTAATGCTAATCAATCAGCACTCAGTAGCAGTAATGCTAACCAATCAGTACTCAGTGGCAGTAACACCAACCAATCAGCACTCAGCAGCAGTAATGGCAACCAATCAGCACTCACTAGCTATAATGCCAATCGATCTGCACTTAGTTGTAGTAATGCTAACCATTGACCACTCAGTAGCAGTAATGCTAACCAATCAGTACTCAGTAGCAGTAATGCCAACCAATTAAATTGTTTCAGGAAAAAAAACAGAACACGTTTAGGAACATGTTTGTGTTTTCATTTGTACCCATTTTAGGTTTCTGATAAAGTGGCCAGTGAGTGAAAGTACAAGATGAGTATCTCCAACAAAGTGGGCATTTAGTGGAAGTACAAAGTAGTTGTTTCTAATAACGAGGCCACTGAGTAAAAGTACATGGTAGGTGTTTCTAATATAGTGTCCAGTTAGTGGAAGCACAAGGTAGGTGTTTCTATTACACTGGCTACTGAGTGAAAGTACAGGGTAAGTGCTTCTAAAACACTGGCCAGTTTTTGAAGATACAGGGTGGGTGCTTCCAATAAAGGGGCCAATGTATATACCTACAAGAGAGCTTTATATTGGAAATTAAAATATTGGAATGTTGTTCATGATCTGTACATATACATGTCTGTGCTGTGTGTGGTGTGTGTGATGCAATGGCTGTGGGCACGTGGTGGGCAGCAGCAGCGTGTGACTGAAGGAGGGGTTTAGTGAAGACTGAGCCGCTGTTCAAAAGGTTAAACAACACATCACGCTCTGAGCAAATCACAAGATCCTAGAGAGAGAGAGAGAGAGAGAGAGAGAGCAGGCTGCACAGAAGGAGGGACACAGAACAGGGCCAGAAGGATAAATAAATTGTGCTTTAAGGACTCTTTAGTGTGAAGAAAGGTACAGAACCATTCACAAGTTTAATGTCACTGTTTTCATTAATAGGAACCCATTTTCACTCCAGATAAGTGAAGCTAAACATGTTAGTGTCCAGAGAGATAAACAGAGAATCCCCACGAGGGTAAATAACATCCAATATTTGACACTCTATTCACAAATAAATTATTTTCTCCTGGAACGACCACACCCAAAACCGACAGGCATAGGTCAGATTTGTCTTTAGTGGGATTACTAGTGGTGTGTTGGAGCACTTTCCACAGCTGAGGCTGACTGGCACGTATTTCTGTAGCACAATAATGCAAATCATGTGTCCATGTGATTGGCTGCTTCATAACTATTTAGAATGAATGTTTATTATGTTCTCACTGAATATTTAGCTGATTTCCCCCAGGGCTGGTGGCGGTTCTCACTTCTGCCATGTCCAATAAAAAAAGAATTTTTATTATAAGCATTGTTTGGCTCTCCTTCACACTGACGCTACAGTAAAACATTAAAATCTAGGTAGCTAAGCTACATGACTAACCTTTGATCGAGTATTGCTGGAGTGGGAAAGAACAGGGTTTGTTCCAGCTGTAAGTAAAGCTCAACAGCCCTACATACAGCTCTATCTGTGAACAATTATCAATAAAGCTGTTAATTGTGCTGTACTGACTGTCTCAGACTGGTGTTTCTTCTAGTACTGCACTTTTTAAGCCTTAATCTGTCTCTACATTCCGGACTGCTGCACTCTGCACTTTAATATACATATCGTCGCTGTCCAAAGAAAAACATGTATCTCCATTTTTGTTGATTTTTACTTTTATGCTTCATTTGATCACATGAGCTGCTATTTACACTGTGTGGAAATTTCATGAAGAATGGACCAACAGAAATGGTCCAAAACTGCTTGGAAAGACGCCTGGTTCCATTGACTTCCATTCAAATGAAATTGGTTTTTGGCCTCTCCTGTAAAGTTGCCATTTTGGAGATACCTGTTTTTCTTTGGACAGCGACGATATACAGCTACACACACAGTGTAAAGTTTACAAGTATGTAAGGTATTGTGTCTGTGTGTGTGTGTGTGGGTGTGTGTGTGTGTGTGTGTTAGGATGTGTGTGTGTACTCTGTGTAATGTTGTTACTCTCTGTGCACTGTGAGCTACTGTAACCAAGACAAATTCCTTGTATGTGTGAACATACTTGGCAAATAAAGCATGATTCTGATTCTGATTCTGATTCTGATAATTCAAAACAATAGGCTGTGCGCATAAGCACTGAGAGAACATGCTGAGAACCTGAGCTACAGCAGCACTACGAACTAAAAGTAGGTGATGAGGTAGACGGTAATATAGTACAGTCTCTCTACAGCCTATTTAGATACAGGATTATCATTGATACGTAAGTCGATAGACTTCCATAGAAAACGTTAACGTTTTATCACCTCCACTTTACTAGGCCATATCGTCCCCCCACCTGTATTGGGGAATCGGCTGTGACTGTGTGTGTTTAACAATGGGTTAAAATCACACAGCGAACGTCTGGTGGGAATACGATGCCAATGAGGAATATTTAAAGTGACTGACGACTTCCAACTGACACTGTGTCAGAAACACTTCTCTGTGTGAGCAGAACCATCGTCCACTGCCAGCAATTGCGCTGAGTCATTTCTACATTAGCGCGGCACTGTACACTCGGGTTATGTCACATGGCGTCCTGGTATCGGAAGTTAGTATTTAGTAGTTTGTATGAAGTTGAGTGAATGAGCAGAGTACTAAACCAATAACGATACCATTGATACTGGTATCCAGACACTACATACCCTAAGAAAGGTAATATGGTCAAATCAATACCAATCATTCTAATTAAACAGGGAGAGGGAGACAGAAACAGAGAGAGAAAGAGAGGGAGAGAGAGTGTGTGAATTAGTGAAGAGGAAAGTAGGGGGGGTGCCCCCCTACTGCAAAACAAGCATGAGCCCCCCTGACTCCCCCCCAGGAGCGTTATCTCTCCCCGAGTGCTCTCCACACACAGGCTTTAATTAAGCTTGAGGAATAATGAGGAGCTTCAGCAGTGCGCTGATGTTTAGCGCTTTGTTTCCAGTAAACAGGAATAGCTGGAGACGCCCTGACCGACGGAAAAATCCATCCACCTAAAGTTTAATATAAATGAGCTGCTATCATAATCACCATGGCAACAACAAACAGGAGGGGGACTGACACAGAGAGAACGGGAGAGAGAGAGAGAAAGGGAACAGCACAACGACAAGATAATGAGTGTTTTACCTGATCAGCTTCATTACTTTATGTAAACATGCACTCATTCCGAAACTGATGCCTGGACACGTGTGTAAAGGGCAAAACTGAAAACCACAACTGTGAACTGTGAAACTGAACACATTTTGGAGCCACTTGTGCTGCCTTTTTCAGTGACGTCCATGCTTATTTCAACATGACAATCACTAGAAACATCCTGCACATGTTACAAAAGCCTGTCTGCGCAATCAGAGAGTATGGGTGCTAGAACGACCTGCCTGTGGTCCAGAACGGTCTCACCCAAAGGTAATGTATATTATCAGATTTAACTTAATTTGATCAATATTATCATTATACACTCACCATAAAAAAACGCCGCACAAATAGTTGAACCCAGAAGGAATCAACCGACAGGAGACACGTGCAGGTTCTCTTCTGGTGGGTTTGGATAGCAAATAAAACCCCTGTATTGGTGTTGAGTTTTTCTACAACAAAGCTTTTCACATCAAACTACTCTGGATTAGTTGGTTTATATCTCAACCACTGAATAATGAAGAAATTTAGAAAAATCTGTGAAATACACACACCCACACACACCCACCCACACACAAATAGAGGCCTATATATATGCCTCAAGTCAACAATTTGATTGGCTACTGTTCAGTTCATTTGCATAGATGTCCAGAAGGGTTTGTGTCTATCATCAGAAAATTTTCACACATTGCAATGGGCAGCTGGTGTTTTCAATTTCTGATAAAAAATAATAAATTAAGAAAAACTACAAAAATGAATATCCAAGGTTTTATTCTGACAGTCATAATAATTTCAACCCACAGTGTAACTAAACAAGAGCTAGGAAAAACTAGCTGTAGACTACAAAAACCAATCTGCACTACAGGGCGCAGAAACGGTCAGTGCGAAGGAGGTCGAATGATGTGCTCCTTTGAATCGAGTCAGTTCAGTGCATCCCTCTTCTTAGTGCAGCCTTCGACCCAGAATGCTGGTCATTTCCACACACCATAGGCTCAGCCTTTATTTCACTGCATGTCTTCCAGCACCTGGTATAACCTTTCAGTCTCAGAAGAGTGTCTGAATCTGTTTTCCTGATATTTTCACCCACTGGTTGATGCTGTGGTGATTTGCAGTGATCTCCACTGACGGCTGGCCTTTCTAACAGCTGCTGCTGCACAGAGAACACCGCACAGCAAGATACGCTGTAATTGATAATTATCATGTGACCCTACGGTGAGGATTATTCTCTCTTCTCTTTCCCCTGTTCTCTCGTTCGAACTCTCTCACTGTGTTCAGAATGCACCACATACTGTTTACTATCCAGTGAATTGCAAAGTATTTTCCAGTGATACACATCAATTCTTTTTGCTGTTATCAGACAAACAAGGACACTGTTTTCTCTCTGAGTGTGAAACGTTATGGCTCTGTGTTGAGCTGCTATTGAGCTAAGAGAAGTGAGATTTCTGTACCGAGATAAAAGTGACAACTACAGCTTTCTTCAAACGATGCTGTACAACTGACACAACAACAAAAACAACATTTAAAGCCAATAAAGCACTTTTATGAACGTAGATATGCTCGCTGTCCTATCAAGGCAAAAAGTATAAACACCCTTTTGTATACACCTTTCCACATGAGAATGATTATAGGTGAGTAACATTTAATGTCATGACAGAGGACAGGATGTTCTGGAGAAACACTATCCATATGGTCATCCAGAGTCAGACACTGAGTCAACTTGACAGCACAAAAATGTAATAAATGTTTTTTTAAAAATACATAAATAATAACAATAACAATAACAATAATAATAACAATAATAATAATGTTTTATGTCAACAGACATAACGATAATAACGGATTGATGCAAATACACCAGCATGGTTACAGCATTGCATCAAAAAGTTATTCTGAGTTAGCTAAATTTTCCGCGTTTCAGCCTCTTTTGTCAGGGGGAAAGTCCAAGCAAATGTGCATGAAGATGGTGGCAGAGCAGAACAGCTGAAATGACAAGCCACACACTGACTACAAAAATACAGAAATAAAATATATATATAAAGATAATATATGGTGGACCACATCTGACAGACAACCCTAGTGCCGGAGAGTTATCTTCCACTGAGTACAGCTCCACCTTGTATTTAATAAGCTGCCCACCTTTTACTTAACTTAGTTAAATCTGGTCCACCGAATCAAGGACTTGGGAAGAGGCTGACTAGCTGGAGCAGGTTGGCCAAAATACGGTTGGAAGTACGCTCTGGAAGAAGGTAGCCCTCCAGGACTAGGGAGTTAGAGACAACTGGGGTGCAAAACTGTCATGACTACATAAGGAAACCGTATTTTTTCTACCTCTTTCATCAGAGTTCTGAACTTGTGAACAATTAACTTGATGTAAAGGGTCCAGTGTGCTCAACAGCACAGGCATTTTCAGTCTGTTCATGTGGTAAATTTCACTATTCTCCACGTTGCTGAGAGAGTGATGTAGGTCTATATGATTGCTGGAACATTGGAAGTTAGAAAATAGACATATATAGGAACTCTACGTAATCCCCCAAAGAGTGGGTTAGCTGGCAGAACAACCCAGGAATGCACAATAGAAGGGACATAATATTCCAACTGGCCCCCGGGCCTGATCCACAAACTTCAGTTCCTATGCTGATATGGCCTGGATGTACTAAAACCTTTCAGTGCCGTTATATTTACGTTACTAGATTTTTACGTCCATAGATTTTTCAAAATGTCTGCCAAATTCAGTGGTAAACAGACTCATAGTGAAATGACTTGGTGGTGATGGGAACCAGTGGCCGCCATGTCTACAACACAAATACAGATATTTTATTTACTATCAAAACCTCCAGTGAACCTACAAGCGTCTTCTATGTAATGATGATCGATTAAATGGTTTTAAATCTGAAGAAACATGTGTCACATTTTCATCCAGCCCCTCGCAGGTTAACAACCCCGCGAACTCTATTTCCCAAGACCTGGCGATCAGGTGACGTTACACTCTAAACCGGCAGCCAATCCCAGATCAGCCTCGCCTGAATACTGATTGAAGCACCTGTATTATTCCTATTTAAGCTGTGTTGCTTGTTTCTCTCTTCGCGAAGTAACGTTTCTGTGTTCAGTTTGTACTAAGCCTTTATCTCTCTTTATGACCTTTTGTTGCCGATATTACTGCCTATACTCTTACTCCGATTTTTGCTCTTTCCCTACGTTGCTCTGTTTTTCATGTTGTTTGACCGCTCGCCTGTTATTCCGTTTCCGTGTTTTGGATTTCCCCTTTTTTCTTAATAAATAGTTCTAAGCCTCATCTGCTCGCGTCCCACTTCCATCGGACCCTGACACGTACTTTTCCATCATGAATCTGTTTAGAACTTAGGTCATAAATGTTCTCAAAAGTATCACAAAACAATGTCTCAGACACCAGGCAGCGTATTCATAACTATCTTCTGTAATAACTTTCTGAGAGAGAGCCTGTAGATGTGGATGTCTGGTTCCTATCCATATCACCATGAACAATTCTAACTCTGTAAGTTCCTCTAGAACGGAGCATTTCACACCTGAGCCGCTACTGGTGTACATCAAGTAGATTTTGTGTAATGATTTAACTTTTACTGCAGTCATTATTAGAACAATGCAAGCAATAAGCTTTCATCACTTACATACATTTTATTATATTATTATTATTTTATATTCTAGTTTAATAAAGAGTGATGGCAGCTCCTCTCTTTTTGCCTCTAACCTAAAAATAAGTACAGAAAAACATGCTTATCTTAGTGAAATGAGCCGGAACAGTCAGCGTGACAGGGGCATGCTTTTTTCTTTAAAATGTCTGTTTATGAAAAATGTCCAATATCGCAGACTACATGCCCAAAACGATGACACGGCTTATCTTTGCCTTAAAAGGCCACAGAGCCGTAAGCAGTCTGCCTGAGCAGCGTAGCGTTCCTTAATAGCACTCACTGCGCTGCCTCCGCCTCTATTGTTTGTCTTATCAACATCCATGTAAAATATTGGAGACCCTTTTCGGTGGCTGTGCTGCACGGCCTTATTTCCCTTATTATACATTACAAGGCCTGTGTTTGGCTCTTTTTACTCTGTGTAAGAACTTGGGTTTACATTCAGCTCTCTGCTGAAATAAATCACCTCCTGCTCGTGGTCTCAGGAACAGCTGCAGTTTGAGCTCAGTAGGATACAGCACTCGAAAAGCAAGAAGTCTGGACGGCAGGAGACTTGAACTCTTCACCAAGGTTTTATATGAATAATGTGTCTGTAAGAAACTATGACACCAACATGGCTAGAAATATCCATAAAATGCATTTGTATGTTTAATCAATGACCATGAATTGTTAACATTGTACTTCATAAGTAGCGTCCATAATACATTACAGCTGTGTGCAAAATCTGGTGTGTTTTTGTGACAATAGGTGAGAATAAGTGAATACATCCTCTACAAAGAAGACATTTAAATGCACACATTTTTTAATTAAATTTTTTGTGGTTTTTTTGCATATGACTGTATACTGTCAGTGCAAAAGAAACTCACAGCTTGCATACTGTTCCATTATGACTAATAAAACTACTTTCCTACTTTCCCATCTAAAACAGGGGTTCTCAACCTTTCCCGCCCTGTGGCACACCTGATAATAACTACCAAGCTGTGTTGATGGACAAACAGATTGTGACGAGAGCTGAGCTAAAATCAAGGCGAGGTTTATTTAACCGATTTGTAATCAACCACTGCAGCAACAAGAGCAAGGCGGACATAACAAAAGGGCAAGACAGGGTCAGAGTCAAGCAACAAGTGAACATCAAAACCAGGCAAACAATCAGAACAGCAAAGGCACCAAAAGGGCAAACACAAAAGAGTAAATCAGCAAATCAGAATAAAGTCAAAACCAGAGTAGCAAACAAGGGTAATCACAGAGAGGAAACGCTCGGTACGCTTGGGGAGAGAGGAGTATTTGTACAACCAGACTGAATTAACTACAGGTATGATCAATATTCGATTCAATAGGATTTGGATCTAGAAAACAGAATGGGATTGGGAGATGGCGGACATGTGACAGTGATGTCATCGAGTGGTGGGTTATGGGAAATCCGGGAGATCAGGGGTGAGAAGAGAGCCAGCAGGCGTGACACAAGCATAGCGGGCCACCAGAAAAATAAAAGCAACTTTTATAAATACAATTTCTCCCAGAAATTATGACATGTCCAAATTCAAACAAGGAGCTGTGAAAGCACCCCAAGAAAGTTCTCCATCAGTGGGCTAGCCAGTGGCCATGTTATCTCAAACTGAAGATGATAGCCTGCTGCTACTGCAACATTTTGATCTGTGCATGTGTAGATTAATATACACATATATTTATATTGACATACTTAATATAACGGTGATATGGTTATATATGATGTTTCTCCACCTGAGTACAGGCCCACGGACCACTAGAGCATGTTTCACAGCCCACGGGTGGTCTGCAGGCCACAGGTCGAGAAACTCTGCTCTAAAATACATCTCACTTTACATAGAGCTCACACAGGCTTCTTATAACGGGGTTATAATATCACGAGTCTATCAATATTCATCTAATGTATATCCACTTGAAACTTCCAAAAACTTTGCTTTCAAAGAAGCATAAGATGTTAATGAACATGTTAAAGCTGTGCAGGATCAGAGGGGAGGAGCATAGACTCTTTATAAACTGGCCCTCTCTACAGTGCGAGAGAGGAGGACGTTGGCCTGCATGCCACACGCTGGAGAGAGAACAAGAAGCTAAAGAGAACCACCGCCTCTTCAAAAGGCTAAGTAGCCAGATTTGTGCTCAATTTGGTTTGATTTCTCAGTTCGATAAGTAAATAAAGCATGTTTGGTTCACTTGCACTGGGTGTTTGTGTTTGTCTTTGAGCCCCATCAAGGTTTCCCAGTCAGCGTGCTTGGCCTGTCAATGTTATTCAACCATGTAGGCTAAAGTTATTCAAGGACACTGCACTTTTTCACAATTTAAGCAACACTTAAAACTTCCTTTTTCTTTTGTATGTCAAATATTTGGTCACTACGGCCACTCCGCCACCCCAGGCCATCTGTTACTTTTTTCACGTTTTCACTGCACATAGAGAACACTACTATATTTTACTATACAGCAATTAGGCAGTGTAGAAGTCGACCATCTGACACCCCAGACCACAAAATCAACTCCACACCCACGTATACATTTAACAGGACTGACAACACAATGATATGGGACAACGTTTTCAATATCATTCATCTAATTAACACTGCAGGCTTTTAACTGGACTGTAGACTGCTCTGAGTGACCCTACACCTTAACTATGCTAATAAAAATAAACAACTGAGCCTTCCATGTTGTCACTACCAAAACAATCACCACAGTGCAAACACATGTACCAACAGCAGTGACTGTTAAGGTAGCAGGTCATTTTTAACAGATTTCAGCAGAACTCAGTAATAACAGTAACAAAAGCAGCCTGTTTAATTCTAAGGGATAAAGAGAGATTGGAAACTGCTGTCTAAACAAATGAATTATGACTCTTTATGGCATATAAAACCACACAAATGTAATAAGCGGACTTTGGGCTGGAAAAAAATTAAACTGTAGGATAAGGGCCATTTTAACGGAGGCCTAGTTGGATGGCACTGCAATATCAATGCCATTCTTTGATGCTGTAGCTACTAGATATACAGAACCTGTGGCAAATATCAGAGTTTTGGACTCAGCAAGGAAAGTGTGGGCTAAACTGCATAAGCGTCATTAGCACGAATGTCTGAATGTAGGTCAGTAGTTTGAGGTTCAGTTATCATCACCAGTCGAGGGAGGAAATAAATGCGAGATGATCTCCGAAGCTGCACACAAGAGCCGGAGCGAGAAGAAGCAGCTGTCGTTTATTAGGTAAGAATAAAAGATGCCTTGTGGCCAGTGGTCTTCCGTGACTGAAGCGGGTGCCAGAGCCAAACGCGGCCTCCTGAGATGTGTGTGCATTTTTCTCCCATGACCCACATCTCCACCCTCCCAGCTAAACACAGTGTCCTCTCTCTCCCTCTCTGTCTCTGTCTCTCTTTCTCTCTCTCTTTCTCTGTACTGCTCACTTCAGCGAACTGCGTTGCGCAATGCAGCTCCCTCTCCACCCTGCCCAACTCTACACGGGCACTCTCTTTCTCTCTCCTCTCGTTTACACACTCTCTCTATCTCTCTGGAGCGCTGCACAAACCACCAGATCCACCCCACCCCCCCTCCAAAACCCCACCTCAACCCGTCACAGCTCATTGTCAACAGCACAGGATTAGGAGCGTTGGACCTGCTCTGTTGCTAGGCGACGGTTGCTGTGACAACCGGCTCATTTCCTTTTTTTTTTTTTTTTTTTTTTTTTAAGAGGGATGGGTCAAAAAAAGAGGATTGAGAAAAGAGATGTTGGAGGGGAGGGGTGTGAGCATGAGGGTGTGTGAGAGAGAGAGAGCAAGAGAGAGGGAGGAGAACGTACTGTGCCTCATGAAATGATAAGCGTGGCACGCTGTTCCTGGGTCTCAGGTAGAAGAAGGAACCTGAACTTACGTGTAGTCCACTGTCTAACTAAAGCATCGCACTGTTCCTTCTTTTCTGACTTAATAAATAAATAAATAAATAAATAAATAAAACATCATTTGAACCCAGCAGACGTCCTGTACATTCTTTACACTGACTTATTTTACAAGTTCAGAAGGTTTTAGCCTGTTTTGTGAAGATGGCAAGTCCCATGCTAAGGTGGTGCTGCGGTAGTCTCTAGAGTGAGATTATGTGGAGAGGCAGAAGGTTCAAAGGGGGAGGTTATGGATGATGAATACCGAGGTTAATATTAAGTTTGCCTCACCCACTGGTGCATCGTGACATCATCACAAAAAACTCCAGGGATGTTTTGAAGCCCACAGGCATTGCATTTTCATGAAAGATTATAGAGACATGAGAATACTGTCCTTTTTTAAATGGCGTGATGATTAATTATGCTTAACATTACCAGGAACCAGTGGTGGACAGTAAGGAAGTAAATGCAACTGGTAACTGTACTGTAAGCAGTGTGTTGCTGTATCTGTACTTAAGTGTTTCCATTCTGGGGGACTTTGTACTTTAACTCCACTACATTTCATACTCCTCTACATTATGGCCAAATCTGTCGTTCCTTTTGGCTTGTGTGTGCAGAAAAATGTAATGTAAAAATTGAAAGAAACTTGAATCGATGCATGTACTTAGTTTTGAGCTTGTTTTGGCCTGTGGGAGAGAGCTTGGCTCTAGCTAATGGAAACTGTTTTCCTTCAGTGTTTTGTGTTTATAATCATTTTAACAGACATCAGTGTCAGACTAATTAATGACCTTCTGTTAAAAGGTGGGAGACACTAGACTCTTCTCATGTAAAATGAGTTGATTAAGAGTCTTGTTCCAGAAATGATAATAGGACATTAGAGCCATAATAAATCATGCTACTTTTACTTTCCACACGTAAGTAGATTTGAAGGCAAATACTTCAGCACTTTTACTCCAGTGGAGGTCTAAAGGGAGGAACTTCTACTTTTACAGGAGGAATATTTTAGCTTGGGTATCTCTACTTTAACTCAGGCACATGCTTTGTGTAATTCGTCCACCTCTGGCAGGAACGTAAACTCAGCAACTTTCACATTTGACTTCAGGCTTACTTTAGAATGATATGGCCTAAATGGCCCATTTCACATCAGTTTGGGTGTAGTATATACATTAAATCTTGTACCCAGTTCGCACAGTCCGTGTATGGAAGGTAGCTGCAAAAAAACCGGAGACATTCACCATCACTACACATGTTGTGAACATGCCTCGGCGTCTCCTGACAGGGCGGTGCTGCAGTGGTCTCTAGAGTGAGATTTTACACTTTAAAGAAGGAAAACTCCCTCCAGATGATGTAACTTCTGAAAAACTGCAACTGCCTTTGGGTGGAACTTTTTGGTGGCAATGTATGTTTTTCTTTTGTTTGTTAGCTGGTAAACATAGAAAGAAGACAGAATCCTAATATTACAGTCTTCAAATCATCATTAGAGTGGAGAGACGCGATAGAAATGACTCCGGCGTCCATTTTGCACTGCATAAATAGCTGTTTCCCCGAGGTAAGGGTTATACTAATGCCAGCTTGGTTGCATTAATTAGCCTGTAGCTCAGAGGCTATGCTTGCAGTCAGGATAGGCTGACACTACAGGGATTCCCGGTGGTTGTGCGATGTATTTGCATAATGCATGCTGGGTGCTGTAGTGAGAGAACACTGATTAACGAAAACAAAACAATAATATTTAATAAAAGCATGAATTCTGTAAAACCCATGAGGCTGCAGCGCTGCACTGCAGAATACAGCTTAATATATTAAACTGTAGTTTTAGGCTAAAATGACCCTCTATGGTCAATCTGAAATGATAACACATTTTTCTTCCATACCCTGAAGCACGTTGTCGGAGAGAGTCTACAAGCTAGCTGAGCATTTTCTCTCCATGATAGGAGGAGGTGGGAGGGCGAGGTGATGATATTCTAGGTTAATATTGCAGTGACCAGCTACTGGCTAGCTTCCAGAAGCTTGCGAGGCGTGGCCAAGCTGAAAAGGGACCAGTTTAGTTGTGGGTATGTGTTTATTGTGTCATTTTGTGTCAGGTTGTGGGTTTAATTTGTTTGTTTTGCTTGTGTCTGTGTGTCTGTGTGTGTGTGTGGGTGGGGGGGGGTGACTGTAAGGGTAAGACCTGTGGCTAGTGGTGACCTCCCCCATGAGTTCAGTGCTCTGTATGTGCCCTTACTGGTGGTTAATAAAACAACACTTCTAGTAGCAGAGTCACGGCCTGCCCTGTGTCTTATTCAAAGGCCATGCCGCAATATTACTGTGGGGTCTGACCACACCTGTGCTGTATTTAGTCTCAAGGAGGAAACACTAGCCTTTGTTATGCTCAGTCCATTTTCAGGGACTTGCATTTGGAAGGACAGAGTCAGGTCCTGCAAGGCAGTGGTTGTTGTAGGGGAGTGAGATAACCAGCCAGGTAACAGTAAGTGCCATGAGCTAGCCTTAAAGCTGTGTTGTCCACTTTTCTGTATGCTGTCTTCTAAGCCAAGCTAACCAAAGTTAGGTTCCTGAGTTTTTGATGGAAGACGTATTAAATATATGACATGATGTGGGGCGGCACGGTGACGCAGTGAATGGCACTGTCATCTCACAGCAAAAAGGGCCTGGGTTTGATTCTCCTTCTGCGTGGAGTTTGCATGTTCTCCCGTGTCTGTGTGGGTTTCCTCTCACAGTTTAAAGACATGCAATCAGGTGAACTGGAGATTAAATTGCCCCTAGGTGTGAGAGTGGTTGTGAATGTGTATGTTTGTCTGTCTGTCTCTCTGCCCTGCGAAGGACTGCCAGCTTGTCCAGAGTATGTATAAATAATTAAATAAATAAACAACAAATAAATAAATAAAATGTCTCTATATATTTATATTATATAAATATAAATGAAACGCCTGGTTTTTTTTGTTCTATAATTTACTGTCTCTGCAGGCTTACAGCCTTACAGTTTTCTAGATAAAGACTGATATAGCTCTGAACTTTGAGGCATTTTTAATGGAAAGCCAATGTTAATATAATTACCATTACAACTGCAGCAGAACGCAGCACTACAGGCTGCTCAGTGTCCGTTTTGTATTTCAGAAGTGAGGGGGTTTCTGTTATGTGCTCTTTTTCTGAAAGGGTCTGTGACCTTGACCTGCAGCCATTTAGTGCCCAGTTGGAGCAGGGCCATGCTAGAATACGTAAACCTGGAGTCTATCCCAGCAGTCACCGGGCAGAAGGTAGAAAACAACCTGGACAGGCTACCAGTCTATCACAGAGCATACCTAGGAACATACACCCTCACACTTACAGGCAATTTAGCATCTCTAATCCGCCTGACTGCGTGTCTTTGAACTGTGGGAGGAAGAAACCAGTGCACCCGGAGGAAACCCATGCAGACACAGGGAAAACATGCAAACTCCATGATCACCCAGCCAGGGAATCGATCCCAGGCCCAATCTCATTATTACTATTGTTATAGTATGTGATCAGCACTGCTATATAATAATCGCTGCGTTATGCATGTTCTAGTATAGAAGACTATCAGTTATACTAAACTACAAAAAGTACCATAAATGCAAGGCTATGTTGCATGCTGCATGCTAAACATGTAAACTTGTTAGTGTTAATGCTTAACATTATTGTTTTCTGTCAGAAATCAGTTAGTAATACTAGGCTACTGTCCAGAAAGAACCAGAAATTCAAGCCCGTATCACATCTATAAGGATGTTAACCTTCACCATACTTTTTATTTTAACCTTCACTGTGCATTTTCTCCATTTTCTCTGATGGGGAGATATTTTGATTTGCTCTCCACCATGTCATCTTGGGATCTTAGGATTTTCAGTGTACTTAAGATCCCTGCTGCATGTTCAGTTCATATTACTTAGTATTTCTTAGTAGGTCAAACTTAAGATGTCCGCCCTGTCATTGTGAAATTCTAATAATTTTGGATGATATATACATATATTTGAAACAATACATGGTCATCTTAAGCAATGCAACATGACTGCAACTGTTTATAGCTGTTTGCTATGGCTAATACACTATTAATGAAACTACTGCTATTTTTGCAAATGTGAAATGCTCCACCCTGTCGTATTCCGGTCATGCCTTGTTCACACCGTCATCTACATGTGTTATTAAAATAAATAAAGAGTAATTCCATACGGGTAAACAAAGCATTATAACTGATTTTATTTCCATTTTTGTACAAAGATGTTCACTGTTAGTATTGTTTGGGGGAAAAAGGATGTCTGATGCAGATACAATGAGGAAGGAAGCCAATTTCCTAACAAGTTCCATGAGCTAAATTATTTAGAGAGAATTACTGTTGAAAAAGCGGCACATTATCTCTGACAATGACTCTACAGTTTCAGCTGTGTTTGTCCATGACAAAGTGGACACACCTTTGGGTTGCATCATAAGATGTTGGCCTTGTCATTGTAAAATAAAAAGTGCTTTTTAATTAAAAAAGTGTTTTAAAATAAAAAATGCTGTTTTGTTCTGGGTAGTCTAGTCTTCTGACTATGACCTTTATATATCCTGTATTATTTATTGTTGCCATAGAAGACTATGATGAATAATAAGTAACTGTACATAAATACCCAGAAAGCCAATGTATGCTTGATGTGCTACGTGCAAGGCACATAATGTAGCGCTAATGCTACTTACTTAAATGTGCAGCCCATAGACCACTTTCTGCATCATCTGCAGAGGGTTCATGACCTTATAGCGCTTTATGGATTCGCATGGAATCAACAACTAATATCTGTGTCACAGGGGCTGCATATAGCACATTGTTGTAGCATGTAAAAATGCATATGCATATGGTGTTTGGTCTTTCCCAGCACTGACCTTTCACCCCTACATCAGATCATCCTGTGCCTCTGATTAACCCTGCCACTGCATCTCCTCTCTCTCTCTCTCTCTCTGCGCCTGTCAGGCCGTTTAGATGTTTAATGGCTGGCGAGCGTGGTCAAAAGTTTGGAAGCAGCATTAACCTTATAAAAAAGAAAGTAGTACGCAGACAGTAAAATGTTCACAAACCCAGAACAACCAGGTTTATTCCTGCAGGAGCTTAATAAATAAGTTGATACCCCATTCCCCACCTCAGATACTCTTGAACATCATGATCTTCTCAATGTAAGGCAGTGTTATCAACAAAGCCAGTGAAGAAGGCTTTTCCCCATAGTATACACTATGACATAACTGCAACAGGGAAAGAAAGTGCTTTAATTGATCAAGACATGTATAAACATGCTATGTAACCTATAACCTTCACTACCTGGCCAAAAATTTGGACACCCCTGCAAATTGCTGAGTTCAAGTGTTTTAGCCGCACCCATTGCTAACAGGTGTGTAAAATCAAGCACACAGCCAAGCCACCTGAATAAACAAACATTGGCAGTAGAATGGGTCGTACTGAAGAGCTCTGAGAACATGGAACTGTCAGAGGGTGCAGTCTGCCACAAGTCAATTTGTGAAATTTATGCCCTGGCCAACTGTAAACTCTGGAAGCAACATCAGCATAAGTGTGCTTGGAGAGCTTCATGAAATAGGTTTCCATGACTGAGCAGCTAAACACAACCAAAATTCACTATGCACAATGCACAAGTGTTGGCTGGAACGGTTTTAGCATGCCAGCACTGGACTCTAGAGCAGCGGAATTGTGTTCTCAGGAATGACGAATCACGTTTCATTTGGCAGTCTGACGGCCAAATCTGGGTTTGGCGGATGTCAGGAGAATGCTCCCGGAATGCACAGTACTTGGAGTAAAGTTTGGTTGAGGAGGGATAATGGTCTGGGCTTGTTATGAAGGGTGATATTAAAGCTACAGCATACAAAGACATTTTAGACAATCACACACTTTCAACTTTGGGGCAAAAGTTTGAAGAAGGCCCTTTTCAATTCTAGCATGAATATGATGCAGTAGACAAAAACATGGTTTCATCAGTTTGGTGTGGAGGAACTCCAGTAGCCTGCACACAGCCCTGACCTTAAGCCCACTTAACACATGTGGGATTAACTGGAATGTGAATTGTAATCCAGGCCTTCTCATCCACCATCAGTGCCAGACCTCACGACTGCTCTTTTGACTGAGTGGGCACCAGTTCCGCCAGACACAATCCAAAATCTCGTAGAATACCTTCCCAGAATAACGAAGACTGTTAAAGTCGCAAAGGGAGGGTGGGCAATATTTCATCATTGCGGGTGATTTTGGAATGAGATGCCCAACAAGATCATACAGTTTTGGCGATACTGCATACTGCATACTTATGAAACTTTAAAGGGCCAGTCAAAATAAAAACTTAACCATTACATACGTAATGGCCTTGTAAACATGCCTTCTTGCATCTCACAATATTCTCTTGAGTGAGATTTTCAGGTTTAAAGACCAGGATCATGTATTTTGAAGGTGGGAGGAAAACTATGAGGGCGGATACCTGAGGCTAGGCTAAAAACAACATCCTGGCTATTATAAGCAGAAGGAAGCCAGGCTTGATTGCTAGACAGCTGAAATTAGCATCAGAATTTATTAGCCTTATCAGCAGCACTGGACTCCTATTGGCTGTCTGATGTATTGCTGGGTATTGTAGTGAGAGCACACTTTAGGACAAAAACACAAACATGCTATAAAATTGTGAATTCATTCAAACTGATGAGGCTGATGGGTAAACTGCAATAAACACAACAAATGAGATTTTAAACTGCTATGTCCCTCTGTTTTGTGAGCTTGGTGGGCTAGTCATTATGCACTCATTCACTAATCTAATTCAGGGGCTCCTGCCTCGAGCCCTCACTACCACACTCATCTACTTGCTCGCTTCTGGATTTATGAAACGCATGAAGTCCTAACGTAGCCCAGGGGCTTCACAGACTACAGATAAATAGGGGAGTAGACCTTTGAACAGAAGCACATTTTTTATGGCTTGAACAATATATGATGTCTTGCTTCTCCACATATTCACAGAAGAGCACAACTCATGCTGCAGGTGATTTGAGAATTCTATTCAGGGTGCAGAGTTTTGAACATTCTAATGTCAGTGTTTTGTGTGGACAGGAAAAAAAAACAACTTTCTGAAAAAGCTTACATCATGCTGCTACCTTGCAGGGGCCTGGGGCTGTTTTCATCTGTTAAGTTTGCAGAACTCTGTGTGAAATACGCTGTGGGGTGTCTCTGTGTGCTCTGCAATCTGGAAGCTGATAGTGTTTATAATATAATAGTACTTTTTCATTAAACCGCAGCGCCTATGCACAGAAAGTACTGGGCTCAGTTCTTGTAAACATTACCAAACATTACCATGATTTAGATGTTAAAAGTTCTATGATTTAAATGGAGTCGAAAGCTAGAAAACTCTGCTCGCCTGCCTGATCATGACTGTGTGGACGTTTCAGAGATAAGCGGTGTAGCTGTGATGATGTAAACAAACCTACGGCACCAAGTGCCAGGCTTTCTTTCACTGTTTTAAGCTGTAGACTGTTGAAACCATGCAGGTGTGGACAAAGATCTTCTGAATGGATGAGGCCTTATTTCATACTCCACCTATTACAATCATGGCATGTCTTTTTTTGTTCATTGCAACTATTAAAGCAGTTAACTTGGTTGAGCTGTCTTGCTTCGTCACTGTTAATACTTAATCAATACTGTTAATACTCACAGTCGAGTCAACAGTGATTGTTGTGTTCGAAAAATGGCAGAAACAAGTGGAGTGAAACGGACGAGATCCACAGAATGGCACCAAAAATGTCTGGTTGTGCTGTTGGATGCCAGAATAGGAATGGAAGAACAAACCACCTTCATTGTTGTAGAATGCTAAGACGCCCTTTGAGGCAAAACGTCAACATTTATGGTTGTCCCTGATGTGCCTGTCCTTCCCGTCCTGACATACAGCTGAACCTTAAAAAGCAACGCAGCTGCACGGCTGCGGCATGACCCTAACCTGCGATGACTAGCCTACATTAGAGCATGAATTTGATGTAAATAATAGATATAGACAATATTCACATATGCAATTCACATTTCTTTATGCTTTATATATTTATAATGTTTTCTTCTCATACACAGTACCGTCAGTAGTCCTAGTGGTTTACATTGTTCTAACATATATTAAACGATGAAAAGGAGTTAATACTAACCCAGTCCTGCTGCAGTTCACTGTCAGTCACTGTCACAGTCACTATGTAGCTGACTCGTGTGTAACAGCCCACATCTCGTATGGCTGGATTTCCTTGTTGCTGGCTATGCTGTATGTTGGTCCATAATACACAAAAATATCTGACAAATGTCAGTATTTAAGGTCCTGGACAAAACTGTATGAGATCAAGTGATTTGTATGCCTGGAGTTCTTCTTTCATATAGACACTGGGTTTTGTCCACACGGTGTACAAAGATATCTGGCCACTATAACTTGCGCCAATTAACTGAATCCTTGGCCTCTTGAACTATTAGTAAGTGTGGATCAGAAAACCTTACCAAAGCTTATTAGTGTATGACAATTTGTGTTTTGCTAACAAACCATTAAAACAGCTCGAGACAGTACCTGGATGATCCATATTCCTGTATTCCTACACCTGTCTTTGCTATGCTGTCACTTTCTGCCACCTCTTAAGCTCTGCCCACAAAACACATCATCTCTGTAAGTAAACACAAAATGGTCCATTGCCTTTGGACAAATCTGGATATTCACTGAACAACACATCCCAGGTCAGTCTTCTCTCTCTGAGTTGGGAAAACTTACAGAACAAAAGCTAACAACCAAGCGAAAGCTAACTAGGATGCATAACTAAATCATCAAGCTCCTCTGTCCGTCTCTCGGTCTGTATATTGTCTGTCTGTTCAATCGTTCATTCTTTTGCCCAAGTGTCCATCCCAGTATTGGGTGAGCATTTATTCCCTGGACGCACCTCCAGCAGTAAAGTAGCGGACACACCAGGCAGCACAACACTACCTGTATACTTACAGCCCGTTTCACTCCCTCTGTTTGCACTGTTGCGTTTAGTTCTGAGTTCAGTGGCATAGATGGCTGGGAGGACTGGACTAGCGAATGTCAATCACGTGTGTTCATTATAATATTAGGACCACACCCACACAGCTCTCAGAGAGGTCTGTATACAAAATATATAATATAGCTCATGTTTCTACATAGCTAATGTTTCTCATTTTGAGACAGTCATATTAATATTATTAGATTATTCAAACTATTTATGCACCATTTTGCTCATTTTGAGCCTTTTAGTCTAGTGACTTAAACAGAAAAAGGCTCATTAATTAGATAAAATAGCTTAAAACCAGTAAATCATACCTAAACATAAATAAAATAATCTTATAATATTCTCGCAACAATCACACAATGATACATTTGACTAGATTTGAGATGTCTTCACTTGCCAAGACATCATGGTTCGCAGTGCACCTTGTTTCGTCATTCAAACTTTGCTAGATGTTTCTTTGAGCTTGAAGTCTGTGAGAGATCACTCAGCACTGCTAATTTTACAGCATAGTGACTCATCTGTGGAGATGGCCTTAGCCAGTCTTTAACTGCTCTAGCAGTTACTGAAGAGATAAGGACATTGAGTGCATGAAAGCCGTTGAAGTGAGGCTTCCCCACCATCCCCACTCAGAAAGCTGACTTTAATTTCCTGCCATCTCGCAAGTTCCTCTGCTTGCCACATCCTTATCCCCCTCGATCTCTCTGTTTCTCTCACACGGCAGCCACACTCACCACACCAGAACATTCAAAACTTCACATCAGCTATTTCCCCTGGTGCCTAAGCTGCTAATTCTCGCAGGTACACCCTAACACCTTGCACTGTGAACTCAATTATCACTGTTGTACATAGCCCCCCCCCATGACTCACAGAACACTTTTATTTTTAACTCTCCATGGCTAATTGATATTCCAAGCTAACGCACCACTTTCTTGTTGTGAGAAATCTAGTCGAAAATCAGTGACTAGAAATTAGCTCATGCAGGAGGAGGGAGTGAACCGGCAGAACTGAAGAAGCAAATCAGTTCCAACAAATCAATACAACAAACACACGCTTATTCACCCGCACACCGCTCAAACACATCAGATTCGGTCAGCTGATGGAAATATCAAACAATTTGTGGAGACCAGGCATAATAGTGTCAGCTCTCTCAAGAGCGAGGAGCATGAGAGCCGTATTCTGTGGACGGGATGGCGCACGGGAAATGTGAAATGGCGAGATAAAGAAGTTGCAGCGTAGGGGCCAGCGGCAGGATGGATTTACAGTGAGGATGACACAGCATAGCGCTGATAATGTCAGACCCCAGTGTGACTCTGTTTGCATTATCTGGACACCTCAATTGCCAGAAAACACAGCTGCGCCCATCCACTGCTTTCTGCTGTTCCCTCGCGTCTTTACCCGAGGAAGTCGTAAGACTTGAGGCACATCGACTGGCTTTCAGACACATCAGCGTTATTGCCTTAATGTTATTGTTCATTTCCGCCTGTTTGCTTTTCCTCTGGTTGGTAGGTATTACACCAGGCTTATCTGATACTGTAACACTGTCATACTGTACATCTACGGTTTAGTCGAGCAAATGATGGAGTTAACCGGAAAGACCTCATCTGAAAGGCCTCGTTCCTCCAATCTAATTTCCTATATGTGTATTTAATCTCTATCTTATCTTTCCTGTAACAGTTTCACACCTCAGAACTCGCAGAGTTCTCAGAGCGTTATCAGATTTTTAATTCATTATTAGCTTATTCACATAATCGTTTAGCCACTTCCTGTTCGATTAATCAACCATTTGGATCACCATGCTATATGAGCTAATAAAGTTTTGTCTGTGTGACAGACAATGTTTTCTATCATGTTACAATGAAACTAATAATTAGTCATTTTTAGGTAATGATAATCTGCATGCTCATTTGAATTTTTCAACTGTTGATCACTATTCGAACACGATACCTTCAACTGTTCTTCTCCTACTGCCACCACCATCATTTAAAGTTCCATCTGTACAACAAACAGTTTCTTTTTCTTTTGTGGTACAATTAAACCAATGATAATTATTAACAAATTATTGTTGTTTATACAGTTGATTAAGGTGTCAATTATTATTCAATTAATTGACTATGTCAACTCTGCATTTTGCTGTTTCTTCTCACCGTCACTCCAAAGTTCCGTCTGTGCAGCAAGAATACTTTTATTTTACAATTACAATGCAATGAATAATGAAAATATAAAATAGTGATTTAAAATCATATTAACTAATAATTAGAATAAAAAGAACTGATTAAGCCATTGATTACTGATTGATTACTTGACTAATTTGAACCACTGAGCTTTGTGCTGTTTCTTATCATCATTATTCAACGTTCCACCTGTTCGACAAGTGCTTTTTCGTTTATAGTGCTATGAAACTAATTAACAACTACAAATGAACGATTATTCATCGAAACAATTAAACTGTTGTTTGTTATTCAATTAATCAACTAAGTGGCTTCAGCTCTTTTCCCTCCACTCTGTCACTGCTGTTCTTCAGTTTGTGACATGAATATGGTCCAAAAGAAAGCTATGGAAGCCATGCTTCCTGTAGAGTGGTGCAACCTTGGCCCTGAGTATCAAATTAACATTATAAAGCATTTTAGTATTTGCCAAACTGAGCCATTGTTTCTTCCCTTACCGTCTGGTTGTCTTCGTAAAGCTTGAGGTCGTAGCCACTCAGCTCCACGCAGAAGATAATGGCAGTCACGCCCTCGAAACAGTGGATCCACTTCTTCCTCTCTGAGCGCTGGCCTCCCACGTCCACCATCTTGAAGGTGAGCTCTTTAAAGGTGAACTTGTTCTCCACGATGCCAGTGGTCATGTCTCGGGAGCGCAGGATATCCTCCACGGTCGGGATGTATTCGGGTGCAGAGATTCGGTCCAGGTCGTTCAGGTAGTAAGCCGTGTTGTCCTCCAGGTGGTATTCATTGGAGCGCTGAAAGCATTCCTGCACCCCGGAGTCAGCCCAAAGGCGCTTCATCACACCCAGAAGCTCAGGCGTGATTTCACCTTTGCTCTCAGCCGGACCTGTGAGGGCGAAGAGTTGAACGGCATCATAGGCACGGTCCGGGTTGTGGAAGTCAATCTTGAGAGTTGTCAAGGCCCGGATGATGCGGGTGAGCGAGTCAATGGCATTGTAGAGGATCAGCGGCTTGTACTCTTTGCAAGCCTCAAGATTGAAGCCACCGCTGTGGATGATCTTCATCTGCTTGACAATGGTGCTCTTGCCCGAGTTGCTGGTACCCAGAAGTAGGAGCTTGATCTCACGGCGCTGGCGCTGGCTCTCCGAACGAAGGTGCCGGTCGATGCGCCTTGAGCGCCTGGCTGCCTCTTTTTCCTCCGAACTCTGGCGGCAACCCATCGTCAAAAACGGGATACACAGATACTCCACAACAACTCCCAGAAAGTACAGGGTCAAACCACAACAGAAAAATGGAAAGCAGAAGAGGAAATCAATGCCAAGGTGAATTTAGAGATAACACTAGAAAAAAAGGAAGAGCAGATAAAGAGCATCAACAGCGTAACAGTGCCGAATGGGTTTGTGGCCCTAAGCTGGTCCAAAGCAAAGAGGCAGGTGGACTTAGATTGCTAGCATAGTCCAAGTTCAGCAGTCAGTCTGTATTTTCTTAAAGATCAACACTAAAGGATTTAGCATTCAGTGCTACCGGAACATGGTGGAAGAAGAGCTACTTGTATCCTGGTTCGACAAATTAGCTTCCTTGTTAGATCCCAATAGATGGGGGGGTTAAGGAGGGGACACCCCCCCAAAAAGTGATGACTAAAAAGAACCTGTCAGCATTGAGGAAAAGAGTGTGGATAAGGCAAGAGCCTCTCTATGTCCTCCCTCATGTTATAGAGTGAGCACTCTTTAGTATCTGACAGACGGTGATCATCGGATGTTATTCTATAGTCTTTGGTTTTTCCTTTCTCGCTTCTACAGTTGGTCAGACCTCATGCTCTCCAGGTGGTGCTTTTTGGACGTCTGGGCAGCAGATTGTCTTGCTGTTCCTTTGTTGCATAAGCCGGTGCTTCTCAGACTGCCAAAGGCATGGGTTCCTGGAGGGAAAAGAAGCAAAGATTAACTTTCATGAGAATCAAGAAGACACACAAAAACACAGCCGCACTTACAGAGTGCATATTGACCTGCTGTGGAGCAGAGTGGGCAGGAATAGGCTATGAATATGAACCTATTTAACAAAAGCTGTGTCAAACACTGATCACATTTCATTCTAGGATCTTCCTAAACAGTTCTGCAACAACCACAGCTACAAATTCTCCCCTCCCCTGCACCAGTTGCTTTCACTTTCTCTCCAAACATGCTAGAAAGACCAGTTAATATTTACTAGCAGCCCTCCTCTTGTCTGATCATATCAGCCTTCTACGCAGGGCCACATGACAGCAGGCTGAGCCAAAGTCTGATTAGAGGAGTCTGTCTGCTCAGTTTCAAGCTAACTAAGTCTTGTGTCCACAAAGTGTGAGAACACTTTATTAAACCAAATGGGATTCCAGGAAAGTAATGTAATCATAATCACAGGCAGCTACACTTAAAGCGTGTAAAATACGCTATGTACTTGCACCCAGATATGAATAGTGTGCTTGATAAAATGATGTGAGTACTTGCACACATGCGTGTGTGCTCTGCTAGTGTGTACTTCCTCAGCAAACAATGACACTTGAATTACATAAGTAGAATAAACAGACAGATACTAAATGGTTCGTGCATGCGCGAGCTCACCATACAAATCCAAGGTAGTCAAACACACCACACGCACACAGACTGTTCCTTTTCACTCTAGCTTCTGCTCTTTGGTCGTGACCCAGTCTTTACTGTCCATTCTTCCTCTGTTTGCCTTCTATTGTTCCCTCATTCTACATCTCAGATGCACAACTGTAGCTTGCAGACAATAATGTCCTTCGCTTTAGCTAGATATGCCACAAAAACCCACCTTCCCAGATAGATTCACAGCTAGATGCTACGCTACTGGCCTAAGCTAACCAAGCTAATTCAACTTGAATTAAGTGATCTAACTTCACTGATTATTTGGATTTAAACCTGTATCCTATTTTCTAAAGGGAATTGAGTTAATGATCAGAAACCGCTGGACGGTAAGAAAACTATCAAATGTGTCAAGAATTAGTTACAAGTCATCTATTAAACCTTTCGAATCCTTTACTGAGATATCAACTGGTCAGGAAAAGACCTTCAATAACCATGAGACAGCTTTACGAAACCACCAGCAACCGACGGAAACGTCTCTTTTCAGCAGATTTATGTCAAGTAAAAGATGTATAAAGGATTTTACTGATGTGCTAACTACTGAGCTACACATACATGATTGAAGTAAGCAAGCTTACAGAGCTAGTTCCCAGATGGCCAGTCCACCGGGTCGATAAGGTCGGCATCCCGCTGACAGTGTACAACTGCTGGATCATACTCATACCAGCTTCGTTATCCTGCATGCCAGGCCTAACTGTTTTTACCATCTTCAGTTGCATTTTAAATGACCAAGAGAGGCAAGCTGTCCCCTTGGTATCTGGCTTAGGATAACTGAGCTAAGCTATCTAATTTAAGGAAACTAAACGAGGTACAGAAAAGTGCTATAGCCAACAAAGCTACACATACCTGATTAAAAGCATAGCTAATTAGGACACATGAGCTTTAAGATTTAAGTGCAGTAAAAGAGATACAGAGGTACTGTGCTCGCTGGCCATACTGAGCCACATGTAACTAAGCTGTATGTGCTAACTCTGCTAGCTAATAGCAGGTGGGCTGCTTGTTTACTGTCACAGTGGAAAATAACAGCCTCTGAAACGCAGGTGCATTTTTCAGAAGCACAAGCTCTACCTTAATCAACATTATCTCCCATTTTTATTCCAGAAAAACACTTCAGACACGTCAGTTCTAGGTTACAGTCGCTTATGTAACTGAGGATACGTGAAGGGAACAAGTGAGAGAAAATGCCAGGGCAGCTTACACTAGGAGACTACTTCAAAAAATGATTGTATTTGCTGGTAATGTTAGATAGTTCTGAAATGGCCTAAACATTTATATACCTGCTATCAAATGCAGTGACCTTTTGAAGCATGTTTGGACGTGTTTGGAAGTGTGAGGCATGAAGCGCAGAGGGAACGTGATTACAGGGATACAAGTCCCTTTTCTACATTTTTAGAATTCAAATGTCAGTAAATGTCACATTGCTAATCCTGGTAGTTGTAGCCCCAGTTTCTACATTCTGTAAATGTTTATGTACCAGTATCGGCAGATATGTGCATGCAAAATACTGGATATCGGCATCAGCCCACAATTCCCTTATTGGATAATCCAGTAAATATCAGCATGAAATACACCAGGATTTGATTAGAATGCTTAGAGGGCAGTACATTTCTGTATGCAACAGTAAACCCATGTGGGCTTAAATTTCTGATAACCACAGACCACTGGGGTTGAAACCACCCATGTTTGTTTAGAATCACAATCCAAAAATGGTGCCCCCTTTTCTGTGAGCTTTCAGAACGTTGAGTTACACTGTGATGTTATTAGAAAATTAGGTGCTAGTCTGCGCTTGCATTTGTTTTACTATTAGCTAGCTGAAAGCCACAGTCAAGCTAAATGACTCAATAACCACATCTATGTATTTAACTGAAAGAAAAAACAACACTGATGTCTGTTGCCGGTCAGTAAAGATGTTTGCATTGTCCCACCACAAAGTTACAGTAACCCTACTAAACCTAGTTTTCCTAGTTGTATTTCTAAATAGGTTTTTGTATATTCCTTTATTTATTTCTAGCAGAAGGGAAGCCTCAGTGCCTTCTAGAACTCCCCAAGTTCTAGAGATCCAGATCTGTGGAAACTATGTCTATGATTTTCAGTTCATTTTTATTCAACAGGATCATTCTTCCCTGTTAGACAAACCAGCACAGACCAGCATAGCTGGTCATCTGCACAACAAGCATATGGTGTATTTTGGATGCTATATGTTGGATGACCAGTTTATTTGAATGCTGGTATGCTGGTCAGCAGCTGTGGAAATTATGTTAAAAACAACATACGCTGGTTTTGCTGGTGACCAGCATATGTCATATTTTGCATGTGTGTGTGCCGGTCAACCAGGAAGACGATGCTGGGTGACCAGCTAAACTGGCACCAAACTAGAATAAACCTGCATTAACCACGTTAGACCAGCACAGAATGCATGCTGGTATATGGTCGAGTAGTAACAAATCACATTTCATTTCTAGTGATCTCATATGGCGTCATTCTAGGCCTTCAGTAAGTTTTAGATGCATCACTGACTGCAAGACTCTATTGGCCTAATGGGATGTCTTTAAGCAGCTTCAAATAACACACTACTAGAATCCCACCGGGACACTAGCAGAGGTTAGCATTATCATAGAGGTGGGATTTTTCTTTTGTGTTTTGACCCAGTTTTTACATTCAGGCTCGAATTGATGGCATGGGTATATGGTCACGTTTGCCACTGTTTAAAAGGGAACCAAAGGTGATTCTTCCATGGCACTGTGCCAAAGAATCCAGTTTGGCAGCTTACAGCACCTTCTTTCTGGTGGCTCCTGTTCTGTTTTGTGTTGTTGTTCCTTTGTTCTAGTCACCCCCCCCCCTCACCCCCACCACAACCCCACCTCCCTAGTCCCCAGTCTTTCCAAGACTGATGCAGCACTGTGTCTGAAACTGCAGCCTTGTTGTTTGCCAGGTTCTGGGGAATGTAATCTCTGAACTGAGAGCTGAAAGTAGGCCACGGCACGATTTCACATTTATTAATTTACACAGCCAATAGCATACGACCTGTCACAAAGAGCATCCATTTAACCCCCCCTACCCTCCACCCAACACCAACCCCGCCCCCCCTCACTGCTCCCACAGGCACTAGCTACTCTCCTAACAGATCGCCTTCAACATTCATCCATTCCACTCCAGCGTGCATGCTTTTTTCAATCTGAATGCCGCTCGGCTGAACGCAGGAGCATTGAATCATTTATCAATTTATTGTTTTGGCATGTTTTTCAAGGGCATGATTTAATGCATTCAAACACTGTCAGGCCAAGGAATAGAGTATTACATAAAGATGATCTAAAAGACATTGCTGTAGTGTTTTTTTTTTTACTCTCTTTTGCAATACAGTCTGCCAAGCAGTGGCAGTGGAAAGGGATTTGTCAGGGGTGG
Organism: Semaprochilodus insignis; assembly: GCA_034552555.1. Lineage (NCBI taxonomy): Eukaryota > Metazoa > Chordata > Actinopteri > Characiformes > Prochilodontidae > Semaprochilodus > Semaprochilodus insignis. Next base: position 10,160,171 of record CM067490.1, on the reverse strand, counting down.
GTGGGGGTGGGGTGGCTGTCTTTAATAGAGCATGTGATTGTTCAAGTTTAGTATTACAAGTTTGTTGTACTTTTTTCTAATTTTCAAAAACACATATTTGCATACACATATTTGCATATTGGCTCGAACATGTCCTTATATGATTCATTAATGTTCATTAATCTAATCTGAAACATACAATCAGCCAGAGCAGCAAATATTGCAATGTATTTTTCAGACACTAGAATGTTCCGTGTCCTCAGCTGAAAACATTCTGACCACTGCTATGTAGTGTTAGACGTGTTTCTCAGTTTCACTGCCATTCCCATAAGTAGTAGAAGGGGAAGTCCACTTTTTTTGTTTTTCAAAAGTGTCTGGTTCCTATCACCACAACTGCGAACATTTCTGACAGGGTAAGTTTCTCTAGAAAGGGGCATTTCACACCTAACCACACTGAATGACGTTGTTTGCGTCTTTACCATTTAATTATGCAGACATTTTTCGAAGGCTTGGTAGAATTCCCCTGTAAACAGCAGCAAGAAGGGCTGTGCTCCCACTGACCAGTGGAGGACACTATACATTTAGTGCTTGATTTATCCCATTGTAAAATATTGGTCAGCACGAGGGATTAAGTTAAAGTTTTCATGTTTAAAGAACCTAACATAATGTAAAGGCTCTATACCAATCAAAGCTTGTTTTCCCTATAACTGTACATCAAGGTAAGAACCACCTATAGGAACCTTTAATTTTATGACAGCAAAGTTGAGGTTCTGTTCCACCTAAAGGACCATTTAGGGGCCTTTGTGTTTAACAGTGTAGTCTTATTGGTTGTAATGAAGACGGAAGGTCTCTGTAGGTCTTCTCTTACTGGTGCAGTTGTTCTATCCCCACCATTCCATTATCTACAAAACACTATACAGTTATAACCCCATCACTCACAATTCTATACAACCGTTTAACCTGTTATATCAACAATTTGTCAATAAATATCAGTTATCAACCACAGACAAACCACATTTTGATGAAAATTTCTATTCTTTCTAGCTTTCTTAAGTTTGACTGTTACACGTACCGTTCACTCCCCCAGTGCATTCGGGTCATTTATGCAAATTAAGCTGCAGAAACTAGTGATGGGAAGTCGATTCCAAAAGAGTTGATTCTTTGACTTCAGCACGTCTAGGAGTCAGGAGCCACTCCTAGCCAGTGACTCTAAATTTCAAGATATTTGGAGTTTTTTTATGTAATCAGCTTGAGGGACAGGCTGGGACAGTCTGAAAAAGACGAGTGTAAAGCATGACAGGGTCTGAGTTTGTTTATTTACTAGTTTTAAACAGTTCCAACTCTGGCTCCAGCTGCTGTGTGCACAAACTCTCTTCACTTTCTTCATGATTTGGGTTACAATAAACAATTATTACAGACTGAATAAGGAACGAAAAATCAAAAACAAAAAATGTTTCACAGAATGTTGTGGAAGGACGATGAAGCTGAGATTTGGTCCTTTTTGCCAGCTTCTGATTCACATTTCCACTTCACCTTAAACGGTGCTGCAGTTACAGTCTGTTACAGTCATTAAGGTAACTGCTGCATCACTTAGAGTGGACCTTAAAAGGCGAACATGAAGGTGGCAAATACAAAGTCAGCCTCTTATAAAGAGAAACAAGATTATATCCAAACCTTTTTTCCAAATTGAAATTTAAAAATGGTTTCTCAGCACATCACTTTCCTCCTCACCCTTCTGTGCATGAAATCAGCTGAATTTTTGTCACTCTTCAAAAGCGGGTAAACTACGTTTAAGATGGTTTAATCTCTAAGCTGTATCCTTTCATCATTGACTCAGGAGCTGTCTTGGTTTAATTTAAATAGAGCCAAATTCATTGTTTTCGTGATGTCATGAAACATTCGCCTTTTCAGCCTGCAGTGTTTTAGCTCCATCCACTCACACCGAGTGTTTCACACTGGACTCTATTCTGAATGGTCAGCAGCAGAACAGAGCTCATTTACGAACACCAGTCAAAGGCACAGCCTGTTTAATTCTAAGTGAGAAAGGCAGGTCATGTACCAACGAGCAATGGTATAGGGTACGGGCCCTTTAAGTGCAGACAGAGCTCTTAGCGTTTGGAAAGACACAAAGTAATGCAGATGAAAGGGCTGTTCAATACTTTCAATAAAATAAATGTGCCAAAGAATGCGTATGAATATGCTGCTGGAAGCCTGGCACATTTTTATGATAGTTTAGTGAAGTGTTGGTTCTAAGCCGTAAATTCATACGGCGGAGGGATACAGGCAGGGTGTTGTGACGCAAAACAGTCCATATCTATCATCAGCAGCATTACATATAATCCTCTAATGTCNGTTTAAGATGGTTTAATCTCTAAGCTGTATCCGTTCATCATTGACTCAGGAGCTGTCTTGGTTTAATTTAAATAGAGCCAAATTCATTGTTTTCGTGATGTCATGAAACATTCGCCTTTTCAGCCTGCAGTGTTTTAGCTCCATCCACTCACACCGAGTGTTTCACACTGGACTCTATTCTGAATGGTCAGCAGCAGAACAGAGCTCATTTACGAACACCAGTCAAAGGCACAGCCTGTTTAATTCTAAGTGAGAAAGGCAGGTCATGTACCAACGAGCAATGGTATAGGGTACGGGCCCTTTAAGTGCAGACAGAGCTCTTAGCGTTTGGAAAGACACAAAGTAATGCAGATGAAAGGGCTGTTCAATACTTTCAATAAAATAAATGTGCCAAAGAATGCGTATGAATATGCTGCTGGAAGCCTGGCACATTTTTATGATAGTTTAGTGAAGTGTTGGTTCTAAGCCGTAAATTTATACGGCGGAGGGATACAGGCACGGTGTTGTGACGCAAAACAGTCCATATCTATCATCAGCACCATTACATATAATCCTCTAATGTCAGTGGGGTTCTAAATAAATAGTTCTATTTGTTGTAGACATGTAGAAATGTTGTTAAATTGGTGGATGTGCCCTTCCCTAAGATGATTTCTCTTGCCAAGACACTATACGCTGTATTCAGAGAGCTGGGTTTTTGTCAGATGTGAAGAGAGAATCAAAGGGCAGCTGAGGAAAAACGAACACCTGTCCAAACAGCGCTGTGATCCTGACAGGCCACAATAACTGAAATGCTCATATCAGCTCGTCTGTCCAGCGCTCCATTACTCAACGCTCCAGCCGTTTTACAGACAGTACTTTTCTAGATAATTGCTTTGGTGAGATAACGCTTATTAAAGCGTATTTTTTGGATGATTGTTATTAACCCAGTGTTCCTCCACAGTCCCAGCGTTTGTGTCTTTACTCTAAACGCTGAGGGATGTTTCAGTGCACTGGACCTTGACTGCTGTTATTACCGCCTGCAGGGTGACCCCTTTTTCTCCACCTAAATCCTTTTAATACATTAAATATAAAAGACCAGCAATAACACATCAATGAAATAAAGCTCTGCATCATAGAACACTGTTCTTTCAGTCCTGAACAGAGTTCGAATGGGGAGTAACACAACCCTAGTTATCCCCGTTTAGTTCCAGCCTACAGCCCTCAGCGGCTATAAATCCCTCTCTTTTTAGTCTGCCATCAATTATAATTCTAATTACATACATCAGTCAATTGAATTATTTATACATTTTACATGTTAATAGGTTTAAATTAAGGCCATTAGTGGTATAAGAGAGCTGTACAATTTTATAGATGAGCACATCATCACTGTCTGAACAAAACGGTAACCTTTCAGGAGAGGGGAAAAAAATACATTCTTTACTTTCAATAGAAGCTAATGGAAGATGATTTTTTGATACTGGAGCATGATAAACTTGACAATGAATGTAGATACAAGGAGGTGTTCCTCAGGAGGTCCGGTCGGTGTACACATGATAAATCAAAAAAAAAAGATTCAAATACAATTATAAACTAATCATAGTTTAAAATAACACAAATGAGCTTCTAATAAAATTATTACCCAGAATTAAGTTTAGGTTTATACTCAATGTATTGCATCTGAAATATGATCAAATCTTCACTGCAAATAGAAAATATTCTACAATACAGAATTTATAGCACATAACAACTAAAAACATTAAAATGGTCAATAAAACCCCAAAAATAAACAGGGGGCGAAAACGTGCTGTTCACTTATATCTTAATTCTGGAATTCAGTTTTCATAAAGTTTATATTCAGAATGTATTATATCTATATATGATCAAACCTTCACTGTACATAGACAATATTCTATGTAGAATTTACAGCATATAATAACTAAAAATCAACAAATAGGAGCTGAAAATGTGTCATCCGTTTATATTTGAATAGCTTCATTTTCAGTTAGTTTGATCATTAGAAAACCTAAAAATCGTTGTGCTTTATCCTGTAGCATTCCAACCTAATACTCAAGCCACAAGTTAACATGGTCAGTATGATATAACATGATATGAAGTTAAGACACTCTCTACAGAGAACACAAATCAATATGCCATTTTTCTGAATTACAGTGCACAACAAGACGACATGTAACTTGACCAAAACATGAATACAAATGTACATAAAAGGTTTAAAGCTGCAATATGTAATATGTTCACGTATAACCTAAGAAGGGCTCTAAAAGTAGAGATCAGGGTTGATACTTTACTCTGTCCCCGTTACCCACAATAGACTCAGCTTTGTGTAATAAACAGATTGTTAAATAAGCTACATAAGGCAGCTCACTGAGATATACTCCCATCTTGCCTCACTAACGTCCAGTGAATTACACATGCGTTCTTCTCAAAACAGTGTGTATCTAATTTAATGAATGAGCTTGAAATCAAAAACGTAAGACCAGGGTTAGATGATGACGCACAGGTCCTGAAAGAGACGCTTCAAGTTTTTGAATGCCTGTGGAAGCCAACTTTAAGGTGCATTATGATCACAAGTCTGCATTGCACGCTCCTTGTCGCAATTCTATTAGAAACCTGCTGAAACAGACTTCTCTGCTTCTCCTCGAGGATGTAAACAAAATTCAAAGAACGAAATGTGAGCCTTCAGAGAAAAACATGTCAGTGTAAGCCCCAATGTTGAAATGTACTCATTAAATTAGGAAAACTTGCAGCAGGTATAATAAAGTATAACAACGGATGTACTCAGCATACTCTTCACTGTTGTTGTAGCTTTTATTCTTTTATTATATTATTGTATTATTTACTATTCTTTAATTAATACAGCCCGAACTGCTTTGTTCCCATGATTCCTGACGATTTGATTTGTTTTCCATTGTTGCATTATGGCGAATTAAATCACTGCACTCCACACCAAGCTCCGCCTCCTCTTCCTCAAACCTCCATTCACTGCTGAGCAACCATTGCCACTCATATTACCGTTCAAATCAATCCCTTTGTCCGTTACCAAGCATGCCAGTTTTGTGAAACTGCAATTGCAATTAAAATATTCGCCTGGGTACATGTAAAATTAAGGCCCCCTGCCCTAAAAACGTCTGTGTTTTCCCTTCTCCCAACACTCCTGATGCAACTCATTCCTGAACTGAAGTGGGAGAAGATGTGCAGGGTAGGGGGTTTTCCAGAACTACGGTTGGGAGCCACTGCCGTAGAGTATGAACAAATTTGAATTTGAACAAATTCAAAACACCATCATTGTCTGTTTTCTGCTAATTTTGCACTTACAGTGCTCTTACAATGTGTGCAAAAGTGTCAAAGCCAACATCATAGGTTACTTCAATGCATCGAGTCATCACAGGTAAGACATACAAACACTGTTAATGCCCACCCTGGCAGTATGCTTTAGCCTGCCAATGCTAGGTGTAGGGATAAAAGTTGTTTTTTCCCTCATCTTTGTACTTTTACTCATGTCATCTTCTTTAGCCCACCCTACCAGTTTGCGTTAGCCACAGATGGCAAATTTTAGTGCACAGCGGTGTTTATCCCCATCTTGCGACATCTCAGCTGTCTGATTTAAACTTGGTTATGCCATCTTCTTTGGGCAGCTGTGCATGTGGTGAGCAGACGCATGCTTTATAGAGCAGGTGCTGAGGTGTTAAGTGAATCCAGTACTCTGGCTGATTGGTATTGTTTTGTATCACAATAGGGTGGGAGTGTTGGAATGGATACAGTGCTGAGTGCGTGGCTGAAGCAACAGGATATAGTCTGATGAAATGACATTGCAAGACATAAGCACGTTTGGAAATAGTATCTATTAAGTATCCGGCCTACCCAATAATGCATTTCTGCCTGCGCCACTGCTTTTTACCGGGCTACATCACCATGACCACTGCTGCACTCCTTGTCTGCTTCAGGCTGGGTTAACTTTTAGATTTGGGATCAGTTAGAAACAGTTCTTGGACTAATCGGGGTCAAGTATCTTTACTTTCTTGTTACACTCGTGCCGTTAGCCATGTAAGAAATATCACGTTTTAGCGGAGGAAGTTAAAGTACACAGACTTCAAGAATATGAAGCAATCATTACTCCAGGAAGCACTAACACGGAGGCAGTGGTGTGATCACTGTCACGCTTTCACGTCTCGGTGCATCACAGGCTGACTGTTTGAAACTGAGTTCAAAGAGAAAGCTGTTGACCACTGTGGTAAATTCAGCGTGAGGTCACACTTGCTAGTTTTTGTGAAGCTGAAACTTAGTCCAACCACCTCATGTCAAGTTGAACACTTCTGTTCATGCAATTCATGACAACCATCGTCTATCACATTTCAGCGTAGGCAAAGGCTGAGTTGCTGATAATGATAAGTTCATTTTAAGTACCAAAACCTGGGAGTCCAACAACAACAAGAAGACCACACCCACTCAAACGGCAGTCAGTACACCGCAGAAGAGTGATACACTGAATGTACACAATTGCTGTTTTGACAGAAAACTTTATATCAAAGCGCAAACTGATGTACACAATCCAACCAAGCCAAATCAATCAAATTCAGTCCACTGTCAGTTACAATGCACATCATTAGTAAACAGGGCTGGTCCTGTTTTATAGCGTTTGATTCCAGACTGCAACCTTCATTTCAGACATAAACCAACCCTAATACGTATTCAGGGTGGAAAAAAAGGAGACAACACAGATTCTGTACACATACAGCTAATCCACCTTTCATTTCCCCTCTGTTCAGGTAAACCTTTCATTTCCTTTAATTCACAAATATAATAGTCATCATGAGAATAGGAGTTTCACTGGAAATGAATAACCGTTCCTCCAACACGGAGGGAGAGATACAGGCTCAGACAGTTCAGCACCCCAATAGTAACACAAACCATCACATGCAAAAGTTTGGGCACTCCTGGACATACCATAAAGGCCTTGCTGAGCTCGGAAGAAAGCATACATTATCCAACAGCATTCTAACAGCCCTTCTAATGAGTCAGTTCAGCTACTTCAAGGTCACCCATGGCTGATACAGGCATGTGTAACCTCCACACAAAAGAACTGACACATAGAATGGAATGCTCTAGAACAGCTGGACATGAGCCTGGGGTCACCATGCCCAATGTCAAACCCTCCTGAACTGGGCTGTGGAGCAGTGGAACTGTGTTCTCTGGAATGATGGAGCTGAGTTGGAGTGATCCAGAACTGATCATCCAACATCAGTACCTGACCTCACTGATGTTCTTGTGGCTGAATGTAATCAGATCCTCACATTAATGTTCCAGCATCTAGTGTAAAGCCTTACCAGGAGAGAAGAGGCTGTTACTGCAGCAAAGGAGGAATGATCTCTATCAATAATCTTAATTTCAGAAGAAGCGCTGGTGTATTGGATATAAACTGCACATATATTTAGATGGACTTTCTTTATTCCCGGGTCTCTATTAAAATCTGAAGGGGAGTTCCACACAATTGTCAATGTCAAAAACACACAATTTCTATATAACTGAACAGCAAAGACAGTTGTTCAGAGAGGTTTGGTGTGACATGTTTTGCTCTAGAGAAACTTCCAGGCAGAACTGTTATGCTGGTGGTGATGGGAACCAGATGAGTCTGAAGACTTCGATGCCTCCAAAAGCTCCCTCATGAGTTATTACATGAAAAGGTTATGGATACGCTGCTCAATGTCCAAGACATTTTTGGGATGATTTTGAGAATATTTTGGCCTAAAGTTCTTTTTTCTTTTGGGTGGAGAGGAATAAAATAAAATTTTATGGCATAAAATAGTAAACATAAAATAGTAAACAAAGAAAAACAATGAACATGGATGGTGAGCACGACAGATATATTTGTGTCGTAGACATGGCGACCCCTGGTTAGTACGAGCACCGCTGTGAAGAAATCTGAGTCTGTAAGTTTCTCTTCACTGAACAATTTCACATTAAGCCACTGTGAATGACATCTAACCCCCCGAATCATGCAGAAAGTCTGGAAAATTGGCAGCAAATTGAGCATGGAAAGCTTTATGCACAAAAAGGTCAGAGTTGTTTTAAGTCTTATCTCATTCACTGAAGCTTGTGTTCAGTTGACCCTCGTGTGGATTTGATCTGTTCATCAGAGGCTTATTGCACAAACGTGTGGAGTTCATGCCAGCTTGAATACATGCTGTCGTTCAAGAAAAAGGGGGACAGGCCACCAAACACACGTTAAAAATGCTGATAATGTTATTTGTAATGAAGTTTGAAATAAACACAGGCTAGAAGCATTCTTACTAGTGGTCTCACACCTCTGGAATGTGTTTAGTGAACAAAAATATGTATATATTTTCTAGAACATGAATATACAGTAGCTATTTATTATATGCAATGTGCCTTATGCTCCATTTTCCACCCCTGTTGATCATTACCAGATTTTACACTATTCTTCACAGTGAAAATCATAATTGTATTGTGAAATCAACTTATCTTAATCACATTAACATGGACCACTAAATCATCTTTATACTACTGTGAGGTTGATGAGCTGTACTGCATGGCATTATTAAAAGGGTTAAAAAGGCAAAACATAAAAAAACTGAAATAAAACCAAAACAAAAAGACGATTTAGGTCTTGTTTGAAAGACTTTTAAAGTTTTACACTGGATTATTTATTTACCTTCCTATTTTCCAATGTTTAAATGCTGGAACACCGAGGCACTGACAAAATGTCATTGTCTATTGAAACTGCTGGATATGACATTTTTGGTCATGCTTGTATAACCTAGAAGCAGGGCAAGCTATACGTTAAAATGCCTGTTTGCCTGTGTATTTGCATTTCAAAATAGAGTTATATAATACCTAATGTTTGGGAGAAGGACTATGCCCAAACTCCTCCTTTCCATCATTACATGGCCTATGAACCCACTCCTCCCCCCTTACCCTCTAGTGATGAAAATTCACACCCCACCACCACCACCACAGCTCCTCCTCTTCCAACTCATTCTCAGTCTTTGCTCAGGAAGGAGTCTCATCCGATGAAGCCACCCAAAACTCCAGTCCAAGTTGTTTAGAGTTGCCCCTCCTTGCCTCAGCTCACAACGAGCACGATCCGCACCCACTTTGCAAAATGAAAATGTGTGTATGCAATGCAAAACTTTGAAAAACAATAACCATAATAACCAGGTACTGGGGTTGCATTACGTTTACAGTTGTTATGCAAAAATAACTCACTTATTTTGGTGTGTTTTGACAGGTGTGAACACTCTACCCGTCCTCGGGTCCACATTAAACAAATACACTGTGGTCTGGCCAAAACCAGAGCACCTGTACCTCTGCTAAATTTCTGGCCAATAATCAAATGCTCACATGAATTTGATGCACTTTGGCGGCTGCAGAACCAACCAAATCAAATGAGAAAGATACAATACCCCAAAAAACTTTATGTTTTTTGTATTTATGTATTTGTGTATGTGTATTTATATGTCAATATGGTTTAGTACATTACTGTCAAAGTAATGCAACTGCTAGCCTTTAACCTTCTGTAATTCTAATCTTTCTTTCAGGGTTACAGACAATTTTCAACTCAAACTGACCCTCCGCCTCAAACTGAGCCAACCACTCTTTCACCAGACACTGCTTATGTGTGTGATTTGTGATAGTCTACAGGAGTCACACAAACTGTACAAATCATTCTCCCCTCACCATAACTCGCAAGGAAAACTCTGCCACGCCCCCCTCAGTGCGCTGCGTCCTCCTCAACCAATGGCAGCACGGCTGGAGGCAGAGCTGACGGCAGGCTCTGGGTTCATTTAAAGTTTAGGCCTTCCTACTCCTTCTGCAGCATATAATGCACGACACCAATGTCAGGCTCACCCCCCATACAATTCCCCCTACAGCATTAATATTCTGCCAAATTATTTGGCGGGAATGGGCGCATTGTGGGAGGGGTCCATGTCGCCACTACATTACTCCACAACCCCCCTCATAACTACCACCCCACTCTCCCACACTCATCTGACTCATGCCCCAGATACAGGCAGTAATTGATTACTGCGCAGAACAGTTTCAGAGTCATTACCCCGACTTCACACTGAATACACCGACTCAAACAGGCCCACGCATCACACACACACATTCACTAGATCGTTCTGGGTCATTTCACAGCTATCGTCCCAGAGACATCCGCTAAATTAACCCTTTAAAAGACATAATTATCATTTTGCTGTACTACACAATTACATAATTAAATGCACTTAAATACCTTATAATATACATAATTCAGTGAATTACATACATTAAATAAATTATGTAATTACAGGTTTGAGTCAGCACCAGGTGCGTAGCTGCCCATTATAACAAGTAAAATATTACACAATGTAAGACCGTCACAGACAAAAGAGCTTCTTGCATCCTGGTTCCTTTATTCCACCTTAAATAAATACAAGCTCCCCCAGCACAGTTCTGTTTATTGTTGACATGGTATGATGACCAGGCGTCCCCGTTTTCTGAAGGACATGGCCCCAGCTGGAGCTCTCCCCCAGAAATTTCCCAAAAAACACCAGAAAGTCACAAGAAAGACCTGGCAGCAGTGCAGATGCACAGATGTGTCGCGTTGTGCTTGTTTCAGCCAGGAGCAAGGTGGAACCAAGACGTTGTTTGTCTGTTTTATGTTCTCAGTGGTAAAATAAACTAAGGTTAGCTTGTTCAGTGTGAAGTAGGTGGTGAAGGTGGTCATTATAGTAGACATAATGCTTGCTCGCTGCCCCCCTCAACCCAGAATCAACCCCCACCCCAAAGTTGTTAAGTTGTAGTAAACAATTGTGTCTTGTGTTCAATATTCAAAAACGTTTCTCTTATCGTAAAGCTTTAGCTATTTTGAAATTGGCTAGTTGGTGGTCACTATAGTAGACTTAATTCCTGCTACCCAGCCCCCTCAACCCGTAATCAACCCCCACCCCAGCCCACCACCACAAAAAATGAAATCCTGGCCACTGGTATGCACCCATTGTTTAGCTATCACCTTCAATTCAAATAAATTCAATGTTTAGGTACAAATATGTAATTGCTTAATTTGTTACATAATTACATAATTAATTACACTTTTTTACATTCAATTTACATCCAAAGGCCAAAATCTGCACTTTTTTTCTATAAATAATTTTTTTATCAAATAATATTTTATCAAATAATTTATTTACAAACATTATGAAAGTATAACAATAACGTAATGTATTGTATTATAACTCCGCACACAATTTCTCTGCTTGTTTCAATGAGCTAGAATTACATTTAATGTAATAAGAGTCCGGAATAAACCGAAGTTGATATTTTATTTCTGCAGAAGAGAACAAGCACCAGACTTTAAGGCGGCCTCCTGGCAAGAGCTGGAGAAACCAATACAGCAAATCTTTGGAGGAGATATAAATACATCCTCAGTAATAACTGTTGCTCAGTCTTTAAAAGGGGCTCTTATAGAGCTGTGCGGTTCTCCATGTACCTGCTTAAACACGAGAAACCTTTCTGCCTCCTGAATGATTACTAACTTCAACTTTAGCACACTGAAAGTTGTGGAACTTTGGTGTGTTGTATCCCCAACTGTGAGGTTTCAGGTTCATGTCATGTCAGGCAAGGTTTTGCATCTGTAGTGGAGTCATCTAACATTTTAAACCATATTTAATACCAATCATTGTGTTGTGCAATATTAAGGGTATAATATCTTAACATTTTTCTAGGTCTGCCTATACGCCTGCACAGTTTCATGTGTCATAATTTAAAGCATTAGCATTTTTTTAGAGGCAAAGCACCTCATAGAACTGCCATCTTACTCACTCACTCACATTCAGCAGGCAGGAAGTTCTCCACAAGGAGGCAGTCAAAGAGCATTTCATATTTCATAAAGCACAGATTTGTGTCAGTGGCACTTCAAGGTGTAGACTAATGTGACTAGCAGTTCATCCCATGCCACCACTTTTTCATCTGTGAGCAGAGTAGAGCACTGTTAGGCACGGCGAGCTGCACTCAGGCTAAGGATTTTGGAGGAATGTTAGCCAAGGACAGACAGCAGCCAGCACGTGGTTGGTCCATCTGATCACTCCTATAGCCGTAAAATTCAATAAATAATCTTTAATCGAATAGACTTCCCTCTCGTTTCCCGTCTTGGTCTGGTCCAGAAATCAAAGGACGGCCGCTGTTTTGAAATGAACTTTCTGAGCTGAGGCCGCTTTGGGAGGTGCAGCTAACTGACAGATAAAACCCTCAGATCATGTCATTGCATTTTGTGTTTAAATAAGGCGTAGCATAGCATTTCCTGTTTCACGGCTGATTACCACCCGCCTTTCTACTTTCTGTATTGAAGACACGGGTTTTCAATCTGACCGAAGAACGGAGCCAAGAACTCAGCAGCATTGTGACGTCAGAAAATCTAATAGAACACACATGACTCAAACCAGCCGTTTGATTGTTCTAGTGAATTCCAGCGGGACCTTCAGTCCCTTTGGCAGCCAGACAAAGCAAGAGTGGGAGGCAGGGGATGATAAAAAGAAGAGAGGAGAAGAGGAGGAGAATGCTTCAGCAGACCAGAAAGACTTGAAACAGGCAGACTAGCCTAGCTTAGCATGCTAGTTCTCCCCGAGCCATTGGCCTGACATAAGCATGCCTCAACCAGGTCATAAATCAGGCAGCGTAGTTTGTTTATGGAGAATTTTGACTGGATTATCGTGTCTTCCAACAGGAGACTAAGTCTGATCCGTTTAGATGTCATTAATATAATTAGCAAAGCAATAGACAGAATATTAGAATTTCCAGCAAGATTTTCAGGATTAAGGCACATACAGGTTCATCACTAGTTTTGGATAATACATAAAAAAGCTATATTTGTGTTGTAGACATCATGACACCAACACTACGGAAAGAAATCTGAATTTCATTGCAGAATTGCAGACATTTTAAACAATGGAGGGTATGTATATGATGTCACTATTAGCGCTTGTCACTGAGGTTATCGTTTTATGAACCACACAAGGCTAAAGTCAGCTTCCTGTTCACCCGCTTTGTGTTAGAATTTTCCAGTCCCAGCTTTGAATGTGCAGAACTTACATTCTGGCGCCTCGGGTCAACTTCTGTACTATTTAAGGTAGACTTGAGCTTAATCCAGGCACTAAAGCGTTAATCTACAGTTGCCATTTGGTGTCCGGTTTGCTGTACCACTTAAATATGTATCATCTTTCATTTCTGTTTACATCCTATGTAATTCTAAAGCTTCTGTTAGCGTTTAAGAAAACATACATGATGACGATCTTGGGGCTGGGGGCGGGCTTAGACAGTTACCCAAATGGCTTTGTAGAATCGAAAGTTATACTTGGAACGGAGAAACACTCAATACACATGGCCGCAAGAATTATATTTTACTGATGAGTCAAAGATAATCCCAGTTTCACCGTTCCCCTAATAAATGCAGAATGCCAGAGAATGTTTTGCCACTCAGTCTGACAGAAGGGGTGTATTCTGGCAGGGAAGTGACGTCATTACATGCCCTCTATTGGCACAATTTCCCTTTAACTGTACGCAACTCACTTTCAGCATGTTAGCCATGTTAGCTTTATTGGGCAAAATGTGCTTGGTGACCAACTCTCCTCCTGCGTATTTACACTGCCTGGGGACACCTATGTATTTAATACCAATTTAATACAAATGATGATTTTTTTATAATGTTAGCCATAGTACAACATATTGAAGACTCATCATTTTTACTTATGTAAACATATGTAATAATCTGTGGCAGTACCACCTATACCGGGCTCATGCTTAATCTCACTGTTGTGATGTCAGCAATCTAACCTAAACCATTTTCTTTACTTAACCGAAAGGTATCAAGGCGTCCCCAAACCTTTGACAAGCCGAGTGGCTATACATAGCACAACAGGCCCCGTTTCTCATCCAGCACTAATGCAATTGATCCAGTATATCAAAGACTTTTGAAGACGTTAATTAGCCAGAGCAGATGTGGTGGATTATGGACTGAGTTACAGACCCAGACCTCTTCTGAATGGTCCTGCTGTAATTCAAAATACAGCAAAAAGGCTGACGGGGGAAACGACACCTGACAACCCCAACACTGCTAGGCTTATGAAGTACAACTGAGCACAGCTTAAGTTCAGCAGCATGCACACAATAAAAAAAACAGCATGTGTACACTGCAGCAAAGATAGCTCACTAAAAGCAGACAGAAAATGGTGTGTCAGATTTTAGAGGCTGCCACATCTGTCACAGCGACGACAGCTTAATATGCTAGTGCAACTTAGCCATTTATATCAACCCTGAAACAGCCTCAGTATATGCATGACTTAATATTTCTTAGTAAAGAGCTACTTTCACTGTACTCGGAGGGCGGGTGATACAGCACAAATATAACATTATGGCAATGTACAGCCGTATATATATGTTATATGTCGTGTTGATTTTCTAAATGAAAATATATTTACACATCCTCTAGTTCAGTGGTCATCAACCCACCTTGTGGAGATCTACTCTCATGCAGAGATTAGTTCCAACATGCATCTATACCCATAACCATACCCATTTAACATTTATCCGTCTGATCTGCCAATCAAGGATCTCTGAAGAAGTTAATGAGCTTGAGCAGGTGTGGCAGATTGCACGTCTAAAGGTTGTGAACAGGTTAGTTTGGACCAGATGTATCAGCAGCACCTTGTTTTATTAGTGCCTCATGTTTCATCTATTTATTTATTGAGTGCCTAATTTAAAGAGAAAAAACAGGAGCTTTTTTTACATTTAGTTTTTACAAAAATAAACAGTTTAAGAGAGATCAAATCAAACCGTTGGTTTAAAAAAAAAAAAAAAAGAAAAAGCATTGTATTTGAATAGTATTTGAATGTCTCATTTAGCCCTTTCCACCAATGCAGAACAGGTTTCGTGCTGGTTTGAGCACCGAATTTTGAACTGTTTGGCACATTTCCACCGACAATAAATAGGTTCAGAACCCGAAAAGTTACTTCCCAGCTGGAACGAAAGAGCCTCAGCATGAAGATCCGTGGGCGTGTCGGATGTTAAGTAAAAAGAAGGCAACAATGGCGACACCCAATGGTCTGCGGAAGAGAATTCTTATCACCTGTAGTTGATTTGTGCTTGCGTTTTGCACTCCGCCATCTTGTTTATGTTGTTTACTACCTTTGTGTAACACCCCTTGTTGACGTTGATGTCGTATCCTTTGACGGTCCTCGGTTCCTGGAAAAACTGGTCCAAATGCAGACTGGTTCCCTGAATAGCACCAAGGTCCTACAAAGCCCGGAACCAGTTCAAGAATCAGGGTTATTTTGGTCGAAAAGGGCTAATTGGGAACAGCCAGCCGCCATCTTACTAGCTGAGCTGCAATTTTGACAGAGCTTCCTGGAGGTGAACGGAGCGAAAAAGCCACAATGACCACAAAAAGACAAAAAGATATGTAGACACTTCACATGCAATCTCCAGAACAACACTACAGCTTGATTGGTAGACTGGCTCCAAATAAGAACACCTCTCAAGTTCATAAAATTACAATGTGTGAGATTTCACAAAAACTACAAATTTGGCTACCTGAACTGCCAAAGCTCTTAAATAATAAAGAATATATATAACACATACATATAAAGTCAAAGTTAGCTTCATATTCGAATCTAATACTGCGTCCAAAGCCATGCACTTCTGTACTTTACTAACTACACTAATGAGTGCACTTCTATTGCTACTTGTGTTTTTACATACTACTTAGTGTGCTAGTATGTGGCGTGGGGGAAGTAGGGCAATGAAACAAAAATCAGAGCTGGTTAGATTTCAGCTTTCATTTGTCATCACTACAGCAACAAGCCAAAAGAAATCAAAGCAATACACTCAAATATATCAGTTAATATGCTTTGAAAATTCTATTTTAAATATTTTAAATGAATATTAAAATAAATGCTTTTTACTGCCTTTGTTTGATTGGTCGATTAAGGGCGGTTATAGCCTTGTTGCATAACAAATCAGAACTGTGCTGCCGAATGAACCTGAAGTTGCCTACCAAGATGGTGGCCATGCGATTGCATGACATCACTTACCCATACTTACAACAATTTGCATGAATAATTAATCTGAATCTTTTTTATGATCCATGTGTTTTTTGTTTTTTTTTTTTGCTCTTAAAGAACCGACCACACGCACCATTTACCATCACCAACCATGTATATCACTATAAACATAATGATAATGACAACATCTCATCATAATAATATTACTTTGATCTGCCTCAATCGAAGAGGCTATAGGAAACAGTCAAACAAGTGTTAAATCAAGTCATCAAATCTTAAATGGTGAGCCAGCACATTAGCAATGTTAACTTTGACCAACTGAAATTAAACCTGTTCTTCCACCCTCAACCTGCAGAACATCCTGTTTGGTCAAGATCCAGAGCAGAACAGAGAAACTGAACTGTACATGGTTTCATAAAACGTCATTCCGCAAAGACCATGAGATCGCAGAGTAAGCATCAGTTCAAACTCTTCAACAGCCAAGATCAAAAAAACAGATTGTTTGCTAATAACGTCAGCTTGATAACCATCACCTGAAACGGACAAACCTTTAATGAAGCTACTCAGAAAAAAAAGAGATGATTCAGCCTCAGAAAGCTACCCAGTTACACTGAAGCTGTTGAGGAATTATCCCTTTTACTGCACAGTGTTGCCATTAGGCAACAAGAATAGTTTCTTGTGTAAAATGCAATACTTAATGTCTCTCTTTTATTGTCTTTTGGTAACTGGAGGCTTTATGTATTAAACGGTCTATTTTTAACTGATTATAACGCCTTCCTGTTGTTCCAGCAGTTCAAACTACTCTTTACCACACCCCTCACATGGTGTGACCACTTCAGGAAGAGAACATATAAGAAATTAATTTAGATACTATTTTATACAAAATGACAAAATATCATTGTTATAAATACCATCATCACCACCATAAGGCAAAAACATGCAACAATAGAAGTGCACAAGATCCAACAGGAGCAGATGACTGCATTTCCCTTGGACATACCAATTCCACGTTTTTTTTACATATATATATATATAATCTAATAATATATATATAATCATTATTATATTTTCATACTTGTATGCATATGTAGTCTTTATGCACATGACTGCAACAATCCTATATACAACTATCGTTATAAGTTTACTTGTTTTTTGTTGCTTGTATTTGTTTGCATCATAGAAACTGTGCTTTACCATATTCAGAAGTACATAATTTCAGCCATATTACATCTTATAATTTTATCACTGTTAAAATGATGTTTTTTATGATTTTTTATGCGAACATTTAACACATCCTCTACTTAGAATAAACTTAAACATGGTGTTTGTTCTGCCAATAATTACTAATAGTGCACCTTTACTATAAAGGCATTGTAAAACATAAAATTTGACTGCAATGGTGTCGTGCCAATCTGTCATGGAGTGACTCAGAATGGCAGTGGGTCATCTTCAGTGACGAGTCCCGCTTTTGTCTTGGTGGAGACGACCAACGAATCTGTGTGAGGAGGCACCGTGGTCAGCACCAAGAAGAATGGTTTGTTGTCATGTGTCACATGTCCAGAAGGCCTGGTGTCACTGCACCTCCACCCCTACCGCAAAACCTGCAGGAACTATGTGAGAATATTCAAGCTGCATGGGATGGATTATCACAGGACACCATTAGAAAGCTCTACAACTCCACGCCGCGATATCAGGCAAGCTATGTTATCAAACATGGCAGCCCAACACCATCCTGAGAGACACTATTTCTGTATGTGTAGCTCAATAAATATTGCCCATATCAGTCTAAATTTATCATCATTTATTGTTCCTGGGATCCTTCATCTTCTTTCCCAATAGAACTACAATCCAACAGTTCCTTCTGGGTGCAAATATTTATTTGATGATGAGCGTATTTTCACTTATAAAATTTACAAAATATGTCACTTGACTAGGGACAAGCAAAGCATGGCACATGACTACATCAACCAGTAGTTTGGGTCTCAATAGTAAACAAGGCAACTTCCCTTTTCAGTGCTATGCTTTACAATAAAGAGTAAATGTAAAGGAATAATCAGTTCTAACACCGTATATAAACTAGTAAACATGACATAAAATAAAAGTTTGGAGCTTTTGCTGTTTTTATTTATAATCTTTCAAAAGCTTCTAAATGCTCTTTTTGAACGCAGAGTAATTCCAAACCAAATAGGCCTGAATGAGAGTCTTCAGTCAGCCTTTCAAATGCAAAGTTTTGCATTTGTCAACTTTTGGCATGATTTTGGTTTCAAAACATTAGAAAAACCCCACCCAAATGGCAAAGCAACTCACAGATACTGTGTTGGGAAATTGGTAGCTATTTCATAATGCCATCTTTACAAAGAAACTCTTAGTTACTTCCCTTACTTACGAAACAGTGTCCCAATAGTGTACAGCTGACTACTATAAACCCAATTGCCAAAAAAAAAAGAAAAAAAACCTAGGCCAGTATGTGAAATGCTCATTAAAACAGAAAGGCAGTGGTAAGCACAAAAACACAATATTTGATGTTTTATTGCATGGACTTCTCCTCCTGTCTCCATTTTTCAGTCTTGACATAATTTGAAAATACCTGTTTCCCTTTACATTGTGTACAATATTCATAATGTAAGGTCCAAAAGAAATAGCCCAAAATTACCCCAACTATCTGGTTACATTGACTTACATTAATAATATAGTATGTTTTTCCATTTCCTGTAAAGTTACAACTTTGGATATACAAGCTTTTGTTCTGACCAGCCGTATGTTGCTTTAAAATGTGTTCAGTGTTAACAGTGCTTTCTCAGCTGTGCAGGTTACCCACTAACACACCCCCTGTATCATGACAGATGCTGGCTTGAGATGAGCTCAAGTCCAGAGAAGTCGGTGGTGTTTCTGGCTGACATCTGTATAGTACAGTTTCAACTTGCATTTTGTGGACGCAGCGACGGACGGCATTTATCGATAATGGCTGGTCATCCCTGAGTCCATGTGGTGATATTTATCACAGAAACATGCTAGTTTTTAATACAGTGCCGACTGAGGATCAGAAAGTCACAGCCATTCATTTGTGGTGTTCTACAGTTTCCTTGTTGCACAGAGATTTCTCCGATTTCTCTGAATCTGTTGATTATATTATGTGCTGTAAATCCTGTAATGACTCATTGAGAAACGTTATTTTTAACTTTTGGATCTTTTGCTGGTGTATGTTTGGCAAAATTACAAATCTCGACCCATTCTTGGTCATAAAGGATTCAGTCTTTCTTGGATGCTTCTTTTACATCCAAGAATGATCACATAATATGCTTTGTAAACATTTTACAACGCTACTTGTCTTAAATAGCTGTTGCCCCTACTTTTCTAAAAAGTTAAGATCTAAACAGTAAATATATTATTGTTGTACTGTTTTTACTTAAATACAAGTCAAATCACTGCTTTCTGCTTTTTAATTTACATATTACTTACTAACCCAACTTTCTTGAAATTGGGTTCGTGTTCATGTTTATGCTTTACTCATGTGTAAATAATACACATTTGAATAAATTAAAGCAAAACAGGCTTTGTTCAGTTTGCAGGACTTTCCTTTTGGCACAGAGTAACAGCACTCTAAATGCTAATTACATATATTACAGCTAATGTATTGCCTCTATTAATTACAACTTATTTACCTTAATAAAAAGTTCTTTATTAATGCTAACTTCAGTAAAGCTGGCTTAAAATTAACGTTATTAATGAACTTGTCATTCCAGTGCTACCTTATTCACTTTATTAATGCTAATTTGACAACATTATTAATGCTAACGTATGAAAATCATTACTGTAAACATAACGTTATAAATGACAATTATTTCATTTTATTAATGCCAACCCTTTCAGCTTTATCAGTGTATAATTATTCACATTATGAATGCTAACATGTTAACATTATCAATGGAGACTTGTTAACTTGTTCACTCCATTAAGGTACAAAATAATTCACTTTATTAAAGCAAATATATGCACTTTATTAATGCATCTGTTTAATAACTTTAACAATGTTAACAGAAAAGATGCTTTAAATAATGCTAATTCAATTTCTAATAATGCTAATAAAAAGATGCTACCAATAAAGATGCTAATATCATCTGATTCCATCATTATTTCTATGTATTATTTTAGAGACAACTGCAATTCGAAGTGCTTTACATAGACAGCACAACTAGGGAATAAAATAAACAAGCACAAAAAAAGAGAAATAAAGGAAATATAATAAAATCAGGAGAAAAAAATGTTTCCGTGTGTGCTCTCAGAAAGCAGGAAGGTGTTCGGCTTTGATTTTCCTCTGTAATGAACGCTGTGAATGGCCTGTTAAACCCTATTTGCACCTCCATTACCTCTGATTGCTCTTAGAGTCCATTTAAAGCAGGCGACAGCCTGAGCGGCTCGGCGCCTGCAGGCCGTCCACACTAACCACACCTTCAGCATCCAGCACCAGAACAGTGAGTAAAACTGAAAGAACGAGAGGGATGCGAGAGACAACAGTCTGCGGGTTTTACTGGGAATTTTGATTTCTTTAATAGATTAGCAGCTCAGGGACTTTTCTCGGGCATTCTCAAAATCACTCACTGCAAAGAATAAAAATAATAATACACAAACAACAGTGACAAGATCAAATACCATGGAAACAAAAGCTGCCTTCCCATTACTGATGTACGCAACTTATGAGAAGTGATAAAAAAAGCAGAACAAACAAAACACCGTGTTAACACCCACACTGTAGTCGAGAAATTGCCAATCTCTAAGAGACATTACAGTCTGCTTCCAATTATACCAGTAAAGGAGAACTGATGTATGGTCATGTACTACATCAGTGGCTTAAAGCTATAATTCAGTCCAAAGTTTCTAAGCCACTTGTCAATTCTCCAGAATGTTGGGTTCAAACTGAAGTCTCAAGCCACTGGGATCCACCAGCAAGTCAAGTTTCAAGTGTCAGAAAGTCGACTCTCGTGTCTCTGGAGTGCGTGCCCGTGTTGAATCTCTGTTGGTCTAGTCTCAGGTCTCTGGGGTGTGAGTCTAAGTCAAGTCTTTAGTCACTGACGAGAGTCACGTCTCATTGGGTAAGTCAAGGTGCTAGCTTGTGTTAAATCTGGACTCAAGTCCAGAGTGTCAGGCGAGTTGAGTCCCTGTGGTCAGGGTTTGAGTCGAGTCGCAAGTCCCTGTGGTGCAGGTTTGAGTCGAGTCACGAGTCCCTGTGATGCGGGTTTGAGTCGAGTCTCCAGTCCCTGTGATGTGGGTTTGAGTCAGTCTCCAGTCCCTGTGATGTGGGTTTGAGCTGAGTCTGGGGTCCCTGTGGTGCGGGTTTGAGTCTAGTCTCGAGTCCCTGTTAAAGGGGTTTGAGTCAAGTCTGGTGTCCCTGTGGTCCGGGTTTGAGTCAAGTCTCGAGTCCCTGGGTGAGGTCTCTGAGGTGTAAGTATCTAGAGTTGAGTCTCGAGTCTTTGCAGTGCAAGTCTGAGTCGAGTCCTAAGCATCTGTAGGGCGAGTCTGAGTCTTGAGTCTCTACGTGCCCAAATCCAGTCTCTACTTTTCGAGGTGCAAGTCTGAGTCCGAATAGAGTCTCAGAGGTACGAGTCAAGTCTTTGAGGTGCAAGTCTGAGTTCAAGTCTTTGGTCTTGTTATTAGCTGCAGCCATGTTTCTGCACAAAAGGAATCTGCCACTAAAACCCGTGAAAGAAGAGGACTGAAGTGCCATATACAGTAAATGCTGTTCATGGGAAAGACGAAATGTTTAAAGGAAAAACTAAAAAACTTGAAGCGACTGGTTAGTCTGTAGCATGTATAGATAGCAAGTATGCTAGCTGGTGTAGTAGTTAAATCCAGCTGAGGTTTTAGTAAGTTCCGAAGAAATGTGATCTGTAACTTACTTAAACATCAGCTAGATTAACTGACAACTATTGAGCTAGCCATCCAAACTACATGCTAGCCAAACGTTGATTTATGTCTTTAGATTGTATTTACTACACATATTACTTAAGTTTCATTCATCAGACTGAAGGTTTTTCTGCAATGAAAGTCTTGTTATTTCAAGCCTTATTGACCCTGCACTGCTGTGAGTTCCAGGAGAACAGCATTGCAGTAACAACTACGTATGAATACAGCAAACCTGACAAGCAATGTTGGAAACAAAAGGTTTCATTCATTTTCCTTATCTTTGCTGTATGACATACTGTTTTCTAAAGGAATAGTCAAAAGTATATCTGTTAAAGCTAAAAACAGTAGTAGCAGCCACACTGAAGCTTTAATTGTGACCATCTTTATAGATAACAGTGTGTCACACAGTGTCAGAAACCAAATAAGCCAGTCTAATAGACATTACACTACAGATCAGCTTGTTTAACTGTGGTAATATTAGCTTAGCTGTGCTGCAACAGACAGAGAAAGGTACAGAGGTAGCGTCTGTATCCTCTTTCTGCTGTTGAGTCATTGACGTTGTGAGCGAGCAAGAGAGTGAGCGCAAAAGAGAGATGTAGGTCGCAGACTGAGAGATAGCCAGCTCTGGCCGTTCACGCCATTGCATTATGCAAGAGGCCCAAATAGAGCGATTTCAATATCCAGAGTGGTGCCCTGCTGGGCTGGGCTGCTGCCACAATCAGCCACGAGTTACGCGGCGCTGCTTGTGGCTCTGGTACTTCAGGCTTTTAGAATAATTTGACCTAACGAGAAACATCCAGGGCACGAGCAGAGGCTGTTTTTAGGCCTTCACACTTTCTGCGAACTTGCAGAGAGTGGGAGGTGTGCGAATGCAGCAAGATCTGGCTGGAAAAACAGCCAGCAATTAAAGCAGTCGTTCTGCAAAGAATCCCCTTCGTACCCCAAATGTAGCCAGTCAGCCAAGATATGTTTCCTGTCTGAAGTGTTTTTTCCTTCAGATTCAAACTGAAGCTTATGCATAAAGGAAGCTTATACCCTCCTAACATGGTGCTAACTCCATGCCTAAAATTATTACACACTTGTCTCAAACCATGTTGAGCTATTAAGTGATCTCAAATAGACCAAATCAAAATGTTTGCAAACATAACTGGTGGTAAGCATCCAGTCAGCATGGAAGCATCTGAATTTCATGACCCAATTTACAATACACTAAAAAATAACAGACAAGGAATCTGCAATAATGGCAAATTTTGTTGTGCTAGAGGCTGTAATGTAACTCCTTCTGTAAAATAATGCCAAACACTATTACGTGGACATTAAAAGCACCAGAGCTAGCCTCCTTATTTTCACACTTGAAGCTTTGTTTGATTCCACACTTGATCCAGTGTAAAAGTAGACATTTGCGAAGTGAAGGAGCAGAACAGTAAAGCATGGCCCTTCATATCAGCCAGTAAGGTAAGCGAACTGGCAAGCAAGGTAGCTAATTATCCAAATAAGCCACTTTAAAAATGACCAAAAAAACTATCAAGTCATTAACTGCAGTTATTATAAACGATTCCAGCTGCCTCTGGAGTTGGTGGGAAGTGAACTAGGATTAAAACTAGAACCAGAAGTTGATGTTTGGGTCAGTTCTTGTTTTTGACCATGCAGTAGGAAAACACCAACTGAAAGCTTCTTTATTAAACCCTGCAATGGAATGTGCAGCTTGTGCGTGTTCATGATTCCATGCCTAAAATGAAGCACATAAACTTGTGACCTTATTGACCAGCGGAGAACAGTTTAAAAAGCTCTGTTTGGCCAATATGTTAGCACAAAATCCTGTTGTTTCAGGGAAGCACAACCTGTGTTACCCACCCAGAAGTAAGTTCTTGGCAGTTGTGACACATATACCACTTTTAAAAAAACAGCATATAACACTTTTATAGATGGTGACATGATCAGTTCACTGGACCACATCCGGGCTCGAAGATAGCTTTTACACGCGACCAAATGTACCGAATTCGCAGACGAAGCAGTATTCCATCAAGGTTCCTGAGGTAAGCAATGCTTAGTCAAAAAACTGAAGGACTTCCAAAACAGGTGGGAACTGTATGTTATGTTGATGGTTATCAGCTCTACTTAAATGGAGACATTTAAAAGATGCAATTTCTGTTTGAATCAGTAAGTCCAGGTAAATATTAATGGAGGAGCCTTTTAGCCTAGCAGAGCTAGGTTAGGAGTGAAAGTGGACAACAATAACCGTTACCTGAATTTGTATTTGACCATCTATTTTTCCTTAATTGACAGCATACCATCATAATGAATTTATTTTCAGTTTAAAGGTTGGCAGGTTTTAATATCGATATTGGAGAGAAAAGAGGTAACTTTAGACCCCAGTCTAGATCCCAGTAGTTGATCAACTACATCTGAGGTGGAAATCGTTTAAAAAATTGATATTCTTCAGATCTAGCCTGGAGCTGCAACAGCAGCAGGAGCGTTTCTAAAGGTGTCTTTACAGTGAGCACAGACGGTAATCTCATAACAACCCAGCCGTCTGATAGCAGAGCCAGAGAGAAAGAGAGAGAGAGAGAGAGATAGAGAGAGACAAGGTCTTTTTTCTCACTGCGAGTAAAGATGCCTAAATCATGAGGACGGAGGCGACGCCCCTGAAGAGCATGTGAGCCTAATGGCTGGAGCTGAAGCTGAGCTTTGTTAAGAGTGAATGTGCTTCAGATTATCTGGATGAAGTCATTCAGCGTTACCATCAATTCCTTAAAGTCAGCCGAGTTCAAAGGTCGGCTCTCTCCCAGTCATGTCATCTAACTGTAAGACCCTCCCTCTGTGCTTAAATGAAGAGAATGGATTGATGCTGCTTGAATCAAATGCACACATTTTTTAAATCCTACATACTTTAATGGTTAGTTAAAACTGTCCACAGTGGTGGTGATAGTAACCAATTGTCTACTTATAAAAGCTCCCTCACAGAGATATAATTATCAGGCTATTATAATGAATACGCTGCCTGATGTCTGAGACATTGATTTGTGACATGTTTTAGTGATAGAAGGTTTTGCTCTAAACCACATTGTCGCTGTTGCACAAAACCTTGTATCTCCAAAATGGAAAAAAGCCTTCGTTTGTTCCCATTTTTGAGCATTTATGTGGCTCTGTTCATCATGAAATATCAACACACTGTAAAGAAGCTTACATTTTCAAATTCTGTTAAGAAAAAAAACAACAACAACAAATATACACATACAAGGCAGGGTTATGCTTTAGGTCAAAACTTCAAAATTAACCTAAGAGAGTGTTATTCAGCATATTCATACATATAAAACCTCATAAGACATGTGTGGGTTCACTGGTGGTTTTGTGTGGTAAATTAAATGTCTATAAATACATTGTAAATATGTTGACCACTTGTACCCATCACCACCACTGTAAAGAGTCAAACCACGTTTCTCCACAATTTCACATCATATGCCTTTTCTTACATCTCAGCCACTTAAATATGCAGCGGTGTGGAAAAAGCACACTGATGGAATTCTGACTTAGTAGTAAACAGAGTAATAATCTTTTTTTTTTTTTGTTACTCTTTTTCAAAGTTACCACTTTATTAAAGTGCACTTGCACATAAATGGCCTAGATCAGCAAAATTCCTTCCAAGAGTAACTGTAGCGGAAGATAAAACAATGATTTACATTTAACCCTAGTAAATGTAATACATCTGTTTTTCAGTGGAAGTCTGTTGGGTGGAGATGTTTCAGTTCCACACCAGTCAGGCTGGGAATACACGAATGTGGGAACGTTACTTCTTAATCACAGTTGGTGGATTAGTCAAGTGTTTGCTGGAAAAAGATTTTATGTGTAACATGAAACACACATTTTCTCTCCCAAGTCGTAACTGAGCCTTGTATCTAGAACATGGAGACTATAAAAGGATAAAACCAGTTCTTCATTTTCATTTAACACATCGCAATTTAAACTTTACTGGAACCACTCTTTGACCATTTGTGTTGTACACACAGGAATCTGTCCTCTGTATTTGGCCCATCCATGCAGTGAAACACCCACATAAACACTCTAGTGAACAAACACACTGGGGGGCACTGAACACGCTTGCCTCGAGCAGTGGGCAACCCTATCCACAGAGCCCAGGGAGAAGTTGCGGCTTAGGTGCCTTGCTCAAGGGCACTTTATTCATGGGCTCTTGGCTCAGGGAGATCAAACCGGTGACCTCTCAGTCACAAGGCTACTTCACTAACCTAAAGCCCACGGTGGCCCTGCACACAGGAGCCTCCACACACAGCTACCCCCAACACAAGTACACAATGTAAAATGTAGTAATAAAGAATGGAGTTACGACAGAGACAGTAATCTCTGTACAAATGCACTGTAAGGGTAAAACAGCTAATGTAATAGATTTTTACACTGTTAACAAAAGCTAATGGATTTTCCTCAACCTCTTAGCCAGATTAAGGCTAATCCTACACTAAAATGAATTGCCAATGGTGATTTAGTCCAAGACTAGGTTTAATCCATGACCAGGAAAATGGCACTAAGGGTCTGTATGTGGGTCCACAGTTCAATCAACTACTTACAAAAAGTTGAATGAAATACTAGTTTCTTGACAAAGACAGCTAGAAAGGAATGAAGCTACCAGCTAACAGCAACATGAATGTCTAATAGCTAATAGTCTGCATGTTTCGTTTACTGACACAACTAACAAAAATAAAAAACAATAGCTAATAGCATGATTCAACAACTTATGAAAACTAATGGCTACTTTAATTTGTTATGTCTTGAAATTAATAAGAGAGCCAACAATGAATGCAAATAGCTCATAATTAGCATGATTTGTTTGCAAAGGCAGCATACAATGACTAATTTGACTAGCTGTAAGCATGACTTACTTAATAATGTTAACTTCACATTAATTTTCATTCATTGTTAGCACTGTTAGCACAGTTGAAAGAACCCCCATTTCAGACCACTAACAATAACAATAATAATCATTATGTAATAATAGTACAATATTATATAATATAAAACATAAAAATATAGATGAATAGCGTATAACAAGTATTACACTTAGTTTACACAATACTGACTGTTAAGCGGCTCGGCGAACTCAAAATTAAAGCAAGTCAAAACAAGTACACATTCAATCTGGTTCCAAATATTTGGACGGACCATGAGGGCATCAAATGACGAGCCCCAAACAATCACATTTGTCCAAGATTGTGTCCTCGGGGCACAGGCCCAACCCTGGATGTCTCTCTGAAAGGCCACTGCGCCGCGTCTCTCCCCGAACAATGAGAGCCAGTGTTCGGCCCGCTGAGGCCCCAAACAGAGGCGTCCCGCGCGGGCCGGCGGTGGGCAGCTACATAGTGGCTCTTTTCTGTAACAGCGGGTCAGAGCCAGACCCCTTTGGCCTTCAAATCCCACGAGAGTCAGGGGGAGTGTCAATCGCAGCGCGGGTCGCACTGAGTCACATGGAGCTGCCCTGACAATGACTGGACTGTCAGTGAAAACGCAAATAGGCTGAGGTGCACGGATGGTTTAACAGAAGCTGCATAACTGATCTGAAATGGTCCTCTGAATTCAACAACAGCGCTACAATGTTCATGCATACTGAAACAAGTAATAAACGCATTTACAGCGAACTCAAGCTAGTCCTGTTTCAGCAATTCCTAATTATGGGGCGTTAGCAAACAAATACAGGTTGCCAGTTGTTTTGCGTGAGCATTAAAGAAGGTAATAGCTCTCGCTAGATGCTAGAGATCAGCTAAAAATAAACAAAAACTAATAGCCAAGGATTGGCTATTTTTGTAATTCATGTAAATAATTTGCTTGTTAACACAGGTAACAAAAACAAATACTAGTTGGCTAACAATGAATAAAGACTTACGCCGGAACAGCATGGTTTATAGTTTTTGCATAATGCGAACTACGCTATTCACTTTTATTCATTATTAATTTCTTTTTATCTGAAAATAATAACAACTTATTATTTCCCAAAGCATTTTGAGAAACGTTTCAAGCCCTAGGTCGATTTCAGCAACAACAACATCAATGCAACAATGCTCACATGTTCCAAAACACACAGTGAACTTTTCCAACAACAGCTAACAATGGATGTAAATGAATAGCGTCTAGTTAACATAATTAGTTTGCTAATACTGCAAACAATAAATGACAGAAAATAGGTACAAGTTATGTGATGGGCCACTAAGGCTACACTCTCACAGGTCAGCACCCTTTACTCTATGAACACAATGTTAACTTTGTTATTCGCTTTTATTTATTGCTAGAATTGTTAGCACTTTTGGGCCAACTACCCCTTTAGCATCGCTAACTGAATATGATTTTATCTGAAAATAAGAAAAATGTCACGTGGGGTCAAGACGAGGAGGCAGGATATAGGTGCAAGGATTTAATAAACAGAACAAATAAGACAAAACAAAACCAAAGAAAAAACTAGCAAACTAAGAAACAACTGAACAGGAGGAGACAAACGACTGGCAGGGAAACAAAACACCAGCAGGGGAACAAACGACCAGCACGGAAACAAAACACCAAGCAAGAACACAGGGGACTACAGGGAGTACAAGTGAATAAGTACTAACGAGGAACACCTGGGAAGGGGCGGAGCTACAAACTAGGGACAGGTGAGGGGACTGACAAGGGGGCGGAGACAGGAGGAGCCAAAAACCAAAACAAACAGAAGCACATGGAAAAGGGCACATGGATGTGACAAGACAAACAGAAAACGGAGAAAACAGAAAAACAGGGGCAAGACTAGACAGGACGTAACAAAAAACTGATCTGAAATGTTCCAGTCCCAGCTGGATTCCGAATTGGACAATAACAGTAAAGCTAATGCTTATGTATAATGAAACACAAAATAAATGCATGGTGAACTCAAGCTAGTCATAATACAGCAACTCCATATAAATCAGCATAGGGAAACTGGCCAAACCGCGAGTTATTTGGCAACAGCATTAAAGGAGACATGCTGGTTCTATGTATATTGTGCTGCTCTTTACCCTTTTTAAGGATATTATTATTATTATTTAATATCATTTATAGTACTAGTACACTCTCAAAACATAAAAATGCCAAAAAGGGGGTTCCCCTAAACCACCTATCAATGGATAGTTTGTAGAGAAATAAGACGTGTGAGTGTGAGGAACCCTTTTTTTGAACCCCAACAAGCGTTTAGAACGTTCCTCATACTCTCAAATCTCATTTACACAATTAGTTACATATGATTACATATTCATAATCAACTGCATAATTCAATACGCAAGCAAAATTCATAATTTTCAAAAAATTCAAAATTCATACATAGTTGTAGAAAAACAAGAGCAAAATCAAAAAACATTCATTTCCACCTCTGCTTACAAACACAGATGTGGTATTTGTTAGGAGTGTTACAATATGCACTTCCCACACCATTTCTCCACTTTTCAATGAGCCACGAGTCAGAAAAATCTCAGAACGCTGTTGTTATCAGCGGCGATAACTGTGGCTTCTAAGCAGCAGAATTACGCTCAAGTGTAAACAAGTAAGCAAGTTTATACTGAATGTTCATATTCAGGCTGTGATTAGATGCCAGCTATATTTGTGCGGTATCTGCAACAGGGCTCAGTGGGCACTGGGGTCCAGTTCATTTCGGCTCCGACACTTAACCTCGCACTCGGCTGGGGGTGCGATTTCATTACTCGCCTCAGAGAGGGGGTGCTAGAACAACAGCAGTCATTCTGGAGCTGAGACAGGGCCAAACGAGGGGGCAGAGCATCAGAGTACATCTGACCAGGGACTGGAACCAGTCCGGAACCACAGTCGAGGATCTTAAGGGCTTCTGAGTTGCACAAGTGATAAACATATCATAGAGAGTTCGATCAACAGTGATCCCACAGCTATCCATAACTGGGACCAAAACTGTCCTCCGAGCCTGATGAGCTATTACACTGCATTCACATGTTGGTAGGAGGCAGGCAAAACCAGATATCCCATTGTTTTCAGTCGAGCTGTGTGGGAAAATTCTGCCACTGTCAGCGGCAACAATCTGGTTCCAATTTTTCAAACTCTTTGCTGTTGACTACATCAATGAAATAATCTGGACGTTAATTTTTCTTGAGAGCTAAGGATCCCAAACATCGAGCTGTTGAATTCCAGATGAACCTCCTGCCTCCTGCCTTTCTCCACCTCACATACACATGGCTGCCCTGTATTGTGCCTCATTCAAAAAGCAGTCAGAGGGCTGAAACACTCCTTATAACTCCAACATGAGTGGGTGGGGCTAAACTGCTACAGGCTGAATATACGTGAAACTATTGGTGACATCACAGAAACAGTGCCTTCAAAAGGGGCTGCGTTTACAGTTCATTTTCCATATATGGGCTGCATGGACTGTGGAGTGAATGGCATGTTTTGTTTGCAGCCGTAATAGAACTCAGAACTTGCTCTGCTGTTGTTCGTTACTGCATACTGTCACAGGGTCAGGCTTTAAGCAACTGAGGCGGAACGCAGGCCAGGCCTTTGTGTAGAGGGGGGAGAAAAGAGAGACTCGCTGCTCACAAACAAGCACACATACAGCCCCCCATCCACTGTCATATGACCGCTGGTGGAGTTGTGGAGAGGAATACAAAGATTCTCTGTGTGCGTGTGAGGACTGAGTGTAAAGGAGAGAATGCTGGACACTCATTCTCTGATTCTCTCTCTCTCTTACATACACTATAAATACACACAAATACATGTGTATGTATAAACGCATAGTACATAGCCATGAGGTTACGCACTGATGTTGGACGGGAAGGTCTGGCCTGTAATCAACATTCTAGTTCGTCCCAAAGGTGTTCAGTGGGGTACAGATCAGGGCTCTGTATAGGCCATTAATGTTGCTCCACACCAAACTCATCAACCCATATCTCTATGGAGCTCATTTTGTGCACGGCGTGCGCTTCTAAAGGGGAGTGACGCAACAGAGGACAGACACCATGCGCTTCATGGTGTTTGCGTGGTCTACCGTTTCATGATAGAGAACTTATTACAGGTATTTTGACAGTCCAACGTTACATCGTCCAACGTTACATGAGGTCTTGCAACGCACAGTGGGCTATTCCAACAGGACAACACATACTGCTGCCGTCTCAGGAGCTTGCCTTGAGGACACAGATACTAAGCCACGGGCAGCCTCATCGCCACTCCACCCCTACCGCAAAATCTGCAGGAACTGAGAGAGAATAGTCAAGCTGCATGTGATGGATTATCACAGGACACCATAGGAACATCTACAACTCCATGCCAAGATGTCTGCCACGTTGCGTTAGCAAACATGGTGGCCTGACACCATACTACTTCTGTATTTGTAGCTTAATAAATATTGTCCATATCAGTACAAAATTCATCATTTATTTTACCTGGTAACCTTTATCTTCCTTCTGAATAGCAATGCAATCTGACACTTCCTTCTGGGTGCAACTACATATTTGATGATGAGTGTATGTAACAAGCTCCAAAACCATAAAAACTAGTTTTACCTTTTCACGTCATTTCAAAACGAGCGTTTTGTGAATCCTGTATGTTTGTTCTGGTTTTATCATAAAATGAAGCCATTTTTGTACTGAAAAGGTACAAAAACGAGTACACAGAGCTATATATGCACAAGCACACATGCATGTGCAGGGGCACACATGCAGCCACACACTTGTGCAGGCTGGTTCTCGCAGCAGTTGGCCAGATTAGCGGTGGGAAGGAACAGAGACTCTGCAGATCAAAACAAGATTGAAAAAAATCAGTTAATCCGCGCTGTATGAAAATACCTGCCTATCCACTCTGTCTCCTCCAGGTCTGATAAAACTGATCTCATCACTCCAGAGTTCTAGGGTTTCTTAGGCTCATCCAATGAAAAAATGACTTTCAGATCAGCAGCATGTGTAACATGCACCAACCAGCTCACTGACATGAACGCATTAATGCTTCAGTTAAAGAGTCTGTCAGCACACAGACTGAACAACGAGATCCTTTTGAGCTGCTGCATTGTGTCTCCTAAAGACACCTCAACACGCAAATGCCTGCCTCTCTCTCCCCACTACCTGCTGACCTACATACAGCTCATCTCACTAGAGAGAGAGAGAGAGAGTGAGAAGGCTTAGCACAATTCATAAAGATGGAGAACATGAAAGAAAGAGAGGAGAAAAGGAAAGTGAGAACAATCAAAGAGGAAGGTCTTTTTGATTACTTTTAAAGTAACAATATTCCAAAACTGCTGTCCAAGTTTTCATATCACTACTGACAGACATAGTTTAAGCCTGAAAGGCGGAGCCTTGTTTTTGCCACGCCCCTGCATTTTAGAGCAGGAAGTGAGATTGTAACTGTTCCTTATGGACACATGATGAGCAGTCAGATCCCCTTGTTTTGAAGCACACTCTTCGTCCAAATAATAGCTGCACCCAAAAGGAATCAACCGACAGGAATGAAACCTGGTGGGTAGGTTTGACATCATGAGACATGCAAATGATTTAATTTTCAGAAATGTATGCATGTTGCATTAGCCAACGTGGTGGCCTGACGCCATACTTAGAGACACTACCTCCGTATGTGTAGCTCAATAAATATTGCCCATATCAAGTGGGTCATGTCTGTTTTGTGGATCATGTTTGTTTCATTACAATTAGTATCATTATCATTCATATTTTGCATTTGGATTATTAGTATTCTTGTTCTTTTTCTTTTGAAGATCGATTATGTTCATTGATATAAACTTTTTTGTTATGTGTCTTCCCTCTTTGTGGGAAACTGTACGGATATACATGATTTATGTTAACAAAGTTCCGAATAGCACTGCAATTTGACACTTCCTTCTGGGTGCAACTATACTTTTGAGTGTAAACGTGTCTCACCATTATGTTTGAAGAAAAAATAAAAGATTTTGTGATACAACTGTTCAAAGCTGTTTTTGCTAGTCATGTACTGGCTAGCATTTTTGAATTATGCTAAAAATGAATTAAAATTGTCACTACCAAAACAGTCACTGCTGATTTATAAGGTCTGTGAAGTGTTGTGATTGTTTTGGTAGTGACAAAATGAAATGTTCAATCCTGTGTTTTAAATTATTTACATAATTGACATAATTAAGGTATAGGGTCACTCAAAGCAAAATGATATTAGTCTGAGGTCCAATTTAGTTAAAAATCTCAAATGTGTTTTCAACTCTGAACCCATTTCAGAAATAAAATCCATATCCATCTTGATAGTTGGCTGATTATCTAAAATATTTTATTAAAAATGAGGAACAACACAATCCGACACTGTGTCTTGAGCCTGACACCCTGATCTAAACAAAGAGAAACGCTTAGTTCCCAGAACTGGAGATATCTCACCCGGTTCCAACAGAAACTTTACTCTTCTGCTGAAAACATCACTTTTACTCAGTGGATTTCTTCGCTGCAAGGTGAGGTGTCAAATGGGAGACAGAGACAGAAACAGCAGCTCAAAGACAGGCAAGGTGAACGGCTTTTAATCTTTCAGTGGACATTGTTCTGAACGAAAGACGAGAGGCCTGTGTCGCGACGGCGGTGCCAATTCCGGACTGGCCACAGGAGGATTCACCTCGATTCACTCTGAGGAATGATCGGTGTTCAGTTTACACCCTACTAAAAGCCTCTTAAAAGTCTGGCGAAAAATAGCATTTACAAAAACTTCCAGAGTCAACCAGCAAAGTAGGGGTGTAAGAAAACGCTGATTGCATTAACTGCAATATTATGTATTGCAATTATTATGTTTTGTGATTCTGTAAAGATTCTTAAAACCACAGAATCTTTTTTTATTGATAGTTTACATGTAAAGATCAGTTGCAGGCAATGTTTTTGTGTTGTCAGGCACATATTTTGTGTTGTCTTTAAACCCATGACCACTAGACAGCGGTACTGTAATCAATCTTTAACTATTAGACTACTCCACTCTAACGCAAGTGTAGTGTACGGATGCGTTGCTATAGCTATTAGCGTTAGCAAACCTATGCCTACAGTAATGAGTTTTTTCTACTAGGAGTTTTCCTAAAGCTAGATTTAAGAAATCACCCTGCTTACATACCAGAACCGTGTATCATGATGTATATCATATCGTCAGGGTTCTGCCAATACACAGCCTTATGGCGAAGACATAAAAACTGACAAAATAGAGGCGCTCTGATTGCCATTCATCCAAAACACTGGAAAAAAAATACTTCTGCAATAGCAATGAATTTGTGCTAGTAACCCTACGGGATTCTAGTCATATGTTAGCGCTAAGGTGTACTGCAATTCACATGAACATTTTTTTTTACCCGTTTTGCATATGAAGATGGTTGAAAACCTTTCCTATTTTTTATATGACGTTTGTAACCAACATCAACATATATATATATATTAGTTTCATAGTACTACAATACTTACAGAGTTTCAGCACAACAAGTCTGATGATTCTATAAAAATGAACTACAAATTACAGGGATATGGAATATGACACTGGCCACTCTGGCCACTCTCCTGAGGCTTCCCCACTGCTGCTACTACTATGTGAGTATATGAGCTATAGTCAGTACCTTTGTCCCTAACCCTTTCCCTAACCCTAACTGCTCCAGCAGAGTGGCCAGTGTCATATTCCATATTCCAAATGGATATATATATATACATATATATATATATATATATATATGTGTGTGTATATATATATATATATATACGTACCATCATCAGCAAACCAAGATGAACAAACCATCACCTTCACATAAAGAAGGAATTCTGTTGACCCATGCATTAATCAACATGAAACTCTTGTGTCACGAGAGGGATTCGGGTTCTCAAGTATTACATGATCAGATTTGTGTTCTGAATTGCATTAAATCAGCCAGACTGCCATATTTAATCCAGTCACAAAGCTACAACTCATGCAACACATTTCTGCAAACAGTTAAAAAGCTAAAACGGAGCTGATACAGCTGAAAAATGAGGGAAAACTGATCAGATACATTTCAGAAAGCATACATTTTGTATCAGTTAAATCAGTTAAAAATCTAACACAGATAGGACACATAGTACAAAACAGGGAAATGGCTAAAATTATTTTTTTAAAAAAGGGCTCTGGTTTGTTACCAACTTTTAGACCCAGGACTAACAGTACTATAGTCAATTCAATCTTTTAGAACCTGCTAGCACTCAGCCCCACTAACTTCCCTTCTCTCCACTCAGACTGTAGTCTAAATGCTTTGCTTCCATTTAAACTCTCCCATGAGACCTCTTTGAATGCTGTCTAAACTAATGGTACCTTACAGAGACCTGTTTGCCCCACTGCTGCTCCTGTATGTGTGATTATGTGCTAGCTTTCAGAAACAGGCGGCTTGATTACCACTAATGATTTGTTTCAGAATGACGTCCATTAGCGCCACAGAAGCTGCTCTTTCAGCATGAGCCGTTTTTCCACAAGGCCGGGGGGCCTGCTGACCTGTCGACCCGAAACTTGTCAGAATGTTGGATTTTTCCATGCTCTCACTAAGATCGCGGATCATTACGCCCATGAATCTACCCTGTGCCCCTGCACTTTCCGACTTTGGCGAGACTGTCATTCGGTAAAGTGAGATTCAGTAATGTATCCACGAAGTTAAGGCGGTACTTTGGCATAGAATTGAAATGAAATGTATAGAATATCATTCTTAATCAAAACAACTCCGGCATAAACATGGATAAAACTGCAAGTCATGCATTATTTTATAGTCGGCGTCATGCTCATGCGAGGAGCTCCAGGCCTAAGCTGTTTTTTTCCCTATGAAAAAAATTACTGGCTATACATATATTCCTCCCCAGACGGCCACTACATCTTCTGAATTACGAGATCGTTAAAAAGTCAATACATGAATATTGCCACATGCTAACACTGCCGCACATTGAACTGACACTGCAAGCCTGGCAACCTCACTGAAATACCCCACACAAACCAGCTCAATTGGTACAGTGAGGTAGTTATGTGGTAGTAGTGGCCTACAGTTAGTGTAGCAGGTGCTGTTATAATATAATAATGCAGAACTTCCATAAGACATCCTTTCAGTGCACAGATGTTACTTGCTAGTATATCAACAACTTAATGACTTCCCATAGAGGAAAACCGCTTAGACTTGGAATTCCTTATATGGGCATGAAGCTGATTACACTATGCAGGTTTCAGGCTGTCCAGGACTGAAGTTATATTTCTCCACACCTTCCAGGCTCAGCCTTTCTGATAGAAACAAGGTTGTACTCATTACAACTCTATTAGCCAGCCTGACCGGAGTGGATGTGAAATT
This sequence comes from Semaprochilodus insignis, assembly GCA_034552555.1. NCBI lineage: Eukaryota > Metazoa > Chordata > Actinopteri > Characiformes > Prochilodontidae > Semaprochilodus > Semaprochilodus insignis. The sequence goes on along the minus strand of CM067490.1, from coordinate 10,123,583 downwards.
CTGTTACAAGTATCCACACTGTGAATCGCTTGTCCATATGATATCACTTAAGATCTGCCACAGTGCATTACATGAAGTGAAGGAACCCTGATGCTGGCTTTAGCTCCACATTCGGATTTCTTAAGGACCATGATGAGGTGTTTGGCCGAAACAGGCTCTTGTGTAGAGCCAGAAACGGTTAGAAGCACTCAAACACTGGCTCTGTAATAAGCATGTGTTAATACTGCCATTTCCCTTGCGAGAAAACGACCTTCCCATTACCGAGTCTCATGTAAGCCATTCATTTTGAAACGTGCTGAAGTGTGTCGCACTTCCTCCTTCTCCAAGCCATGCTCTGAGGACGGATCGCTTTAATGACCATCAAAGTCCCATTGATTTACAAACCCAATACTCCTCAAGAGCGTATCGTTAGCTGCTTCTTGTCTGCCTCCAACATACATACCGTGCATGTATGTGTGACAGAATAAAGTGGTGTCCTAAATGTACTTGACTCAGCTGTGTTTACTATTTCATTGTTGTTTGAATGAGAACAATGTAGGAGACCTTTATATAGGGTACATCATCAAGGAGCACATAATTTCCAGATGAATAAAATAATACTACGCAGAGATAAGAAACTGAGTCGGCATGTTGACTGACTTGCCCTTAACTGACTTGACTGATTCGACTCACACTTGCTCCTCAACAACTCGCTACTCAACCAGGATTCGTCTTTGAGTTCCGATTAGCTGCGGCACTATATTCGCCTTTAACTGACTCACAATTCAGCTCAGACTCAGCCATAACAAACTCACAACTTAACTAGACCTTGCCCTTCAAAGACTCGTGACTGCATTTGGACCTCCCCTAACTGATTCGCAACACGACTCGCCTTTAACTGACTCATGACACAACTTGCCTTCAGCAGACTCACATTTTGACTCACTCACTATTAGCTGACTCATGACTAAAGACTTAAACACACCCTTAAGTGACTTGTAAAACTGACTAGGACTCGTGCTTATGTGACTCACAATTCAACTTGGATTTGCCTATATCTGACTCATGACCTGATTTGGACTCACCATTAATTGACTTGGAACTCAATTTGGACTTGCCCTTAACTGGCTTGGACTCAACTTGGACTCGCCCTTAAGTGACTCACAATTTGACTTGGACTCGTCCTTAACTGACTAGCGACTAGACTTGGATTCGCCCTTGACTGACTTGGGACTCGAATTGAACCTTGCTGTAACTGACTAGGGACTCAACCTGGACTCACCATTAACTGACTTGGGACTCTCCCGTAACTGATTTACTGATAACCTCAAGAAAAAAGTCATTCAATTACTCGAACCAAATCTTCTGCATTACTCTGTAAAATCTGCTTGTATCCAGTTTATTCAGAATGAAACAGTTAATTACGTCTTTTAAAGATCCTAACTGTGTCTCATGCTGTGTCTGAGCATTTGAACACAAACACAGTCAGGGTGACTAAAATGATGCTAGCTGATTTGCAATATGATATAACGGGGAAAGAATTTCAGCTGAAATGTGCTACAGTTGGATGCAGTAAAGGTTGGGCTAAACAAGCATGTAGCACGTAGTTTGTATGCTAGTATGATTGTTTTTTTCATAACGGGAAACTCAATTTGAAGCCACGATAAACCTCATAGGGTTAGGTACAGTGCAAGGCCTGCAGCTCATAACAAGACTAAGCTACCAGTCTTCCAAAAACTTGAGCCTCAACTCAGAATGGATCTACTTGTGAACATCTCAGATAATACATCAACACAGTGATCTCTATAATGCATCTGACCTGAAAACGTGACCTGAATCATATCTCTGTTTTACACAACGGTCACATTACAGAAAGGTAATATAATTATCATTTACTCAAAAATATGGTTGTGTAATTAGTCTGGGATCAGCACTTGGTTGACAGTACAGGGTCAGTTTTGCTTGATGCCTGGGCTGAGTATTCATGAACTATATGTATACAACCAAAAGCATATCTTTGGAACGTGTAAGCTTCTTGAACGTAATCAATCTGTCTAATATTTATCATAATCAGACTATTACAACATCACTTGTCCTGTTTCTAGTTTTAAGCAGGTTTAAGTGCTCACGTAAAACTTTTGAACTTGATGTACTATGAAAATTCTTGATGTATGCAAATTCATACTATATATGGAAACTAAGTTGTAAAAACAGCCCATAACAGAAACAGAAAACAGTGATCTGTAAATTATGTTTGACCTGTGTTAAACAGAAACCGGTAGAAAAACACAGAATTTAATGTTTAACCTAGTGAGCTTCATTGTTTCTTGTAAATATACACTCATTCAAGGAAAATTTGTTTACCACATGTTCACCACTGTGTGTCGTCACCTTTCCTTTATACGTCACTCTGTAACACTTTGAGGACTGAAAACATTTTTTTGTTCTGTTTTACAAATCTTTAGTCTTTGTTGCTGTATTTTGAGCATAAAAACCCAAATGTGTTTCAGTGGGAGATAATTCTGGACTGCAAGCAGCCCAGTCTAGCACCCGCACTCTCTGATTACACAGCCATGTTGTTGTGACACATGCAGAATGTGGCTTGGTGGTGTCTTGCTGAAACAAGCATGAACATCCCTGAAAAAGACAGCCTCTACAAGCCAGCATATACCACTCCAAACTGCATCCAGCATTAGTACAGATGTGCACGTTCCCTGTTAATACCCCCCACCCATATCATGAGAAATTTGGACTTTCTGGATTGTAAACCGGTAACAATCCGGATGTTCCTTTTCTTCTTTGGCCTAAAAAACAGGATGTGCATCATTTAAATAAATGATCTGAACTTAATAATAGTGTATTAGTCCATTTCAGATAAGCTTGGGTACAAAGAAGTCAGTGTTCCTGGATATTGATGAATGACTTTTGCTGTGTATAGTACAGTCTTAACTCGCATTTGTGGATGCAGCAATGGTGCTTACAGGCAACGATTTGTCAAAGTATTCCCAAGCCCATGTTGTGGTACCCATCACAGAAACATGCCAGTTTTTAATGCAGTGCCGTCTGGTGGGTCAAAGGTCACTGGCCTAAATTTGTGGCCTTTTCCGTTACACACAGAGATTTCTCCTGAGACACTGAACCTTTGGATGATATTCTGTACTGTAAAGGGTAAAAGGGATTTTTTGTCGTTGCTTTTTTGGAAAAGTGGTGAGCCTCGACCGTCCTCGCTTAGAAAGGTTTTTGTTTTGTACTGCACTGTGTAATGTGTATTTGTTTAAATACAGGTGAAAGTAAATCTAGGTTTTCTGTTTTTACTTGCATTTGTTTACTGTACTAAATTCTTTGGAATCGAATTTGTACATATACCTGTGCATACAGCAGTTTAGCATTTCCCATTCACAATGAAGTTCTAAGAAGTGCTCCAGGTCTGACTACCTTTTGAATGAGGCACAATACATGGCAGTCAATCAGGACAGAGCTCTTTTATATACATCAGTCTTATAGGCAGAGCAACAAAAACAGCCTGAATAAAGAGCGGTTGGAAATGGTCATGAAAAAAAATTATTATTAATTTTTGTTGAATAAAATTACAAATATGTTTTAAATGGACCTCGGAGACAAAAAAAAAATAAATGAAACTAAATTGATCCAGGTCCTTTAATGTAAATGAAGCATTACTTCCTAATATGCACAATTATGCACAATACAGGCCCACAATGAAGATAATTTAACTACATAAACTACATAAAAAATAGAAATTATCTGACTACTCACGAAATACCATATAATGAAACATTTTCACTAAACTGAGATGATTTCACTTGTCAGGTTTTTTAATGCTTCCCTTATTTTGTGCAATAGTGTCATGTGTAGGCCACACCCTTTTACTTTTTGGAGTGCAGGTGCTTATTGCATCATACACTCACTCGGGGTGGGCGTGGTTAAGCAAAACAGAAAATAAGACTTAAGAATAGTTATGTGTGATTTATGTGCGGAAAACACTCAGCTCAGTACTGATTGTCTGTGCTGTATTGGGCCTCATTCCAAACGGCGTCCAGTCTGAAATACATCTTGCAACTCTAGCTAAACTGCCGTAGGCTTAATAGGCGTATATATGTACAAGTGCTGGTTTCTCTCATATTGCAAAATCAAATCATTCAAAACGGGCTGTGTTTTACAGTTTAGACTCCATATATGGACCACATTCAGAAGCTTTAACAATGTTTACACACTCCACCAAACTTTTATATTTCAAAACAACAAGGAAAATTATGGTTTACCATTAAACAGGCCCTTTAAGATTAGCCAGGAAGCTGTATGAACACACAGTTTATGACATCTCTGACACTGGGCTGCTTGTTTTTTACTTTGCAGCCATGCTACTGTGAGAAGCAACATGCACGATGATTATCAGCATGTCTTCTGTCCGACTGTGAAATGAAAGCTTTAGGAAATACCACAGAGCATGCATACAACCACTGACACTGGGGCAACACTGGAAATTTAAACCCATCGACAGCATCTCTTCATCTGTTTGTGTCTTTGCAGGCTTACAGCACTGTTTTTCAGCAGAACAGGACTAGTACAACATTAGGGGCTTTCTCAGAGACCCTGCTGAGAGTCAGCGTCCACTGTGCGTGCGTGTGTGTGTGTGTGAGTGTGTGTGTCAGTATTTTGCCAACATCACTGTACTCAGGGAGTTCAGATCTAGGCCCACTCCTACAGTCCACAGTCCACGTCCTCAAAAATAATCATATACTGGTCTTTAAGGAGAACGCCACCAACTGTTCTAAAATACTGGATAATTAAATGCATAAGATGTAAAGAAAGACATTCAGAGTGGTAAATGAAATTAATTAAATTAATAAAATACATAAATTGATTATGAAAATGCTGCCCTGATGTCTGACAAAGAGTTCTATGATGCTGAGTTGGTTTTGTCCTCAAATATACAGTATATATTTCTAATCCTTTCATGGTGGAGGGGTGCATACAGGGCGTTACAAAGCATAACAGTCCCTGTGGTAAGCTTTTCTTTTCAGATTTGCTATTATTTTTTCATTATCGACGCAGAACTAAAAACCACACATGTGGGTTCACGGGGGGTATTGGATAGAAAATAAAATGCAAAAGTTTGGGCGCCCCCCTGACTAGTATCTGGATTTTAGCGACACTTTGAATGTGTTAAATAGCCGAATCTGTCTCCGGTCAGTTGGACTGAAATCCGACTGCAAAACCAACTGTTTATACAGCCTCATTCATCTGCAGTTTGTTTTCCACGATAGTGTCTGTCCATATTGATATTAAGTATTTCATTTTGACCGATCTGCAACCAGGAGCGTTTTTATAAGGCTTGGCCTTTTCCAGATGTAATCCTGAACCTCAAGACATATGAAGTGAACAGGTGTAAACAGGGTCTTGGCCTGAGTACTTAACCTAGTTCACTTCACTAAACTTTGTTTCTGTGGCTCTATTTATATACAGAGCTGCTAAAGCATCAATCAAATAATGAAACACGTTTAAAGAAACAAAAAAAGGCATGATGCCAAATAACAGAAAGATTACACTCCTCTCTTCTTTCCTTTTGCCCTCCTTCTGTCTGTTCTCTCTTTTCCCCTCTCCCCTTCAGTCCATTTATCTCCCTTTTCTTTCCTCATACCCCTTTCTCTCACATCGACTCTGTCTATCTCTTCTTTCTCTCACCTCCTTCTCACTTCCTTCTGTCTCTCTCTCTCTCTGCTGCATCGACCTCCGCCCCTCTGGCCTCTCTGTTTCCACTAAACCCCCCAGAGCAACCACCCCCCCCAACCAACACCACACACGCAGGTTCTCTCTCACACACACACACGGTTCCATTAACCATTCCAGGAAATTTAGGTATTGAAAAATATCTCAAATAAGCCTTGCTGTTTGAGTGTTGCACATGCATGACCACAGAGTGACAGATCGATGCTAAGATAGTGGATGTTGTTATTGTTGCAGAGAGAAAGAGAGACAGAGAAGACAGACTGAGAGAGAGAAAGAGAGATAGAAGCAGAAGTATTCTCCCTCTCTCAGTGGGGTGTGCACCTCCCTCAGCTACTCACACTCATTAGCCAGCAAAGCGTGGAAATGGACATGCTACACCCAGTGCCATGTGACTACACTCTCACTCGCTCTCTTCTCCTCTCTCGCTCATTATTTCAGTGTTACCATGATATATGAAGGTATAATCAGGAATGTGAAACCCTTTCGATCTTGACCACGACTGACAGACCACATGTGTCCAATTCAAACACTACTAACACAACTAACGCCATCCACAACTAACATCCGTCAAGTCATCAGTATCATACGACACCGCCAGCATATTATCACCATCGATACATTAAACGCATCAACACTGACAACAAAATAATACATGAACTCCATCAACATCAAAACCATGAATGCCATCAACACCAGCAGTGCTACATTAACACCATCCACACTATCAACACTACATATACCAACATTATTGTCAAAAACATTATCAACAAAACTATAACGCCGTGAACTTCAAACACCATCAAACACCAACACTATTATAGCCAAGAACTCCATCTAATGCTATCAACATCTTTTTACCACCATGAACCCTTTCAACCCCACGAACACTGTCAATCCCATTAATATAATAAACACCGACAATGCCATCGAGACCTGCAACACTACCAACACTACTAACACCAACAATTCTATTAAGCACCGTCCACACCAACCACATTATCAACACCATCATTATATCGCTGTCAACACTACTGGAACCAACAGCATTATTTAGCATTACCCAACAGCGTTACTCCAACAACCCTGTCAATTCCATTAACACACAACAGCAACATTATTAAACCCCATCACCTCTGCCAACACCGTCAAGCCTTGTCTCTGAACATCACCTCCTTCGCCATGGAGGAAAACAGCATCCTTCCTATCCAGATGCTGAAATCCCTCCACCATCCAGAGCACACCAAGGGCAATGCAAACGACATCTACCCTGGTGCAGACGACCGGGGAAGGCGGTGTGCGTGAGCCTGTATGAGAAGAAGAACAGCAAAAAACAAAGGGTGGCCTCACCGTTTCAGTGTGTTTTTCGTCCATTCAGTGGCAGCACCGCAGCCCAGCCTTCAGCCAGAGAGGAGGACTGAGCGAGCCTCGAATCTCCAACATCCTCAGATTTCTCTCCCTCTCTCTCACTCTCTCTCTCTGTTTCACACACTCATTCACAAAGCACTCCCTTCTCTTTCCGTCTTTTTCTGTCCGCCTGTTTCTGTCTGCGTTCTATTTCCTCTCTTGTTAGCTCCAAGGCAGTTAAGAGACACTGCAGCTATGGGGGGGGGAGGGCGTGTGAGCGTGTGTGCATGTGTGTGTGCGCGTGCGTAGTGCTATGTGTATGTGTAGGGGGCGAAAGAGAGAGAGAGAGCGAGGGAGAAAAAGCGTGCGCGAGAGAAATCGAGGGAGGAGTCAGGCGGGGATAGAAAGAAGGAGAAGGAGGGGGAAGCAGTGAGGATTAAACCATGAGAAAAACAGAGCAAGAAAGGAGAGAGAGAGAGAGAGAGGGAGAGAGGAAGAGAGAGAGAGGGAAAGAAAGGAAAGGAGAGAAAGCTGCCTCGAGAAAACACAAGGGTGAAATGGGAGTAGAGGAAGATGGAGGATTGCGTGCCTGTGTTTACAGATGTATGACGGCCCTGCTGTTCCTCTCTCCACGCCAGGCATGGTTGTGATTTCATTGATTCCTGAAAGAGCATGTTAGAGAGAGGGAAAGAGAGAGTGACAGAGAGAGAGAAAGAGAGAGAGAAACAGCAGAAGGGGATGGTGAACGGTGCATGTCAGCAGGCTGGGGGTGGGATATCGGTATAATTTGCTGTTTCCGTGCCAACTGGTCCTGCGTCTGAAGCAGCACTTCCGTTGCAGCCGTGAATCTCCTTCATCTCCCTCCTCTAATAGAGTGCTCTAATACAAGCATGGAGGGGTCAAACTGCCCACTGTGGACCTTAGAGGGAGGCGTGGCAAACAAACGGATATCTGAACCACTGGTCTGCGCAGGTGAGAACCTGAGGCCCAGGACCAACAAATTTACAGCCTGAGTAATACTGATCTATTTGAGACCCGAATCTGCATGGGGCTGAAGTCGGCTTCTCATTCGCCAGCATCTTATTCAGAACTTGCTCTCCACCTGAAACTTAAGGCAGAACCAAACGTGCAAATATGAAGCTAATACGTTAAACAATGCAGCAGTTTCAAGTTAGCATCATTTGATGTTCATGGTCAAAAATTTGGTTCCAAGGAATGGGAGTCAATTCCACACAATCATTTTCAATATTCTCAAATCCTAAAATCAAGACACAAGCACACATGCACTTCTTAATGGTTGTTAAAAGCTGTTGCAGGAACATTGAATGGTTAATGAAAGCTGTTGCCAGAAGGCTTAGCTATATCAACACAATATAGATGGTGCAGTGTTCTACTGTGTAGTATTGTTTGCACATACATAATCTGCATGGGTGAGTCATTAGAAGGAAACCTTACTTCTAAGCTCACCCAAAAAGGCAACATCGGAAGTGTGCAAAACAACACAAACCAGAGGCAATTTTGGAACTCCCTAAGAGTGCATGACGAACAGCAAGACATGTAACAGACTGCAAGGTCACAAAGAAATCTGGGGTAAGTTCTAAGCAACTAAAGGCCTCTCTCACAGTAGCTGATGTTAATGTTCATGAGTCCACCATCAGGAGAGCACTGAACAACAACGGTGTGCATGGCAGGGTTGCAAGGAGAAATCCACTGCTCTCCAAAAAGAACATTGCTTGTCGTCAGCAGTTCACAGATCACATGGATGAGCCAGAAGACTATTGGAACAATGTTTTCTGGACAGATGAGACCAAAATAGATCTTTTGGGTTTAAATGAGAAGTGATATGTTTGGTGAAAGGAAAACACTGCCTACTGGCATAAAAATCTTTTCCCATCTATAAAACATGCTGGTGGTAGTTTCATGGTTTGGGCCTGTTTTGCTGCATCTGGCCAAGTATGGCTTTCCATCATTGATGGAACAATGAATTCTGAATCTATACAGGCAAATTCTAAAGGAAAATGCAAGAGCATCTGTCCATGAGCTGAATCTCAAGAGGACATGGGTCATCTCAAGGTGAACATGGGTCACCTTAAATATGCTGATACAACAACATGTTAACTGACAAAAGCCACTAAATTCTCTGACAACACAACTGCAAATTTAAGTTGTACGCATGAGAGCTGCAAATACACTGAACCAAGCAGGTCTGTAAATGAAGACAATTAAGCCAAAAAGGTAAAACAGAAAGTTTAAAGCTAATATTAGATTCAAGTATTTTTCTTTCATCAAAACTGAGTCATAATACACGTTAAATTGTGTTCCAAATTCCAGTTTTCATCTTGAGATTTCATCTTGAGTTCAAAAGTATTCTGTGAAGGTCCTCCACAAAGTAAATGTTGGCAGGTACCAGCCATGATGTGTTTGTCTGATAAACTCTAACGTCCTCCAAGTTCTAAAATAAGAAAATCTCTGAAGGTACATCCAGACCTGACCTGGAGTTCTGAGGGCAGCAGGTTACAGTTTTAGAAATCCCACCACTAGCATCAAAGAACACCAAACACACACGTGTGGTGCAGATCGCCAAACAGCATGACCAGAAACCGACATAAACAGATTGTTCTATTCTGTGCTATTCTTCTTTCTTAGAGAAGGCTGTTACACAGCGGAGGTGACGCAAATACATGACAATGAAAATGAAACATAATCCTAAAAACTACATCAAAACAGTTTGAACACCATTTTCCATCCCTCTGACGTTTGCAAAAAGGTTCCATTTGTTGACAACCAGCCAGTCTGTCATTTTGTCTGGAGCAACGCCAACGCCAGAGATGGCTATGACTGGTCAGATAGCTCATGCCAACGGCAAAAGTTCTCCAAAACTAAACTGTGGGTGTATATAAGTTTTTTTCGTGTCTGAAAAATCATGTTTAGTGTGTAAGATATCTTATACATGTACCCAAAACAACCAGTTGTTTTCCAAATAAATCACACAAATGAATCAGGCTCGGCGTGTAAAAGCCATAAGGGTGGGCAATATAACAAAAATATCACATCAACATTTTTACAAATTTGCCACTAATATCTGAGCAAACAAAATGCACCAGCTGAACATAAGAAGGCTGAAAAACGAGTACTATGAGGGTTTTAACCTACAATGTTTATGGTTGGCTTCACGCAACTTCAGTTGCTTGAAACTTGAATGAAACTAGGCTTCATTTTTAACATGTTTAGCAACTCATCGGATCTAAAATCTGCTTCATGAAACAGCCAATCAAAACGGTGATACATCCCATTATCATGTTGAACAACATATAACTGATCTTACCGAATCGGTGGACAAGACAATAAAATGGCTGGTATAATGGCTGTTTGAAATCATATGTACATTACTGTATGTGGGCTTAATCCACGCTGGACATTAACACACAGTTCAAGAGACAAAACTGAAGCACTGAAGCCATTATCAACATCAAATCATGGTCCACTTTTTTATTCTCTCTGTTGTATTCACAGCATTAAAGCTGAAGACAGGATGGTTCCGGTTGTAAGTGCACTGCTAGGTGCTGTTTCATCACTGTTTTGAGGTACAGTGATGCTTGAAAGTTAATATAACATAACATTTATATTTACAACAGGCAAAGATAAAGCAAAGATACTGAGGTCAAGCAACGTTATCTCCTTTTTCTTAAATAACTGCAGGCCTTAATTTTTTTTTTCAAATACATATATTATATAAGTTCAGTCTTAGAAAATCAGATTTTCATTCTGATTTTGCTCTGTAGGCTTGTTTGATACATTTGTTAAATTATATTCAGTTCTAATTATCGTTGAAAGCTTAAACATCTTGCACACGCTTTATTCTTAACCACTAACCATCATCAGTTCTGCTCCTTCAGGCCTGTCAGTCTCCTTCAGCTTTTTCCCTCCCTCTCTCCTTCCTGTGTTAAGAAATACAATATTGTATTAAACAACTGTTATTTACAAGAATTCAATTAAATTAAATCACATTTATCGTCACATCACATTTACACAGGTGTGAAGGTGAGTGAGAAGTTTAGGTGCGTAGTCCCTTGTGGTACTTATATACAAAACACACACTGGACAGTAAACATACACAATACTAAACACCAGAATAGTTCTGTTCTGGCAACATTTAGTGTAAAAGAAGTTAAATATAATATAAATAAACACACAAAAAAACTAAAAAGAGTCCAGGGAGCTCGCAACATGTCAGCCGGACTCTGCGCCATCTTGGAATTAAAGGAAATCATCAGCATTCAATCACTTAATTTTTCAACCTATTTATTACTTATTAATCTTCTCACCTGACTGGCTTTTGATGGAGCTGTTGCCTCTTAATTTCCATCCAGGGGCATCACTAGAGGTTTATGGGTAGGCCTGTATTAGTGGGTCTGGGGGCATATTTAATAAGCTAGTAGACAAAGTCACATGGTCCAAGTGTCAAATATTATGTGTTCTCAGGTAGATTCTATTAAATGCAACATTCATTTTAACTGAAAGCTTAAACAGCTTCCGCTCCTTTTCTTATCGATCACTAACCCCCATCAGATCTGCCCCTTCAGCCCTGTCAGTCTCCTTCAGCTTCTTTCTCTCCCTCTCTTCGCCTCTGTTCAGTAATACATGCATTTATTTGACTCTGACTTAAAAGAACTCAATGAAATATTGAGAGATCGGTCCATTTCTGACTGGTAAAATCCTCTCATCTGACTGGCCAAAGCTGCTTGAGGAACTGGGAGATATAAAATTCCGTTATAATCAACAACACGTGACCTTTCACTGACACTAACTTACTGTAAACAACAATATATGGCAAATACTGTTACCAAATGCAAATACTTCAGCAAATACTGAAGACAAATATATAAACAAAATATATGCACTATCACTATAAAGTGAATATGAAGTTAAACCAGTTGGCTTGTCAGCTAGCTAGCTAATGTTAGCGTTAGCCTAACCCCTTTTCTTCATCCCAGTAAAGCCAAAGTAAGTTAGCTAACCTAGCTAACAAGCACCCGAGTAAAAACCTGATAACCAGCTATACTGACCACAGTTTGCCACAACTCCACACTGTAGACGTGCCTCTTCACCCTGTAACTACTTGCTGTTTAATTCAGGATATTACAGGTTTTAAAAGTGTCTAAAGTTTATTTTACAGAGCGTTCTGGTCAAAATCCAGATCGAGTACAATCAGAGACCCGCCCACAGATCGGATATGATTGGCCCACAACGCACGAGGTCTGATTCGATTGGCTTACAACAATAGCAGTCTAATATGATTGGCTAAACCGGGGCGTCAACTTTTCGCGTTAAATTAAGTCCAAATTCTCTGACAGAGCGTGTGGGGCAGTAGAGCAGCAGCAGCGCCTCCACTAGGTCCTGCCCGGCTATTCCAGTATACTGTGAATTCGAAGAGGCAACTGATTCACGGCTGAATAATGAAGATGGAATGAGAATAACTAATTCATTCGGTATATTCATTTAGTGAGGGGGAAACAAAGAATTAACGTTAAATTTATTATTAATTTATTTATTAATTGTCGTATTTAGTACAGCTACAGTGCCTGTAGTGGTAAAATACGTGCCAGTACTCTGCAGTTCTTTAAGTACTGCAGTGAATAAAAGATACTAAGTGTACATCATATCACTGATGTTCATAAATGTATTTACTCAAAGGGAAAACCAACAGTGAAACTATTAATTTTAATAATAATAATAATAATAATAATAATAATAATGATAATAATAATAATTATAATAATAGTAGAGACAACACCACCAACAACAACAACAACAACAATAATATGTATATGTAAAAAATAAAAAATGAACAATGTGGTATAATACTATTCTGTATACTATATGTGTGTGTGTTCATTGTGTTTTATATGTCCGTTTACTGTCTCTTTTTAATTAAATGTGCATATATAACATGTGAGTGAGTACCAGCCCTCTTTGAGCATTGGGCAGGGGAAAGTTGATTCAGTGCAATACAGCAATATGCAATAAAACACAAGACCTGGGTATCAAAGTTTTTTTATTTTATTATTTTATATTTTTAATGTCTTATTAAAGGAGCAGTATGTGAGATAGCATAATTAGTCCCACCTCTCCCGTCTTCACCCCTCCGCCATTTACTTCATCCTTTTACTCGCCAAGAGCATCTATAGTGGTGGAAAGCAGCTTGTGTTTTGCTGGTATTTTCGTCACTTGTTTTGTTTGTTTTTGGACATGTTTTCTTGCAGAAGGCTGCTTCTTCATTCCTGCATATGTGGGGGTGCTAACTAGAAAGCTTGCTAACTAGAACGCTAGCAGAGTAATGAAGTTGAATAGTCATGTATAGTTGGAGTGGTCTGCTAAAGCCAAGTGTGAACATAATGTGAAGATTGCAATGAATTCTAGGTGAGTTACTGCTGTTGAAGTTGACCCCTAATTGTTCCTTCGCCCTTCCAAGAGCTAATCTAATAAACTTCACTTTTTCTAACACGGTTAGATGGTCACACCTTGTCCTTATAGCAAGCGATGCAAGTACGTGACAACAACAAACCAAAATAGCTCCTGCTGTAACCAATGCACTTGCCTGTATCAGTGTTTCTCAACACTGGTCCTGAAGGCACTCTGTCCTGCACATTTTACTGAATCCCCTGCTTTAACACAGCCCTTGCAACTCTGAAAGGTCTTGTCAAGTAAGTTGAATCAGGTGTGTTGGGAGCAGGGAAAGCACTAAAATGTGCAGGGCAGTGTACCTCCAGAATCAGGGCTGAGAAACACTCATTATGGCAGCATGAGATGATGCACTGTTTTCGATGGACACCTCGTTTCTGTTTTTGACCCACAGTGTCGCATCACCTCAAAATGGGGGGAAGGAATCTTATGGATTTCTACAATCCTTACAGTAAAATGTATGGACAGAAACTGAGTGCTGAATAGGTCAATAGTACTGTCTGTTTTGTGTCACTAATTCATAAGGATACTTAGCTAGTTAGCTCATTAATATTAGTCTATTTAGTCTAGTTAGTCTAAATATAAGAAATGAAAATAATAAAATGGCTTAAATAAATGCTGATCAGACCTCTCTGAGAACTGTGTGGGAGTGGCTAATGAGTGGATTGACTGACAGCTCTCTGTCCAACACTCTTAGCCAGCTCCGCCCCACATATAGAACTAAAACGTTATCCAGCTTTTATGTGACGCTAACTGTACCAAAAAAAAGTCAGATGTGCTGATGGACGAACAAGCAAACAGCAACATGAAGGAATGAACAAATGACGAATGGATAAATCAATGAATAGACGACAGACCGCTACAGACAGGTGGTCTAGCTTGCTAGCTTTTGGCTATGTGCTGGGTTAGCTATAGCATGCTAGCGTAGGTATCTCAATTATCGGCCACTTCAAAACAAAACATTGTAAATTTTCATGAGGTTTTCATGAGAGATATATGTGTAGAGTAATACCCAAGACTCGTTTGCCTTTAAATTATCATTTTTTTAATATTTACATTTTTGTTTACCTGGATGAACGCCCAACATCAGCCACCTCACTTGTTTATGGACTGTGCCGGTTAAATGAGAAATCGCGTTTAAGCACCATTCCTACCAGATTCAGTAGTTTACAACGGTTTACAATTAGATTAAGTTTGTCCTGGGTGTTCACCCTTACTCTGTATACATAACACTACCATGTCAGCACATTTTTCACCTCAGAGCAAAGAAGAACTTTTATACCAAGACAAATATCCATCACGTAATGGAAGTGTGGTGTGTGTTCCATGCAGTTTTGTACACTCTGAATTACAACACTGTTAGCGATTCCTAAATATTGTTTTCAGATGTGATTTTTTTGCAAGAATAAAGTCTAATTGTGCTTCTAAGGCTGGAGCTTCTCACTTTCTCCCACTCACCTTCTAAACCACTCAGTCCTTCTGGGTCACAAGTGGTGCTGGAGCCTATCCCTGGGGGCAAGGCAGGGAACACCCTGGACAGGTTGCTAATCCATCCATCCAGACAGACACACACTCACACCTAGGGGCACTTTAGCATCTCAAATTCACCAGGCTGCTAGTCTTTTGACTGTGGAAGCAACCCGGAGCAAACCCATGCAGACACAGGGAAAACATACAGACTCCACACAGTAAGGAACCTGGATGCCCCAGCTGGGAATTAAACCCAGGCTCTTGTTGCTGTGAGGCGACAGTGCTACCCACTGCGCCACTGTGTGCCCAGGCTGGAGCTTCTGTTTTTTTCCTTTTCCTCAAGGCTATTGGCAGAGAGAGGGTGGAATGTGCAAGACATGTGACTAGGCAATATCGGGGAATTGCAGATTTTAGGGGACGCTGCTAAATGTTTCTTTGACTCTGAAATTGTTTTGTGTGGGCGGGGTCAGCCTTGTGATCAGGGGAGCGCTTACAGAAGCATTACTTAAGATTAGGACCACCCAGTTTACATGGAGAAAAGAGGAAATGCAGCAGACATTTATTAGACTTTATTTATTAGTATATTAGGGAAGATACTCAGAAATAAGACACACTTCATAATGCATACTGTGGCCCAGTGGAACAAGACTTAGTTAATTAGAAAGAAGACTCAGATTTAGGTTCCCTGGGGCTTTATAAATCCAAAGAGAATTGTATTGTGACGCCATATCACTGCAATATTGCATCTTGGGGTTTCCCACTGCCGATGTTCAGGCAGCGTAGTTTGATTTAACTGGTACACCACCCACAAAATGCATCACGTCAACATTTTCTTCAGAGAAAGTAAGTTAAAAGGCAACAATTAAAACCAGTTTCCTCATGATTCAATTCTATGAATGTGATGCGATGCAGTGGCGTGTTTGTATGTGTGTAGTGTGGTGGTTTTTGTGCTGGTAAGTAGTGCTCCTGCGTGGGAGACTAACAGAGAACAAACTAACACAAAAAACCAAACTGAATCACAAAATGAGTCAGACCTGTTTAGCTTTCAAACGATCAGATCAGATTAGATCTTAACCTGCACAGCTGCAGGTGGCATGCTAAAGCTCTGAGGCCTCTCTCTACACTTCGGTGGCTTAGGGTTAGAAGGGTCTATTCCACATTTCAGTCAAAATTGACTTTTGATTATTGTCAGTGTTAAGAATCTTATATATTTTAGTTTTAAAAGCTTCCCTTAAATTCAAAGTTTACCCAGGTGCCTAGTCTTAGCCGGCTGTTCAGTAGGGCTAAGAGTCGGTCCCAACAAGATTCAATACTTTAATTCCAGGCATTCCGGAATCGCAAAGTTTTGGAGACAGTTTGCAGAGTGTGAAACAGTGCCGGTTCTTCCTACTTATCTTATAAATACAATCATCATCAAAAGATGATGGGAAGGAACAGAAAGGTCACCATGAACAATAAAGGCTGATATGGGCAATATTTATTGTGCTGCACATACAGAAGTAGTGTCTCTCAGTATGCAACATGCCAGACATCTCAGCATGGAGTTGTAGAGGTTCCTAATGGTGTCCTGTGATAAACCATTCAATGCAGTTTGAATATTCTCACACAGTTCCTGGCGCGTTTATCTTGGTGCCATTCTAAATCACTTCCTGACAGTCTGGCATGATTCCATTGCGGTCTTTGGCGACGTTGACATGGTGTTAAGGGCAGTCGTTGTAATGGTCTGCGTGCTTGTAGTCCTGTGTCTTGCAGCCGTCTCCCAGTGGTGCTGGTTCTAACAGGATGACTCATGGAGGGCATCACTGCTTGCCGAATCTCCGGATTCATGGCTATGGGGTCACTCTGTGCATGACTATTTGTCAACTCTCACTATACATGGTACATGTAGGTCTCCCAGATTCTTCATGTCGCTGGTGTGTGCCTTCATCTATTCACTGCTGCCAGCAGTGTGCTATGGTAATATCCACACGTCCGGTATGGCATGCTTCCCGGAGGCTTACAATGCGACCCTTCTCAAACTCATCCAACTGCTCAAACTGCTTTCAAACCCTTCTCTGAGGTATTTTTACTTTTAGCAAAGGATGCTACTAGTTCAAGTTGCAAGTTTTAAGTTTCATGTTTATTTGTCATTTGCACAAGTCAGGACATTCATGCATTGAAACGCTTGTGGTGAGGCTCAGGTTATTACTCTACAGCAGGGCAGCATTAATATACGTACTAAGTAAAAAAATAAATAACAAGGAGATATATTAAATACTCAGAATATACAGAGACAGGAGGGTCCTGTGTAGAAAATCTCTAATATGTACAATATATTAAACAAGGATAATGAGACAGAGAGGAAATACATATATGTATGTAGTTTTAAAGTGACTCAGTGATATTGTCCATAGCAGTGATACGATATATTAATAATAATAACAAAGTGTCAGAGTGAAATGCTATTAGTGTAAGGCTCACTGCTTGTACAGGAACCTGATAGCCTGTGGGTAAAAACTGTTCATTAACGAGCTCTAGCCTGGATGCTGCGGTACGACCTTATATAGCCAGGCAGGGACAGCGATAAGGCCTGTCCTTGCTTACGTCACACACACAGCCGACCTACCTGCATCGTAACAGGTTTCAGTACATCGCAGGATTAGCATGCTAATGTTAGCTAACTTTGAGGCCTCAGGCTATACTTTTAAATTGTCAGATGACCATCATCTAAATAGTTTTTGAGCTGATGTTGTCAAACATTATTAGTGAGATATATAATCTAATAATTTACCAATAATTTTAAAGTTTTTTTTCATGGGGCCCAAAATCCCTGACTGCACCCTTGTATGTATGAATGGGCGTGTGTGTGTGGTTTGGTGTATTCGGATGTTTAATAGCAGTGTTGGGTCTACAGTCCCAGTTTTAAATGCTGATTGGAGTGTAACCCAAAAACACATCCTGTCACTGTCAGCACTTTAGGAAGATCCTCAGGTGATGCATCATCAGTAACGAGCTCCCTGCTCAGAACTGGGCTTTTTCATCATGCAGGAAACAGGATGTAAATTAGGACACTTCAGATTTCTGAAACCCCCTTTATCATCCCTGCCCTCGTTCTTTATTATAATTCATCTCTAACAGACATAACACTGGCCCAGAACAATTCACTATCACTTCCTGTCTCTCTCTCTCTCACACACACACACACACACACACACACACACACACACACACTCTCTCTCTCTGTCTCTCTCTGTACCCCCTCCCCCACTCTCTCTCTGGTAGTGTTTAGGACTGTTTAGACTATTGTATTAATAAAGTTGTGGTGTAAAGCCAAAGCCTCTGTCTCTCTCACACATATTTTCTCTATCTTTCTCAGTCCGTCTCTCATATTTTCTTTTTCTCTCTGTACTTCATGTTCTCTATGTCATTCTCTCTCTCTCTCTGTCCCTCCCTATTATTCTCTCTCTCTCTCTCTCTCTCTCTCTCTCTCTCTCTCTCTAATCCGTAATCCTGTAAATCTCTCTGGTGGAGCAGTGCAGCTTTGATCAGCTCTTACAGGGTGCTGAGTTCCACACCCGGATCGCAGCGCCACATACAGCCTGCATGAGCCCCAACAGCAACAGCCGCTTACCCCGCACGCCTGCATGTAGCGGCGTTTGCTTTCTGTGTCTGATCTTTTCTGGTAATTGACTCTGCTAAAAATCCTCTTCAACCAATCTGGAGATCACAAGCTTGCTCTCTCTGGATGGGTAGGGTGGTCCCCCCTCTGTCCCATCAGTGAGAGTGATGCCAGTCAACACACAGTGTTGACTGACGGTGTTAGCAGAAGTAAGAAGAGGTGTGGTGGAGCCTCGTGTGTCATGGAAGACGTGCATGCTGACCTTCACCCTCCCAGTCTGGTAGCACTGGGTGAAGGGCGAAGAGTGAATGTTGATTGGATATAACAGAGGAACTTTCATAATTTCAGCAATAACAAGTGGGCTTTTTCAAGTGATGGTTATGAAGTTTGTGCTTGTAACATTGCTCTTCTTGCTCACAGATTCACTCGGCTGTGGTGACCTCCCAGAAACCCTTCAGAGACATTTAAGGAGACATAAAATAGTAATGAATGTCACTTGCATTCCCCATCCGGTTATTCCGACCATAATCTGGAAATACAGTGTTCAGTAAAAAATAAGGTGGATAAGGTGGAATGGCATTTTGAATGGGAATGCTCTTTACGGCTTGTCCATCCTGACAACACAACAGAGCGTGGTTACTTCTGCCTTTTAAACTACTTTTCTTTGGTCATTGTGCAATTTCCAAGCGCTGTTGTTACGTAAAGAATGTGACCTTACGAAGCCAAAAATACTGTGATTTAAAGGAGCAATATATAAAATTTATGTAAGGAAAACTAATTAACAGAATGTGTAGAAATCACAGTTTTCACGGTATGTCAAAGACATCTGTGTATTGTTTTGCAGAGATATCTACAATAGCTAGCATGCTAATCATCTAGCCCCGGCCACGTAATATCACTTTGCACTTCAAGAGGAGATAGTGAATCTCTATAGCATCAAGTCTGGCATCAGTCCAACATGATAAAGAAGTAGCACTGCCCTGCAACTATTCTTCTAGACTGGTAAGAATTGAATTGGAAGGAGGAGACACTGTGCATTTTCTATCACATGTCTTGTTTGGAGCATGAATTCGACAAATTGCTCCTTTAACAAAACGGTACGCTCTTACTGATTAGATCTGCACTCGCAGTGCACCTCTTCACTCAAAGCACATGCTACAACAATGGAAACCTCTTTTATACACTGTTGGGAAACATGGTAGTTCAAAGAAAGCTCCAGTTCTACAAACATTTCACTGTGGCCAACATGGAACTGCATGTGCCGCAACTCCTCTGGTGGCTGAATGAAACAAGTTTAAGAAGCTTTCGCCAAATGCTCTGAATGGATCACAAATAAAAGAGATCTGGTTGTTTGGGACAGTAAAGCAAGCTTCAATCAACCTTGTGGTGCTGCTCTACCAATATAACCTACAGTTTCCAATGAAGGAAATGGGCCCTAATGTACAAAAAGAACATTAAGGTACATAATGTATATGTACCACTGAAAGTGTTGTAAGAGTTAGACTTAATGTCACAATTACAGGTGGAGGCACAATGTGTTGCAGTGGTGTTGAGTTGCAAGCCCCAGGGATAGACACTTTCCACTTCCTGCACACGGCTGTCACCGAACCCTAACCGGCAACCGGAGAACTTCACACGCCATGTACAGAAACTCTACACCCGAGAGAGGTCCAGCAGGTCCATGCCAGATAGCCTGTCCCCAGAGCCGCCAGCTGTGTTAGGGCTTGTTGTGAGTCTAAAAGGTGTCAGCAATACCAGACACAGGTCTCTCGGGTCACCAGTGTCTGAGCATGCCGCTGTCGTGCCCATGCTTAACCCTTCACAGTTATCACTGGCGATAATAAAAACATGCTCTAGGATTATATGAGTTATGAGTGCAGTAGGTGCAGGTTCTAAACTTCCAATATGTGTTTAGAAGAGATTTTATTGTACATTGTACAATTTGACATCTACACGCGTTCTCTCAATTTACTCTCCCGTCTCATGTGTTAATTAGTTAGTGTTAGTTGGTGCTTAAGGGACAGTTCCCTCGTCAGCAGTTTTGCATTGCTGGGATTGATCCCTCTTTTAGGAAAAGGTTTGTTGATAGTGCTGGGTTGTACTGACACAGGCTGGAATAAAGGCGGACACATGAGACTTCTTATTCACCAGCTTCTTGTTCGAAAGTGTGGTGCAGCAGTTAACTGCACAAGCCTGATGCACAGGAAGGTGAAGCGTGAGAATTCGAACAAGCTGGTGAATAAGAAGCTGACTTTTATGCACTTTTTGTACCAGCTACATTGTTTTGCAGGGACAGAACGACGCTCGTACAGGAGTTTGAGATGTGCTGTACACTAGGAGCACAACTGATCTGACCAGCACTCAGTTCACAAAAATGTAAGCAGGTAATCTAATATGACTAGGGACAGCTGCGATTGTGACAGCAACGGTAATGTTGTTTAAATGTTCACGAGCAACAGCAGGTTAAAAGCCTGGATTAATAAATGAATATAAGTGCAGCATGTGGTCAATCTGAGTAACAGTGTGAGAAATGGGGAGGAAAAGATGTTGTTAGAGCTGTCAATGTTCACAAGGCTAAAGGACCACACAGTGGTGAGTACGAGGACATACACTCATCCACAAATGAATAGTTGCACCCAGAAGGAAGTGTAATATTGCAATGCTATTGGGAAGGAAGATAAAGGTTACCAGGAACAATAAATTATGATAAATTTAGACTGATATGGGCAATATTTATTGAGCTACACATACAGAAGTAGGGTTGCTAACCCAACATGCCAGACGACTTGGCACAGAGTTGTAGAGTTCCTAATGGTGTCCTGTGATAATCCATCCCATGCAGCTTGAATATTCTCAAGCAGTTCCTGCAAATTTTGTGGTAGAGGTGGAGTGTTGATAGCACATTCAATAGCATCCCACACATTTTCAGTCGGGGATAGGTCTGGTGATGCGGCTGGCCATGGCATAGCAGTATGTGGACAAGCATTGTCCTGTTGGAATAGCCCACCGCAGTGTCCGTTCAGAAAAGGTAGGGCCACTGGTTGCAGGACTTCTTTTAACATTGGGCTGTCAAAGTGCCTGTAATGAAGGCCAAAGGTGATCTGCCATCGTACAAACTTGTATCCCACATCATGACCTACTGGACGTGCAATGCATGACAACAAACTGTTCATCTTGGCACTGACCACGGTTCCTCCACATACCGCGATACAGGACCTCTACTTGGCACTGTTGGACCACCGAAAGAAACCTACACATGACTTTCTTACAAGACATTTGCCACACAAAAATGCTTTTACCCACAAAACTCAGCCTGCTACAACCAGAAGTCAAACGTGTACTGTAGGACCAACCAGCAATGACCAAGAGCCTACTGGATAGATCGGCAAGAGATCTGATTGTGCTACAATAGTCAGGGTGTGAGAGTACAGTCAGTTGAACCACACACCATCTGGAGAAAGCGCAAAGTTATGAAACCCACAGACTCAAGGTCCTAGGAAGTTGATTATACTCTGGTGGTGTTACTCAGAGAAATCGCATGCACTTAAGATCACAGAGAGTGCCCCTACGTGCACCATCCCAACCTGAGGTGCTGGTTCCCAATTACATGCAGGCTGTTGGATCTGACCCATCCCACTGAGTATTAGAAAAGTGCACAGACACTGGTGATGTTCCATCACCTCTTACCACCAAATCCGATTGCACAGGAGTTAAACCAAAATACCTGAAGGACTATGTAATGTAGTTAACTCATGGACCTTGGAGAAAAAGAACAATTGTAAATGTTTAGCGTTTCATATGTCTTTAGAAATATCAAATAAAACTTGTGTTTACAAACAACTGGAAATAATATCTGGTAATTTGACTTTAACTAACCTGTTTTCAAGATTCCTGACAGGAATAGGAAACCAAACTTGTGTGGTTAATATATAAGGCCATACCTACTTTGGCATGGTCCCAGTGTGTAAAACAAGAAAGGAAGTGATAAGAGGAACCTTTGTTGTATGTGCTTGTTGCAACATGGGCTGAGAGAGTTGGTGACGCACTTGTGAAGCTGCACATGTAAAGCACCAGTTAAACAGTTCAATAAAATAAGCAAGCTTGAAGCTTTAAACACAAATAGGACAGAATGAAACAGTGATTAGCTCCTAGCTTCCAGATAGTGCTAGGAGCTCCAGTGCCTAGGAGGAGAAAAATGGTGTCCCCTTGTGAAGGTAGTTCTGAAGCTGTGGGCGGAGCTACTCAAATGGGGGCGGTATTATTTTAAGGAGCCCCCTCTTGACCTAGGAAGGGGAAGCAAAACTGAACAGCTTGTGCCTTCTAATCTTGGCAGCCCAAAAAGAACGGGCTGCGTTGTCTGACTTCACTTTTTGTGGTTTTCTAGGTGCTTGATTGGTAGTTTTTCTGTTCTGGGGGACTTTTTTCCTTTAACTCCACTACATTTTTGTAGTACAAAGTTTGTGCACCCATTAAGACGTAACATGTCAAAACAAAAGAAGCTTGAAGAGAGCTCATCAATCAGGATACAGCGCACACATTGTTTTGAGCTTCTTTTGAGCTGTTGGACAGACCTTGGTTTTAGCTAATGGAAACGGGTCTCCTTCAGTATTTTATGCTTACGATCGTTTGAACAGACATCAGTGTCAGACTAATTAATGATCTTCTATAAAAAAGATGGTGCACCAAGAGTAACACTAGAGTCTCTTCACCTACAATGAGATGGTTAAGAGTCTTGTTCCAGAAATGATAATAGGACATTAGAGCCATAATAAATCATGCTTTTGTGCTTTTAGTCCAGTGGAGGTCTAAAAGAAGGAACTTCTGCTTTCACTGGAGTAATATTATTTTACATTGGGTATCTCTACTTTAACTCAAGTACATGCTTTGTGCATTTCATCCACCTCCGGCGGTAGTGTAGACACACCAACATAAGCAACCCAGTGGTAAGCGTTTTTTGAAGCTTTTATTTTTTGGCAGAAATCAGACTTTGAATCTGTGTAAAATACTGTATTAGAGAGGCCTGGCAGCCTACAGGTCAAAAACCTATTGTATTTGTGACACAGCGCCATCATATTGTTAGAAAATCACTGCTGCGCTCTACTGTTGTGCAGTGGATATCCTCAAGGCTTATACAGAAGGTAAACCTTCATGTAGCATGCTTTATGTATCCTCTCTGATATGAACACGATTTTCTTCTTGAGTTGTATGACATCAAATATTTCGAGGAATTATTGCCCCCTACTGGTCTGGCATGCACACGGAAGTGTTTTTGAGCATAGAGATTGTCATGTGTCATGAGCACAGAGATTTTCGTACTGCTGCTATATGATGTGGTCCAAACAGACAAATACTGACAGACATAAATGTTAACTGTTTGAGTCTGGAGATCCTCATGCTTTTAGGGAGTTTCTCCTCTTGAGTCCTGGTTCCTTGAGTCTTGGAGTGTTTTTTCCTCCTGTCGTTACTGAGTTTCTCCTTTTGAGTCCTCCTAGTGGTACCATCTCTTAGTTTGTCCTTTTGAGTCTGGGTTTCTCTCAAGAGTTCTTACAGAGTTTCTCATTTTGAGTATTGGTTCCTCTCAGTGGTTCTTCCTCATAAACCTAGAGAGTTCTTTCTTTTGAGTCCTCTGAGTGGTTCACATGCTGATAAGGATTTTTCCTTTTAACTATTAGTTCCTTTCAGTGTTTCTTCTCCATGTTCTGAAGGAGGTTTTCCTGATATTTGGCCCTGAGTGGTGCTCTGCACTGGCCATGTCCACATTTCTGGGCAAGTTGGTCTGGGGACTGCGTCTGTTGTAGAAAGCATTACACTTATGAAATTGGACTGAGCGTAGAACTGCTCCAGAAACGATTCTTGGTTTTAGTACATAAACTGATATGGTTAAAAAGTACATTTCATAGGGAAAACATAAATAATGCACGCTACTGGCGTCTTAAAATTTTGCATACAGCTGCTGGAGAACAGAATGCACAGTGAAACAGTGAAAGATCATGTTTTATAGCAGTTACAGGCCGTATGGACAAGAGGTGCACGAAATCTGATCTCTCTATTGAAAGCAGATCTCTATTTAAACCCAAAGTGTAGTACAGACTCCTCCATCAAGCAGATGATCCACACACAGAAACATGTTCTTGTGCATGTTCACTAATGATGCAAATCGAGAGGTCAGCACAGGAAAATAATGTGAGCAAACACACACACACACACACACACACACACACACACGTACACATACAACTGATCATCTATATCCAATCACATAACTGTGGACTGCCACTCAGCTGAAGTCTATTCCACCCCATCTGTGATGATGATGAGGGGCTTTGAATGCAGCATCTGATATAGCTCTTTAAAACCCTCAGTGTTCTCTAGGGCTTCAACCATCAGTCCATAAAGTCAAAAAGTAGTTGATGACAAAGTACTCTGTGCTCTTCAGTTGTCCTACGATCTAAACATTCCTGACGGACTGCAATAGATTATAGGAAATGTAGGGTGCAAAATGGCTAACACTGTTTCACTCTACCATATTCAACTATAAAGAAGACACTGCTCATTGTGCAGACAGAATTTTGTCTAATGGTGGTGCACAAGGGGGCTTGAGGAAACTGCACAAGACATAGTACGTGATGAAGACCATGGAGCGACTGCTGCTGAACCACCTTAGACCTCAGGTCCACCATGCTGAGGACCCATTGCAGTTTGCGTACCGGGAGAAGGTGGGAGTGGAAGACGCCATCCTCTATCTTCTGCACAGAGCTCACTCTCATCTGGACAAGGGGGGTGGTGCTGTGAGGGTCATGTTCTTCGACTTCTCCAGTGCCTTCAACACCATTCAGCCCCTACTACTGAGAGACAAGCTGATGAAGATGGAGGTGGACATGCACCTGGTCACCTGGATCACTGACTACCTCACCGGGATACCACAACATATCAGGATCAGGGACTGCTCCTCTGATACGGTGATCAGCAGCACATGCGCACCACAGGGGACTGTTCTCTCTCCAGTCCTGTTCACCCTGTTCACATCGGACTTCAAGTACAACTCGGAGTTATGCCACATGCAGAAGTTCTCTGATGACACTGCAATCGTGGGGTGTGTGCAAAATGGTCAGGAGAGGGAGTACAGAAGCCTGGTTGAGGACTTTGTGGAGTGGTGCTATACGAACCATCTGAAGCTGAACATCACCAAAACCAAGGAGATGTGTATAGACTTCAGAAGGTCCAGGCCCTCTCAGCAGCCAATCTCCATCAAGGGGGTCGATGTGGAGGTGGTCAGGTCCTACAAATACCTTGGTGTGCACCTGGACGAGAGTCTCGACTGGTCAGTAAACACTGACTCCGTCTACAAGAATGCACAGAGCAGACTGTACTTCCTCAGGAGGCTCGGGTCCTTCAGGATCTGCCAGAAACTCCTGCTGATGTTCTACCAGTCCGTGGTAGCCAGCGTCCTCTTCTATGCTGTAGTGTGTTGGGGAGGCAGTATCAGCAAGAGGGATGCTGGACGACTCGATAGGCTGGTGAGGAAAGCTGGTTCTGTGCTGGGATCAGAGCTGGAGTCTCTAACACCACTGGCAGAGAGGAGAGCCCTCAGCAAGCTGCTGAACATCATGGACGATGCTCACCATCCTCTGCACAGCACGATCATAAGGCAGAGGAGATCGTTCAGTGGCAGACTGCTGTCCCAGCCCTGCTCCACAGACAGACTCAGAAAGTCTTTTGTCCCTCAGGCCATAAGACTGTTCAACTCCTCTCAGTTCAGCAAATGGAAAACTCTGTGACACTCTTTCATTCCGGTCACTCCAACGGACACACCCCCATGTCTGCACACACTCCCTCCTAAATGCCCTATATCTATTTTTATTGTACTATTGTACTACTGTTTACATATTTTGCACTGTTTACATATTTTGCACTGCTAATTTATTTATATTACTGCGTACTTGCACTGTCTGTATGGCTGACGTCAGTCATCTTCGCAATTTGCACAGCAAATGGTATAATGGTTACACAGACACTAAGGATCTATCTAAGGATCTATCTATCTATCTATCTATCTATCTATCTAGTAACGTTGGCGGGGGGTGTCATATCTGAAGATCCTTCTCCTTTCAATCTACCATTGTATTCATTTCATCGTCTACCTTCTATTTCCTTAGAGGAAGTTTTTTGCACACACCACAACAAATCTTCTCCCAGTTCCTCTGTCCTTTCTCTCAGTCCTATTTCTGTTCATCAAAAGGTAGAATCTGGCCTCACAGCTTAAAGCAGAAGCTACCCAGAACTCCAGCCCAGAACTCCAGTTCTCAGAATACCTCCTACAATCTCATCTCCTACAACTACTGCACGATGAACACAGTGTGGTCCAAACTTGCAAAATACTTGGCAAATACTGACAGACATAAAACAAGTCTGTTCTTTTGATCTGGGTTCCTCTCTGAGCCCCTTTCGCCCTGAACACTGGTTCTTGAATTAGTACCGTTCAGGCTTCATAGAACCTTGGTGCTATCCAGGGAACCAGTCTGCGTTTGTGCCATCTTTTATTGGAACCAAGGCACGTCAAAAGACAGCAAAGGGCGTGGCACAACAGTAGTAAACAGTACAAACAAGATGACAAAGTGCACAGATTGTCTGCTAGCAGTTGTGTTGTCATTCCAGGTGTTTGGTTTTATCCAGAAAGCAACCACAGATCAACTACTGGTGATAAGACAGTTTCTTTAACAGGCCACTGGTTGTCACCATCATTGCCTTCTATGTCCTTAACAGCTGACGTCACGGTTTGTGCTGAAGAACCTACTATTCTTTGGTTCCAGCTAGGAACTTTCTGAACTCTTCTTCTGAACCTATTTATTTTTTGGTTCTCATGCTGTTAAGGATTTTTCCTTTTGGTTTTTGGTTCCTTTCAGTGGTTCTTCTTCATATTCTGAAGGAGGTTATCCCAACACGCGCCCCTCAGCCGCACACATAAGTGGCCATAAATCCCAGACCTGAATCCCATCTCTTCTCTGAAACAAATCCTGCAGTTTTAGTTATGAGTTTAATCCTAAGAAATTGCGCTTTGACATTTACCAGACCTGTCAATACAGAATGTAAGCAGTTGACCCACAATTAGCATGAAATGGATTAGAAATAAGCCATAATGGTTATTTACTGTGCAAAACATTATTACATTCATACATGCTTTAAATTACTACACATTCGAGTGGAACTTAAATATTTTATATTATTCATTTTATTATTTATTAAACAAAATCAACAAGACCTAACTTAAACTTTGCATGCATCTTAAACAGTCTTTAGATGCACTTCAGAGCGCAGTATGCATATGCTGTATGTGTTGATCATGCGTGTAATTGCTTGTATATTCAGGTCTTTTAAGACAATGAATTGGTTAAACAAGAACAGTGACTGCATGTGGAAGCACCTCCTCACTCTTTGCACATTTTATATAACTTCCTTTTCTACTATCAACTTCCTTTTCTTCATTGCTGCTTGCATGCATAGATCTCTGATCTCTCTAACAGATCAGTGTGGCCGTTAGGCTGAGGTCGGACAAATCTAAGGCCTTCAGAGTGAGACTCAATCTGATATTTTAACGCATGAACCAATCAGGCATGTGATGTAAGATATAGGTTTAAACAGGTTTAAAAAAATAAAATAGGTTTAAAAAAAATCTTTTCTGATTAAGTCTAACACATTAAAAACAATGTGTTTGATAAACATGCAGGACTGTGCAAAAGTTTAAAGCACATGTATTTATTTATTTCCTAAGAAAAACATTTAGACACATTAAAATAAATGGACTGGTAGCCTGTCCAGGGTGTTTCCTCCCATCCGCCCAGTGAGCGGTGGGATAGGCTCCAGCACCCATAGCGACCAAGGAAGGTAAGCGGTTTAGATGAAAAATGAATAGATGTATGTACACGTATACATAAAATGTATGTTTTTTTTAACAAACCACTTTTTTCCCAACCACTTCTCAGGGTACAACAGTATTATCCAATTTCCGGTTTGGCCCAGAATACTTCATCAAATGAAATTAGGTGTACTGGTGATGGTACATAACAAATGTAATGGCTCCAGGAAAAAGTAGTAATCGAGCTGTCAGGACAGATTTCTAAAAATAATATTAAGTACGTTTTGCTGTGTTTATGTACTCCATTGATGTATGAGGATTTTACAGGCAAAAACACACTTACTACTGAGACAGGTGGTCATATAATAATGTGCATTCAGTTCATGAAATTATAGGATCTGGGCACAAATCTGCAGTGGGCTCCTGCATGGTTAACGTGTAACATTACACCAAAGCTATAGATAACACTTCATTCTAATCCTAACATTTAGGCTTCTTTACCAAACCAAAGTAAGTTGTGCAAAAAAGAATAACTCTTTTTGACAAGCTATAATAACTAAGATATTTGAACGCAAATAGTGAATGAACTTGTGTGTGAAATTGTACACTAGCCTAACAGCACTTACATTAACATGAAACATGCTCTAATTCATGCAGATGTTTCAATAAAAGGACAGCATTCAGTAGCTGGTGAACCAATGGCTGTGCTCATAGGCGGAGTTTGTGGTCGCGCCCACTGCTCCCCCTGCAGACCAAACTTTATAAACTGGCTTATATTATGTGTATTTATGAAATTGCAGCAGAAAAATGTCAAATAATTAAGTCATGCTTCTATCCATTACAGTTATGTGACGTAGGTTACCATGATTACAACAAGAGAGATGAAGAGATTTGCTGTCTTTTTCTAGCCATGCTGTTCGCGGTTCAGAGGTGCCGGGTATGGCCCACCTAATCTGGGAACGCAAAAGCACCAGACAATTCTGAGAGCACACTGTGCAGAGACTTTACACCCATTTGGCATAAACATAACAAAAGTTCACTGTTGTCTAAAATGCTGTATTCCAAGAAATATGATCAAGTGGAACAGAATCATGTGACCCACAGCTCAAAATGTCATAGTTTATTGGAAGATTGTTCCCTTGTTCAGATTTCATCTTCGATATTCTAACTTTCACCTCGTCCTAGTGTAAAAACTCTTTTTGAGATATTTTTCAGGTTTTATTGTCCGCGCATTTTCAAAATTATCTATCTCGAGTGTTAACATTACAGCAACTGTAAAGAAAGTAATGAGAAATAAACAAAACAGTTTAAAGTTATTTTAAGACTTTTGTAGTGGATTTATGCAATATATAAAGCCCTCACTATCCAGGCCTTCACCTGGTCATTGTGTGAAAAACCTTGATGGTACATTCTGCAATAACAGTGGCTTTGTGTCATTATCTGACTTTTGTTTACTGCTCCCACTCTCCGTACTTCCCATTTCTGGTTAACATTTAGCTACTCCCTTATTTTACTAAATGTATTGCTTTATTAATTGTCAAATAGCATGACTTTGTTTTCCACTTGGCCATGTATGAGGCCGTACACTAAGAAGCCAAACTGAAATATTTTGTCATTGTTGTTAGCCTGAGCCCCCTTGTGGTTTGGGCCCCTGAGAATATGTCCATGAAACTCATGAGATAATCAATGCAAACGCTTAGGTGCTAGTGCACTAAGTGTGTCGGACCAAAGGTCCCCCAACCCCACCCTTATGTGTAAATGCAATGTGTGCATTACATCACGATGCTACAGAATTATGTAACTCCATTCAAATAGTATAGCAAAATGGCCACCAAAAGTCTGGACTTGTAAGGGTTAAAGGCAAGAAAGGAGCCTCATGTGAGCAGCAGGGAGGTCGATAGATGCACGAAACCATCCATCCTCTTTTAACTGGAGGTAGTAAAGCATCCCTGTGAGTCAGAGCAGTGCACGCTTACTCATTTTAGTGATACAGGGCTATAGCTCCTAGTCCCCTTACTCATCCCAGATTTGGAATGAATTAGGCCTGGCTAAGACAGCGAGCACCCCCGACCCCC
>CM067490.1:10040244-10092666 GCA_034552555.1 Semaprochilodus insignis | reverse complement strand
TAGATAGCATTCAACAGCGAACACGCTGCCCTCCGTCCTTATCTTTCATGCTCACTCACTCCCTCTCTCCCTCAGCATTTCTCTTTCACTCTTTTTTTTCCACAACCATACCAAGGCATGATCGCGTTCAATGTCTAAATGTCAAGGGAGCACATGATGGTGCCATTCAGCTTTTCCATGATCTCAAAAAAATGCATTAAAGTAATGCACACTGGCCAATGAATGGTATTATAGCATAATAAAATATATATGCATATTGAAAACATTTAATATTATAACATTTGACAGCTTTATTCAAGAGAAAATGCTTTTTTGTACCGCTTCCCTCCTACGTGTTCCCTATTACCTTTTTCGTGACAAGCCCGACACCCAGTGGTGAGAAACGGTACCACAGCCAGATAACTAGTGCCGCTGGATTGGAGGGTTTCGAGGGAATTAAAGCTGCAGAGATATCAGACAGAAAAGAGGATTTCAGTACATTAACATGTGTTGGGAATTATTATAAGGAAAGAGTAGAAATCAAAACAACCAAAGGTTCACTCATCTGAGGGCACAGGCATGTTTAGTGGCAAATATTTATGTCGTCATTACTTTGTGTGCATGTTTGAAATATGATGAAATATGATGAAAGTCGATTATCTCAATTAAAAATAGCAATTTCAAAAATTCTGTGTTAATTTACAGCATTTTGTTGACAAAAAAAGTCTATCACCTATACTATATTCTACATAGGATCCTATATCCTATATTCTAATTCACTTTTATATGACCATTTTCCAACCTCTCTTTATCACCTATTAATAAATAAGCCGTTTTTGTTTCTGTGCCTTTGAGACTGTCCTATATGTAAATTAAGTCTTTCTGATTGGATACACCATTAAAAAAGCAGTCAAGGTTATACAAGGAAATACTCGGCAAGGCTAAACTGCATTATGCCGAATATGTGGGTAGAATATATAGGTGGATATGCACTGTGTTGTGAAACAGTATATTGCTCTCACTTAATTCCTTCTGTTTTTGCTAATTTGTCAGATTTAAATGTTTCAGATAATACAGTTAAGTTTGATATGAGATGCAGACAACATGTGTAAACACAAAATGCGGTTATTAAATCATCTTCCTGTCAGCGGTGGAGATGAACAAAATCATCAAGAAGTCCAGCTCTGTCCTGGGGTGTCATCTTGACCCAGTGGAGGTGGTGGGAGACAGGAGAATGAGGACTAAGTTTAAACACATGTTGAACCTGTCCCACCCCGTGTACCACTCTCTGAAAGCACTGGGCAGCTCCTTCAGTACCCGACTGCTGCACCCCGTGAAGGAGAGATACTGCAGATCCTTCCTTCCGGCCGCTGTCAGACTGTATAACAGCTGCGACCCTCAGTAGTCTATTTCTACAGTAGTCAATTTCTACTATGTGCAATATAACTCAGTAGTCTATTTCTATTTCTACTATGTGCAATAAAACTCAGTAGTCTATTTCTATTTCTACTATGTGCAATAAAGCTCAGTAGTCTATTTCTATTTCAGCTATGTGCAATAAAGCTCAGTAGTCTATTTCTATTTCAGCTATGTGCAATAAAACTGCTTACTTTATTTATTACTGCTCTAGTGCGCTACTATGTGCAATACTTAACCTTAAGCATAATCTGTTTACCATCACCATGTGCAATGTCTCCTCTGATCTTAGTCTTCTAGATTTAAATTTTTAGTATTTTGTTTATATTTTTCTGTACTCTTTGCATATATAGATCTTATTTATTATTTGTATATTTCCAGACACTTCTGTTCTTTCCTCTGTGCTGCTGAAACATTGTAAATTTCCCCACTGTGGGATTAATAAAGGACTATCTTATCTTATCTTATCTTAAATGATCATTCCATTATTGAAGATAAAGATTTATTAAAATCTAAACCTCATTTTGTTTCTTTTGAGCAATTCAGAGGAGAACTTGCTGGTGTTCTTTGGATCATTGTCCTGTTGCATAAGCCAACTACACTTGAGCTTTAGGTCACACACTGACATGCGGACATTCTATGTAGAATCCTAAATCCTATAGGATATAAAGCAGAATTCATGGATCCATCGGTCATGACAAGGTGTCCAGGTCCTGCAGAAGAATTGCAGCCGCAGACCATCACACTATCATCACTATGTCTAACTGTTAATATGATGTTCTTATGATGGAATATGGTGTTTTGTACTGGGAGGGGCTTTGGTTGTAGTGGCAGGGTTTTTGGTGGGCTGGGAGGGTTTTTGGTTGTAGTGGCAGGGCTTTTGTTTGTACTGGGAGGGTTTTTGCTTGTAGTGGCAGGGTTTTTGGTGGGCTGGGAGGGTAATTGCTTGTAGTGGCAGGGTTTTTGTTTGTACTGGGAGGGTTTTTGGTTGTAGTGGCAGGGCTTTTGTTTGTACTGAGGGGTTTTGGTTGTAGTGGCAGGGTTTTTGTTTGTACTGAGGGGTTTTGGTTGTAGTGGCAAGGTTTTTGTTTGTACTGGGAGGGTTTTTGGTTGTAGTGGCAGGGTTTTTGGTGGGCTGGGAGGGTTTTTGCTTGTAGTGGCAGGGTTTTTGTTTGTACTGGGAGGGTTTTTGGTTGTAGTGGCAGGGTTTTTGTTTGTACTGGGAGGGTTTTTGGTTGTAGTGGCAGTGGGTATTATTATTATTATTATTATTATTATTAATGGATTTGTATTTAGTTAAACATTTGAAACATTATTTACTCTTACTTTTATCCAACTCATTTGAATAATCCGGATTGTAATTCCTGAAGGATTCATTTAGCCCCTGTTTAAAAAGGAATTAGACCTAATGCTGGTTCATCTTATTGAGAGGTTTCAGCAGTTTCACCACCTGTTTGCTGCTCAGTTCAGTTAGTTGTGCATACTGTGTATGTCATTGCTGTCCAAAGAAAATTATTTAACTCTATTTTTTTCTGTTTATATTTTTCAACACCATTTAAGCAAAGAAGCCATTTCACACTGTGTGAAAATATCATAATAATTGTACCCAGTGAAATGCTGCAAAACCAATAAATAAAACTTCTTTACATTAACTTTCATTAGAAGTAAAGAAAATTGTTGCTGTCTCCTGTAAAGTTACCTGGAGCTACTTAGTCACTTTAAACACACTTAGCTGCTACCTTTTCAATTTCCTTGCTGCTCTTTCTTTCTATATTCTTTTATATATTTTTATATATTTATGTGTATTTTATTAATTTAAGTACTGCTGCTTGGGTGTAACTGGGTCCTTGAGTATTACAATTTCGTTCCACCCCATGTACCACATGTGATGCGAATGACAAAGTTTCCTTGAATCCTTGAATCTTGAATCCTTGTTTTTCTTTGGACAGCAACAATAGGTACCTTACTACTCCTGTATCTCCCATTGTACATTCTTTTACTTTTTTAAGTTTTTCTTTTTTTAACATTGATATACAGTATATCTTTTCCCATGTTTCATTTATTGGATTTAATTTTATGTTGACACCTTATCGACCTAGTATCTGGCAAATAAAGATTCTGATTCTGGTATCATTAAATACATGCAAATAAATCTGAATACACTAAAAAGGAGTAAGAACACTTTTGAAAAGGTATACATCTTATGAGCTTGTCTGAAGTGCAGAGTTTGGTTCCAGATCTCTCCTAGATGACTCTAGCCATCACATGGATCAGCAGCACCTGATTTAACAGAATGAAGCACTGGACTCCAAGTGAGCTAAATGCCATTGTGGATAACTGAGAGAGAGAGCAGCTAGTGAAGAGGTTGTATTTTTTTCCTTTTCCTTTAAACCTGCAGCCACAGTAACAGATTGGTCCTAATCTCCAGCAGCAGCAGGTCCTTAAAGATTTTGGTAATCCTGAGCTGAAGTGTCCTGCAGAGGAGAGGGGATTTTCTGACCCCTGTCCGGTCCTTCACAAAGATTACAGCAGATCTCTAATAGTGCCTGGACCCAGGCAACGTAAAACACGGCTACATACAGTAATCATATATCCTCAAAGTATTTTGATAGGATAGGTGGATTTACAAGTGGATTTATGTATACATATTAATGTAATCTGATTACATTCCATTACCTTTGGGTTACTTGTCCTTTCAAATGATCAAATAAAGACAAGAAAAAATGTAGTCTTTCCATCAAGAAAACATCATTCTTTCCATTTTGTTTTATGAAACAAAATAATACATTCAACATGATTTATTGTCTGCTCTTTGCTATTTGTACTTCCATCTAAAAAAGATGAGGAAAATTGTGAAGGACTGGAGAATGACAAATACTGCACTGTGCAGCAACAGATGAGCTATCGTCTCTGACTTTACATCTACAAGGTGGACCAACATGGTAGGAGTTTCTAATAGAATGGACAGTGAGTGGACACAGTGTTTAAACACTCCAGCAGCACTGCTGTGTCTGATCTACTCCCACCAGCGAAACACACACCGACACACCATCACCATGTCTGTGTCACAGCATTGGTGAGAATGATCCACCACCCAAATCATACCTGCTCTGTGGTGGTCCTGTGGGAACCCTGACCACTGAAGAACAGGATGAAAGTATGCAGAGAAATAGACAGACTACAGTATTTACTTGTAGAACTTCAGTACAGAGTGCACCTTTACTGTAAGAGGAGAGGATAAAATGGACAATCAGTGTAGATGCACACCAGCGGTTTTAATATTATGGCCAATTGGTGTGTGGTCAAAGGTATATGGACACCTGACCGTCGCACCTATTGGAGCTTGTTGGACATTCTATTCCAAAACAACAAAATCCTGGGCAATAATATGGAATTGCCCCTCTTTATGACTATAACAGCCTCCAATCTTCTGGGAAGGGATTTGGAGTGTGTATGTGGTACTTTTTGCCCCTATCAGTCAAAGTCAGAGCTTTTGTGATGTCAGAGAAGGTCTGGCTCATAGCTGATGTTTAACTTCATCCCAAGGATTTTCATTGAGGTTGAGATCCAGGTTCTGTGCAGGCTACTAGGGTTCCTCCATGCCAAATTCTTCAAACCATGTTTTTATGTTGCTCACTTTGTGCACAGGGGTACAGTCAGGCTTTAACCGGAAAGGGTCTTCCCCAAACTGCTGCCACAATGTTGGAAGCATATAACTATGTAAGATATCTTTGTATGCTGTGATATTAATATCACCCTTCACTGGAACTAAGTCCTAAATACATGCCTATAGGACAATACTTGCACTATGCATTCCGATAGGTAGTGTTCTCCTGGCATCTGCCAAACCCGGATTCTCAGACTGTCAGATAGTGAAGAATGATTCATCTCTCTAGAGAACTTCTTTCCACTGCTCCAGAGTCCAGTGGTGGCATGCTATACACCACTCCAGTTGAACTTTATTGGGTGCTTTATTCTGATTCACCTGCACCTGTGGGGGTCCTGACCATTGAAGAACAGGGTGAAAGGGGGCTAACAAAGTATGCAGGGAATCAGAGGGACTACAGTTTGTAATTGTAGAACTACAAAGTGCACCTATATGGTAAGTGGAGCTGATAAAATGAACAGTGACTGTAGATTCAAAGAGGTGTACCTAATGAAGTGGGTGTGTGTATATATACTGCATAATGCTCCATACTGAAATGCACTGTGTTAATGCTGTTCTTTTACACCTGATGTTTTGGTTTGATTTTATCACGTATTTTGCAGTTAACTAGTGTGTTTTGAAGTGTTCACCCTCTTTGTGAGGTGTTTTTCTGTTGCTGACCTTTCCCGTATTCTCCCCGTGTTTTAGCTCCCTTCATTGTTGCCACAATAAGGACCAGTTCCCTGGGCAGAAAGGTACTCCAGGTCATTTTCTATGCCAACACTACAATGTATAAACATCTTTATATAAAATACTGTCTGTGAAGTAGGAATAAGAAGATCCTATACAGTTCTTATATACCTCTAGGAAAAATTTTAAATTGGTATTGATCATTTACTTTATGCTAAACTTCTTTAAACTTTAAAAAGCTCCTTTGTAGACACACATCTCATTTACAAATAATGGTTCTTTAAAGAGCCATCCACTGAAAGGCTCTTTAGGGATTCAAGACTATCAACGCAAGTCTAACAAGGTGTTAGTACTAAAGCGAAGGTACGGGCACTGTGTAGTGTGCAAAATACCTTCTGGCTTTCAAGGGTCCCAAGTTGGCTGGCTGATAACTCATTTAATTTTGCAGTGCTGATGGTAGCTTTAGTGGCAGCAAAATTCTTTAGGAAATGCTCTTTTCTAGTTTGGTATTGTACTAATTGAGATCTCACACATTTCCTCTTTTGTCTTCAGTTTGAGAAATGAGTAACAGTTCATTTCCATCCTTGGGAAATTGGGAAATCTCTTGGGAAGTTTTCAGATTTACGAACAAGTGACAGCAAGTTTTTCAGAGTTGCTTGGCTATGAAGGATCAACTAGGAGAACCTATTAACTATAGCCCCACCCTGAGGCAGAGCAGTGGTGTATCTCTAGTTAGTTAAGAATACTAAGTCAGAAGCTTGGTGATTGTGGGTGAAGCAATAATGAATGCACTTAATAATCTGTCACATAAACGGCATACTCCGATTTCCTAGATGGGATTAGGGCCCAGAAATCCAACAAAGAGACGGTTTTAGCTCAGTAATCAGATTTCTCAGTGCATGTGTACACTTATTCAGACTTCTTTCAGTTTTGTTAGTCTGCGTATATGTGCGAAATAAGCAAATAACTTTTAACACAACAACCGCAAGACGGCAACAAAACACTTTTGGAGGGACACTAAAACTACAAGCTTGACGAAATTAAGGTTTTCTTCATGTTCTAGAAGACGTTCATGTTATGTTCATATGATTCGTTTTCTAAAAACAAGCTTGGCATGAAGTTGTACATTATGTCTACGTCATGTGAAGCAAGCAAGGATGGGCCTTAACACTGTACCTGACTGACCCAACAGCCACGATTGCAGACATTCAGCAAGCAGTGATGCCCTCCATGAGTCATCCTGTTAGCAGACGGCTGCATGACGCAGGACTACATGCCACACCATGTCAACATCGCCAAAGGCTGCAATGGTGTCGTGCCAGACTGTCATGCAGTGACTCAGAATGGCAGCAGGCCGTCTTCAGTGACGAGTCCCTCTTTTGTCTTAGTGGAGACGACCAACAAATCCGTGTGGGGAGGCACCGTGGTCAGCACCAAGATGAACGCTTTTTTGTCA
This sequence comes from Semaprochilodus insignis, assembly GCA_034552555.1. NCBI lineage: Eukaryota > Metazoa > Chordata > Actinopteri > Characiformes > Prochilodontidae > Semaprochilodus > Semaprochilodus insignis. The sequence continues at coordinate 10,085,479 of CM067490.1, read as the reverse complement.
GGTGTCACACATCCAGAAGGCCTGGTGTCACTCCACCTCCACCCCTACCGCACAATCTGCAGGAACTGTGTGAGAATATTCAAGCTGCATGGGGTGGATTATCACAGGACACCATTAGGAACCTCTACAACTCCATGCCGAGGTCCACCTTAAATGGTGAAGCATTTATTATAATGCTTTATGTGCCGCAACGTAACTGCAGCCCCATTTAAGGTAGAACAAGACAATTTGAACAAGAAGTTGGTGAATGTCCATATCAGAAAGATTTTTGGAATCACTCAATGAGTAGAATACATTCCTGGAATGCCAGTGCTGAATGACCATTTTGTATTGTGAGAAGTTTGAGTTTGAGAACTTCTGACAAATGGAGAGTCAACATTATTTAGCTCAATAAAACACAGGAAAATGTAAAGGAGGGTGAATTCTCATCGTCAAAAGAAGTGAAAATATGAGGAGGCAAAAAAAAAAAAAGAACTGGGACAGACCCTGAGGCAACAGTAGAAAACCTGACGGCCATTATAGTCTCTAGCGAAGGGAGGAGCTGTAGTAGATTGTTTTACCTCACCGTTGTTATGCTTTTGTTTTTGTGCTGGATGGTTGCGTCCTTCTTTGACTGGGAGAACACAACACCCATTATTTCTGAATCTGAAAGGTTGACTGTTGTCAGACAACAGTACTCATTTCCTTTGTGCTGTAGTCTATTTCAAATGAATCCAGAGAAAACAGCAGGGTTTCTGGATGCTGTTGGCATATGGCTTCTGTAATGCATAGTCTTAGTACAGTGACATACAATGCTAACTGACAATGTTTTGTCAAAGTATTCCCAAGTCCAAGTGGTGATATCTATCACACAAGCATGTTGTTTTTTTTATGCAGTGTTCCAAATACCCTGAATCATTTGATGACGTTATTCACAGTAGAGGGTGAAAATTCTAAAATGAACTCTTTGAGGGAACGCTGTTCTTAAAATGTACACTGGAGCATAGTTGGGCAAAGTGGCTAGCCTTGTCCCATTCTCAATCACAAAGAACGAGGCCTTTCATAGATAGTCCTTTACAGTTAAGTATTATTCTATACAATACATACAACAACCAATATCATGTAATGGCACTTTTGTCCGATTTCAAAATAACAGTTCAGTTCATTACTCAAGTATTTTTCATTGTTGGTGTGTGTTTGGTGTGGCAGGGAAGGGTGCTGTTTGCCCAGTCAATAATCTGTAGTAAAGGAGCCAAATGAACTGATAAGATGCCTAAATGCAGTGGTACAAGTGCCACGCTACAACAGGCAATCAGCCCTCCAAGGTTTTCTACAGCCTCAGATACGGAGGTCCTTATAAACCAGCAGGCTTTTCTGCTAAATCAAGTCGTACTTAGAAATATCCATTCACGTGGTCTATTTATGACCATTTTCCAACCTCTTGACCTTAAGATTAGACAGGGTGTTCTGGTTACTGTGCCTTTGTGACTGACATATGTAAATGAGCTCTGTTCGAATAGGCTGCCTGAATTGTGCCTCATTCAAAAAGCAGTCAGGGTTGAAACACTCCTTATAACTTCAATGTGAGGGAGTGTGGCTAAACTGCTGTATGCTAAATAAGGCTGTGTATTGGCAAGAACCTAGCGATGCGATACGCGTCATGATTCAGGGGTTATGATTATATATTTATATTGTAGCATATTGTGATACTGTAAGCAAGCCAATAAATTTTGTTTTTTTAACATCTAATATTAGTAAAAATGTCATAGTACCCAAAAACACCACCATATGCATAGGTGTGTTAATTGTAACATTAGCGTTGCACCATTATGCAACTTGTTTACCTTGAAGTGGAAGAGTCTGATAGCAGAAACACTCAGGGGTTTAAATGCAACACAAAATGAACAACTGTCTGCCATTAGTCTTTCATTGTAAACTATTCATTAAAATCAGTAATGTCTTTTGAGAATCAGTGCAACATCACAAGACATAATATTGTGATAGCCGATATTTTCAACATTTTCTTATACCACTAATGCTGAATAGGCATATATATAAAATACTTGAAAATACAAAATACTTGAAAATACACTGGGTTTTGTGTCACAAGAACAAAGGACTTAAGAATTCCTCAAGGTATCTTTGGAACAAAATGTCATTTTGCAGCTTAGTTTCCATTAGGAAATTTTAATAGTGTTTACATACGACTTCTACTTAAGGGCACTTATCATGGAAAACCATTATAATGGCAATATGTAAACACTATTAAAGGTTTCACAACATTCACCCGCACCAGTCCACACAGTCTATATATGCACCCTTACCTGCAAAAACTGAAAAATGGTGCATTCACATATAGCTGCCTGTTCAGTGTACAGCACTTTACCCCACTCACTCACACTAAAGTTATAAGACGTGTTTCAGCCCAGACTGCTTTCTTAAATGAGGCACAATTCAGGGCAGGTAATCAGAACAGAGTTCATTTACATCTCAGTCTCAAAGGCAGAAACAGCCTGTTTCATTCTAAGGAAGAAGGATTGGTTGGAAATTATAATATTCCATGGGCCTTTAATGTAAAATTTGACTTAGGCTTTGGCTGTTTGGTTACTAAATGACTTGAGGTGAAGCATCCCTTTAATGCACGGTATTTGACCAAGCATCACCCTTCTAACAAATGCTTCAGGTTAACCAAAAGGTCATTCTGCCACGACTTGTACTGCAATTGAACTGAAACATAGTTTTCAGATGGCGAGCTGTTGGGTCACTGTGATTCCCCCTCTGCCCACATGCTTTTGATCTGTTACTGTGGGAAATGTATTTGGTAGAACAGAATTACACTGGTGTGTGGAGTCCAACTCTGTGGGGTTTGGCAGCCTAGTCATTTACTCACACTGAGAAAATTACAGTCGGGCCTCTCGAGTGCATAGACGTGGTAGAGTTAGTGAGTGACAAAGAACAATACGCTCTGGTTTGTTTAAGCCTCTGAATGATGTGTTATTAATCTCTACATGTCTAATTTAATATTATTCTGTCACAAACTACTTCCTCCTAGCCCTGCACGCTAGTGGACATGGCTAGCCCATGTGCTTTTGTTTGTTTATTTTCCTTTTCCAGCTCCACCCCTGCTCCACCCACTCCTACATTTCTCACACCTGTGGTGAATCCTGGCTTCATTAAGACTCCAATATATGCCCCATATAAACCCACCTGTCACTTTATTAGGTACACCTTGTACCTATACTCCTAGTATCTACACTCATGATCCATTTGATCAGCTCCACTTACCATATAGGAGCACTTTGTAGTTCTACAGTTACGGACCGTAGTCCATCTGTTTCTCTGCATACTTTTTTAACCCCATTTCACCCTGTTCTCCAACAGTCCAGACCCCTACAGGACCACCACAGAACAGGTATTATGTGGGTGGTGGATCATTCTCAGCAGTGTGTCCACTCACTGTCCACTCTATTAGCCACTACCTTGTTAGTCCACCTTAGAGACAGTAGCTCATCTGTTGCTGCATGGTTTGTGTTGGTCATCATCTAGTCTTGGGGTGGGAAAGTCCAGTCCTGGAGGGCCAAATCCATGTAAAGTTTGATGATTTTCCAGGTCAGGCACACCTGCTTTAACCCTGCCTGCGTTTTGAGCCCTGCCTGTATTAACAATGACACATGGGTCTCACATAGCAAGGTGACTCACTCACTGGAGAAGTTCTAGCAAGTCTGCATTTGGCCCTGCGCTGATAGGAGAAGACTTTACAAGGAGGCTTTTTGGGGGGCTGTACCAATATCACTCCAGTCCCTCTGCTCCCGAGTGGGGCAACAGAGATGCAGCAGACATAGAATCCCACAGCAAAGTATAGTCCTGCAGCCCCTGCATGGCCACCCAGAGTTCGGGAGAAAGCCAGTGAGACAGCTCCGGCATTTCGAGGCTCCACCCAGTACTACGGAGACCGCTGGGCGATCGATGCCTGCCCTCAAGGCTCAATCCAGTGCTCTGTACAGCAGAGACCAGTCAGTGCATGCCCTCATCGAACCACCCCGAGCTACCACGCCAAAGGTGTTTCAACAAAACACCTCACTTGTGATGGGTCCCCTGGCCTCCAGTGGTGGGTCCTCTAGATACCTCCCCTGGGGTGGAAACCTGAGTTCCGAGCTGTCTGTCCATTGTTACTTTGGGCCTGTATGTTGACCCTGGCTTTTCTTTTCTGTTTTTTGATTATGGACACATCTCTAATGCCTGTCTGTGTTTTGACTCCTGCCTGTTTTGAGGATCAGATCTGGATTATCCCAAATAAAGCCAGCTTGCACCTGCGACCAACCTACATGCCTTCGTTGTTAGACATTTAGGGCACTGGAGAAACAAAGGCCACAGTGAGTTACTCACTGCCCACATTAAACTGTTTGAGTAAGCTGCTTTGGCTCAGAGCCTTCAGGCAAGAGAGTAATGTACATAATCAGACTCCAGCTCGTGCCCGACAGCTGCCTTTCACAAAACTCAACGACAGAAGATCACAATGGCCTTCATGACTGACTGATGGCTTTAGTTTCTGCGAGGAGTAATAATTCTGATTTATGATTGATTCTATAGCTCTGTTGTGATTTTATTGATTCAGTGTACATGCATTATCTATATCATTTGTATTTCTGGGCAGAAAAATTGTTTTGCGATCACAAGCCCCAATTCCAAAAAATTGGGACACTTTTGGGACACTTATAAATGTAAATAAATGTAAAAAAAACAGAATGCAATGGTGCAAATCTCATAGACCCATATTTTATTTATTCACAATAGAATATAGGACAGATATCAGATGCTGAAAATGAGACATTTAACCATTTCATGAAAATTCTTAACTCATTTAGAACTTGATGGCAGCAATGCAGCTCTAAAAGGTTGGAACGGGGAAAACAAAAGCCTGGAAAAGTGAGTGGTACTAAACAAACAGCTGGAGGGGCAATTTGCAACTAAGTCACATGACTGGGTATAAAAAGAGTATTTCAGAGAGTCACGCAGAAGCAAAGATGGGTATGGGTTCACCAATCTGTGAAAAACTGTGTCTAAAATTGTGGATCAATTTCAGAACAATGTTCCTCAACGTAATGGTCAATACTGGACGCTCGAGATCTTTGTGCCATTAGGCAGCCCTGCAATAACAACAGGCATGACCCTGTGCTGGAAACCACAGCATGGGCTCAGGAACACTTCCAGAAATCATTGCCTTCGAACAATGATTTGCAAGTTTACGCTGTATTATGCAAAGAAGCCATCACTGCCATCTTCTCTGGGCCAAAGCTCATTTAAAATGGACTGAGAGAAAATTGAAAACTGTTCTGCGGTCAGATGAATCAAAGTGGAGTGGGCAGTTTACACATGTGGAAAGGCACTATCAATGCTGAACAGTATATAGAGACCTTGGATAATTCAGCAAGACAATGCTAAACCACATACTCCATCCATGCCAACAGCATGGCTTTGCAGAAGAAGAGTCTAGGTGCTGAACTGGCCTGCCTGCAGTCCAGACCTTTCTCCAATGGAAAACATTTGGTGCATCATGAAACAAAAAATCTGGCAAAGGAGACCCAGGACTGTTGAGCAGCTGGAATCCTATATCAGACAAGAATGGGGAAACATTCCTCTCCCAAAACTCCGCGGCCTCACCAGCTCTCAGCCTGCTTCAGCCAGAGAAAACGTCGGCAGGCAACACTGGGGAGCAAAACGCAGCCAACTCCGAGTATAAATGTGGGTGTAGTGATTGTAGTGGTGTATGTTTTCATCAGAATGAGCTTCAGAAAGTTAAAATATACAGGTCTGAAGTTTAATAAAGATGAACTCATTTGTGACTGTATTAGTACGCTAAGTCAGAACTGTACTGCATATGTCACGTCCTGTCTAGTCTAGCCCGTTTCTCCGTTTTCTCTGGTTTTCTGATTGTCTTGTCACTTCCATGTGCCTTTTGTTGTCTTGGTCCATGTGCTTCTGTTTGTTTTGGTTTTTGGCTCCTCCTGTCTGCGCCCTCTTGTCAGGCCCCTCACCTGTCCCCAGTTTGTAGCTCTGCCCCTTCCCAGGTGTTCCTTGTTAGTCTTTGTTCTCTTATACTCCCTGTAGTCCTCTATGTTCTTGCTTGGTGTTTTGTCTCCCTGCTGGTCGTTTGTCTCCATGTCGGTTGTTTTTGTAACTTGGTTCTGTGTTTCTTAGTGTTTTTTGCTTCTTTGGTTTTGTTTTGTCTTATTTGTTCTGTTAATTAAATCCTTGCGCCTATATCCTGTCTCCACATGACAGGATACTACATACAGAGGGCAGTATGCAGTACATACTACTGTAGTATGCAGTCTGCAGTATGGTGGTGTACCATTTTGAAAATAGCCATAATGTTTCCCTTTCTCCGTAGAGTTTCTGTTTTTGAGGTTTAGTTCTGACAATGGTGATACAGGAACTAGAACAGCTCAGCTACTTTTTGGGAGAAACAATCTCATGTGTTTACATATTGAAAAAAGGGTCTTTCCCCTCATTGTTGCATAACTTATTTATTTCATTTTATAAGTAACTTATTATTTATTTAGAAGTCACGCATAAAGACAAATGACACCATTGGATAATCTGCATTAAAGAATTTCAGAAATCTGAGGAGGGTGTCCCACATGTCCATGAAAATGCTACAAACAAACTACAACCCTGATCCAACCAGGCATGAGGAAGTAAAACTTAAAACAAGTCTACCTGCAGGTTTTCATTCCAAACAAGCAGGAACACAGTTGGTCTCTTCAAACAGATGATTGGGTGTGCTGATGTTTAATTGGATTGCGAACTTGCAAACACACCAGCCCTTTGTGGATGAGATTGGACAGCCCTTACTTAGAGGTACCTAGACTCAAGAGAAGAAACTTCCTCAGAGCATGAGGAAGAACCACTAGGAGAATCCGAGGCTCAAATCAAAGGGCTCAGTAGGAACTAGTGAGAGGACTCAAAAGGAAAACCCCACTAAGCCACAAGGATGAATTAGTGAGAGGAAACAAGACTCAAAAGGAGAAACATCCTAAAGCCATGAGGAAAAGCTACGGAGATGAACAAAGCCTAAAAGTAAAGCTCCTTTAGAACAAGAAGAACCACTGAAAGGAACTAGCACTTCAGAGGAGAAATTCTGTAAGAGCAAGAAGAAGAATTACTAAAATGAATCAAAACTCAGAAGAAAAACTATTTAAGGGCATGTGGAGGGACCATTTAGAGGACTTAAGAGGAGTCAGAGAAACTCCCTTAAAGCATGAGGAAGAACCACTGAGAGGAATCAAGTCTGAACAGGAGAAACTCCATAAGACCATGAGACCAATGAGGGGAGCTAATACTCAAGGTGGAAAAAAAACTTTGTGGTCACCAACATTGGTCCTAAGGATCAACCTTCCTGAGGAATCTAGCTTCAACCACAGCCTGTAACCATGCTCCAACTAATTATCTTCTACAGAAATTCTTGATTGCTTGGATCAGATGCATTAGTGTTGTCAACAGGTTGGAGCTAAACTCTGCAGGAATGTAGATCTCCAGTTGGTGACCACACGCCTTAATATGCTGTAGCATTTTCCTCACCCTTCACTGCAACTAAGGGGCTGAGCCCCACCCTGTAAAACAGCCCCAGACTATTACTCCTCCTCCGTTAAACTTTACTGTTGGCACCTTCCATTCCAGTAGGTAGGCATCTCCTGGCGTTCTCGAAATCCAAAATAATCCATCAGACTGCCTGATAGAGAAGTTTGATTCAACACTCAAGAAGACCAAATCTCCATTGAGACCCATGGCGGCATTCTTTACACCACTCCAGTCAATGTTTGGCATTGCCTATACCAGCATTAGGCTTATGTGCAGGTGCTTGGTCACGGAAACATTTCATGAAGCTCCCGACCGAAGTTCTTGTATTGACCTTGTTCTAGAGGAGGTTTGAACTCTGGGGGGTTATGGGTGATTTTTTACACACTATGTGCTTCAGCACCCGATGGCTTAGCTCTGTGAGTTTGCTTGGTTTACCGCTTTGTGGCTGAGCTGTAATTGCTTCTAGATGCTACCATTTCACAGTAATAGCACTTACAGTTGCCTGGGGGAGATCTAGTAGGGCAGAGGTTTGATGAACTGATTTGTGGCAAAAGTGCCATCCTATGACTGCAACACGTTTCACAGGCATTTTGGCTATTAAACACAAAAGCGTTGGTACTGACAAATTTGTCCTTCTCAAGAGAGGTTAATGTGAAACATGCCTTGGTGCAAACAACACTCAGAAGACCTCAGAAAAAATGTTGTAAAGGCTACATACATATGTATCATTTCTAAAGACCTGGAAGTGCATCAATTCATTGTTAGAAAAACTGTCTACAAATGAAGAAAACTCTGTTTAGACTGTTGCTACTCTGGGCAACATGGTGGGCATCATGTTAAGATCACTCCAAGAGTGGGCAATACTAAGAGAGGTGAAAAAAACTCAAGATTCACAGCAAATGGCCGACAGAAGACTATACAAACTGTGAAAACCTTTGTTGGTGTGTCCACCATTAGATAAACACCAAACAAGAATGATGTTCATGGAAAGCAACTGGATGTTCTACAATGCTCTGGGAAAATGCTCATGAACAGACGAGAAAAAGTGGAACTACAGATGCACAACGCTATGTTTGGGGGTACAAGGACAAGGCACACCAACAGCAAAACCTCATCCTTGTGAAGCATTGAGGAGGGAACATCACGGTTTGGGGCTGCTTTGCTGCCTCAGGGCCTGGACACGATCACTGTGGGACCAAATTTGCAGGAGAGTATAAGAGCAGCAGTCCATTACCACAAAAAGAAGAGATGCTGGGTGATGTAACAAGATACCGACCCAAAGGACACAAGCAAATCAACTAAAGAATGGCTGAAAAAGAAGAAGATTTGTGTTTTGGAATGGCCAAGAGTCCTGAGAGTCCTGAGAGTCCTGACCTTAACCTTAATCAAGATGCTGTGGTGTGACTGAAGGAGAGCTGTCCAGCAAGACCATGCTGATGAACTAAAAAGGAGGAACTGAAAAGACAAACAGACACTGTGGGTCAAACCAACATTGAATTTGTGCTTGGCAGTCTGCCCTAAGATTGCGTATGCAAAACGGTGTCTGTTGGTCAAGCAGAAGTACAGTAGATTGCGCTGTAATTTTTCCCTCCATTCATTTTTAATGGAAAAGAATTCAGAATTTATTTTTTTTCTAAAAACTGTTTAAATTTTTTTTTAAAAAGCTATATACAAGCACACCATTCACGATCAGACTGGACATTCTGTAATTGGAACAGTGTCAATATCTTGAATACTGCTGGGCTAGTTAGTGGACAAAAATCTCTTGACCAAGAAGAAGAAGAAGAAGAAGAAGAAGAAGAATATAAATTGGATAAAGATAGTGTTCTGCATTGTGCAATCACTAATTAAAGTTGTTACTCACTGTGAAACTTTCAGTTTAAGATGATCTACTTCAGCCAGCAGTGATACAATCACACAGCATGGCTGCTACTTACAGGTTGCTGTTGGGGTTGTGCAAGTAGTGTTTATGAGACACTGCCACTGGGAAAGCCTGTAGTGTATTCAGTGCGACTGGATGAATTGTTGGTGGTATATTACTCCACTATATGACCGCCTGACACTGGGCCTGATTTCACCCTCACCCTCCGCTTCTTGTACACAAGCAGTGAACGGTCTATAGCAGCCATTAAAGATTAATTGCACTCTAAACTTTAGTTTATAGGGTATTTATTACAAATGCTGTATAAACCACGAGCTTTTCATTTTGTATTCCTATATGAAGACCTCTCAAAGTCAATAAATACCCTTTGGCGTTTCACTGGCATGGGTTTTGATATGAACATGAGCGGCGAAACGGCGACAGTGCGCGTTCTCGAGACGACGAGGCGCGTTCCCGAGGCGGCGCTGCGCGTTCACGAGCCTCTCGCCATAGAAAACAAAGCTATCTGCGCGGCTCCCATTAGGCTCCAGCCAAGTGAACAGACCGCGGCTCTGTCTGCATGAAGACCGAAAACAACACCCCCAAAAAATGGATTTACAGCTAGTCTGAGGGCCGACGAGACGGAGGCCTGTTTTTGAAGGGACTGAAGACGGCAGGCAGTCGCGGAACTGAGCGAAATACACGTCTTTTTTCCGCCGGAGTGCTTTGTCTTGGCCAGCTTAGCAAAAGCCATCATTGTCATTTTCTATTGCAAAGCTACCCAGCTAGTGTCTGCTAGCTGATCAGCTACGGGGGAAAGCAAACAGCAAGAACCTTCGCCATGTCGCTATCAGACGGGGTTTATTGAAGAAGGCGAACGCTGAAACTGTGGAGGAAATAATATTTTTCCATCGGGTCTCGCCGTTTTTCGCTTCAGGGAAACCCACTGACTGTTTGTCCTCGGCGACATGGCGGAGCAAAGCTACTCTTGGTGAGTGCGGCATTAGCAACGTTTAGCTTCGCTTGCGCTGTTGTTGTCATTTCACCTGAAAGAAAACGTCGCTGTTGGTTCTCCGATTACACACACAAGTGTTGTCATAATCCTAAATATGACATCCACGACCATTTTCACACAGCTGCGCTAAACAACGACTGAGCTCCTGTTAAAGGTTCAAGGCGTTGTTTTGGCACTCGGCGGCTGGCTAAGCTAGGCTAAGCTAATGTCCAGCTCGGTCTTGAACGAAACACAAAATGGTTTTAATTCGCTGAATGGGGCTTGTCGGAACCATTTGGAAGAGAAATAGAATTGTAAAACATTCTTGTTGCTGTTGCCATACTCGGCGTTTGTGGATCCTCGGTTAGCTCGGCTCAGCCTAGCTAGCTTGTGGGTAACCAACAAAGGAGAATTCCATTAGTTTCGGTTCTAGCTTAGCTAGCTAGCTAACAAAACCCGTTAATTTAAACGGAGCCTGCGTTAGCGAAATTAGCATTTCAGCTAAGGGACGCGTTTCGGTTTGAGGACCAGGCTATCCCTTCTGTTGCTAAGACTGCTTATGACAGCTTTTAATTTTTGTTTTTGTCGTTTGTTTTGATAGACAACACGTAAGTTGGAGCATTATTAACGGTAGTTGGTATTGTGGAGCTTCGTAACCAGCTAGTAGCTTTTAGCCCGCTGTTGAGTGCAATAATTGCTGGTTTAGCTCAGTATAAACCTGATGGACCAGTGTAGGCTAATCCTCACTTCTTTACAGGCTACTGCAAGTTCTCTCATTGCTTCTCTGTACAGTATATATTTCGATGAGGTTTTTCACTCCGTATTTTGGTGTAAGGGAGTCTAGTCCTGGGCCGATAAATCGTTTGTGTTTGCCCCCCGGTATTTGCTGTACAATGATATTGGTTATTGGTTTTAATGGTAGTAATACCACAATTATCCTGTTCACCCATAATCAAAACATCCTTGGCACATTTTCGGTCAGTGTTATTGGTGTAATGTTTTAACATTTTGTCTGTAAATGCGTCTCAATGTGTGTTAACGTTCTAGTATAGACTAAAATGTAATATCATATTTTAAGGAGTTCAGAAAATGTATGTTCTGGATTGTTTGTTATACTGCAATTATATTCTTTAAGGTCTCGTAATGTGATCTTTCACTGTTTATACTAAGTTCAGGTAGAGCAGTGCGAGTGTACGGCTGACGGCCAAGCGTGCCATACTGTTCAGGTGGTCATGAGAAGGTTGTGTATACCACATGGTGATTTGTAGATATGCCCACCACATTGAAGAGACAAAAACAACAGCATGGAAGTCTGGAGAATGAATATCCTGGTTTGAATTTTCTGTATTGAAAAGCACATATGTATCAAGTTAGGTATACATTGTTAAACGTCCAGTGCAAGTTTCATCATTTCTGTACTTGTGAAAGTTTAAAGGTTGTAAAATATACATAATATCTTGTAAATTCATGTAATCCTGAATTTATCGGTTGTAAATATGTCTTTGTCAGTCTTTTGAGTGCAATTTAGAGGTAGGAAAATTGGTATTTCCGAGTTATAGGCACCACTTGAACACAGCATAGGCTTTGGCTGCGTTCGGGTGCTCGTTGGACAGTTGTAATAAACCAGATGGTTAACTTGTAAATACACCTTCAAACAGTTCAGTGCTTGTCCGTAGATATGCCCACCACACGGAAAAAAGAAGGCATCGAGTTTTATAGGATAAATATCCTGTTCTGCATTTGCTGCATTAAAAAGCCCTTATATCAGATAGAAACGTGTCAGGTATATATTTTTCTACATATACGGCAAATTTAATTTTCGCTCGTGTACAAGGTTGCTTGTACCTGTGTGTAATTTAAGTCTACCAATTCTCTAGCAAATCTGACTTTGTCGGTTGTTTGAGCACAATTTACAAGTGGGACAATTATATTTCCTATTTTAGACACCACTTGAATGCAACATTAGGGTTAATGTATTCCTTCCATGTGTGGGGCAAGGCTGGAGCCAGAGACAGCCTTTAATAAAGGGTACAGTTTGTGCAGAAGCGGTATGTCCTTCTTTAATAATGGTAAAGACTACAATATAAACAAAAACACAGACTGACTTGGCTCTGCTGTAAGCTTTAGCCCCACTATAACCTGCAGTACATCTTGCAGAATACCTTTCTGCAATGGTTAAGTGCTTTCATGTAAAATATCTCTCAACATATGACTTTTCGATTTTTTTTTTTTTTTTTTTTGATGGAAACATGTCAGGAAGCCAGCAGGAGTGCATAAAATGCAAATAAATCTCTCCATTTGTCTCAGTTTGTCTCAAATTGTAAATGTGCATCATTTTGGTAGCTAGTCCAGATTGTTGTTTGCATTGCTTTGCAACCGGCAGTCTATGTGCTAATCTTCAGGGTTAAAGGTTAGTGAATTATCAGTTTTACATTTATTCAAGCAATTAAGACAATTTGTCGTTAAAACTCTTGCTGTATTCAAGTCGTGTCAGAAGTATCATGTTTACGAGATGAGTGCACGTGAACGCCACCACAATGTCATATTTACTTTTGGGAAACACTGATTTTTCAATGAGTTTTCGAGTTTTTAAGTTTTAGTACCAAAAGTAGTGCCAAGGAGGATTGGTTCATTTGTATAACTCAATGCAAGCTTTAAATATCATTTGATGATGTAATAGGGTGATTAATAAGGGAAATATTGATATGATGGGAATACAATCAAGTACAGCCTGATTTTTTTTCTTTTTTTTCTTTTTTCCCCGTTGACATCTGAATCTCCAGCTCGAAAGACAGCTGGCCATCTCCTCTGAAAACAGTCAAAGCCCTCTGGGGCTCTTCAGTAATGATAACCATTTAACCCAAGAATGTGTTTTTTCCCCTAATAAGGATTTAAACTTCCCAGGGAGCTGAGAACATGTGAACGTGACCATTTCTGTAACCTTGTTAGTCGTGCGTTTGACAAATTGTCGGTGTTGACGTGTTGTGCATTAGTGGTTTGTGCCAAGATTATTGATGATTGACTGAAGTGTCAATGTGCCAGACAGATAAATGGTTCATTGATCAGTTTATTTGCTTTGCAACCAGTATAATTGGTGGTTTTATCAAGCGCAGAGCACATCACCAGAGCACACCATGCAGTGCTGTGACAGAGTCTTAGCCTCTCATGTAATGTCTTCTATTTTTGCTAATTTGTCACAATTATATGTTTTAGATCAATTTTTTATATAAGAGAAGGACAACACGAGAAAAGGTTTTAGTAGCTGAGGGGTTGCTCAATCTTTCTTTAATATTAAAAGTAGTCAATCATGGAACATTCAAGTGTGACAAATAGTAGATAGGAAAAATAGAAGAGTTTGGAAAGGTACAAATATACTCAGCCGTGTGTGTGTATATATAATCTATTAGAATTAATTCTGTGCTCACTGTCCCATATTTTTCTGTTTGAGTCATCTGAGTTCTTTGCCTAATTATAATCTGAGTTTTAAACACAGCCTCAAGGTGTGCCATTGTTCACCGTTGTTTGGAAACCAGGAATGGGCTGTTTTTATCTCTCCCTTTCATCAGTCACAGCATATAGACTCCAACGGCTTCTCCCCTTCGCTCGCAGAGATGCCTTCACCCCTCTGTTGCTGTTAACAGGCCGGTTTGCCAGGCTCCATTTGAACGTAGGCTAATCCTGGGCTGTTCAGTAGCTTTTGATGGGGGATGGGGGTGAATCACTATTAACAGGTGTAATGTTGAACTGACCTTAAAGTGTGTCAGGAAAACAAACCTTGTTATTCGGAACAAGAGTAAATGAGATCACTGTTTGCAGTGTGATCTAGACCAGTGTTTCTTAGCTTCCTCCTTAAAGCCGATGCTGTTGATTTAAAATATCTGGATTTGACAGAGCACGGCTTGCCTTGGGTCCAATAAAAGTAAAATTTTAAAGTAGCATTTCATGTTTTCCAAAATATACTGAATAGAAACACAAGGGCAGCATATCTTTACTGAAAATATTCAACTGCAGGCCTGCCAAAAAAGGTTGGTTGTGAAACAGAATTCCCACATCAGTTTCTGGTGTGACTGTAGTTTTTTAAAGCCAATTTTTGCACCCACATCAATGATCTGTGATGTCATAGAAACGGCACACAGCTATTTGGTTGCTTCTCATAGGTCTGATTTGTCTACAGGCAGTTCACCAGCTCCATGTTATTGAGGTAACACCCCCTCCCCCAACTTATAATTTGAGAAAACAGTGTTGACAGTGTAGGCTATAATTAATTTCGATTTCAAAGTGATTTAAAAACAATATAATCTTACAGGTATTGATGCAGGGGCCAGTGCCTTTTACTGTCCACAAAAAGCATCTCAGGCTAAATTTTGAGAACTGCTGAATTATAATACATGCCAAAACGTTTGCAATTAGAAGTTGGTGTTTTTTTTTTTTTTTGATCAGTGAATACTTTTTTTTGACAATTTTATTAATCTGATAACTGCAGAAAATCAGTTTTTGTCAATGATTCCTTTAAAACATTTACATGCACTTGAGTAATCAGATAATGGGGAATCTCTGGGTCTACATGGGTCAGGCAGTAATCAGATTTCTGCTTTGCATCCAACATTAAACTCAGAGAAGAATGCATGACGTAAACGTAACACAAAACGTAAACCTCATGCCACAGCTTTTTTTAAACAACTAGTTACTTTACCTGAAAATATGAACATGCATCATCTAGAGGCCGAAGAATATTTAAATCCTTAATTTCGTCAGGCATGTTGTTGGTCTCCATGTCACTCCAGAAGTATTTTGTTAAATGCTGTTTGTGTATTTCTGATACTGCGGTCTGTTTTCACACACACATACACAGACTGAGAAATTCAAAAGAAATCACAGTAAAGGTATACATTCACTAAGGAATATGATTACTGAGCTAATATCCATCTCTCTTTGTGAATGCAAAGCAGGCGATAACTGCCAAAGTCCGATTATGAGTGGTTATTAAGTGCATGTGAACGCACTCATTGCTGCTTCAAAGTCCAGGCGAAACAGCAATAAATGTATTCTGA
The DNA here is from genome assembly GCA_034552555.1 of Semaprochilodus insignis. NCBI lineage: Eukaryota > Metazoa > Chordata > Actinopteri > Characiformes > Prochilodontidae > Semaprochilodus > Semaprochilodus insignis. Next base: position 10,070,013 of record CM067490.1, on the reverse strand, counting down.
GTTTCTGAGTCACGCCTCAGAAAAATATGTTATTAACCACCCGGCTGAATCTGAATAGTTAAAAATAATCATGTGAATTGTGGGAAAACAGTTTGAAAGGTGAAAAAATAAGTATTGTATTCTGTATTCATCTGTATTCTAAGAAATGCTGGGGCTTGTCCCCTGAAGGTCCTGAAATCCTCTCAAGTGTCCAATACCAATATAAACTGAAAAATAGAGGGTCCATCTAGCATGTTTGAGCCGTGTTTCGAGTGAGAATCCAGTTCTGAGCCACTTGACACTGGGTTACCTGAGAATCAACCTCACTCCTCTCAGTTTCCAACAAAATGTTGATTTTTTTTTTTCTCACTGTTAGGCAAATCATAGCTAGCACAGGCCCATGGAGAGGTAGTAGCCTAGCCTGTTGTCCTTGTTCCTCAAGTGCCTGTTCCGTCTAACGTTACACTCGGAGACACAAAGTACTTACCTTAAGCAGACTTTGGATCAGGTAGGCTTGGCTACTCAAAGCAGCTGATAACGCTGTTACCCCAACTGAAGTTAGCTAAGCAGGTGCTATAGCTAGGACATAGCTAGCAAAGTGTAGGCTGTATTTGGTGTAGTAACCACTAATGCTAATGTGCTGTAGCTTTTTAATATTGTATTGGTGTTGAGAGGGCTTATGCCAAGAGTGCCTGATGCTGCAGCAAAGACAGAACGTATTCCCTATTAATACCCTTTACCTGGATAAACAGGTGTCTGCTATGAATGTTTGTACGTATAGGACTTGTTTTCCTGGACACAGATTAACCTTAATCCTAGAATAAAAAGGTTTTAATGGCATAATTAGTTTTATGGATTAGTCCTAGACTATGCTTATTCTGTGCTCACAAAACCATGCAGTAGTTTCTGTGACTGAGCTATAAACAGTACAAAAATAAGTAGGGTTCACTTAAACGTCCATTGTTGATCACTGACAGTGGTTTCCTTGAAGTAGTTATATTCCCTGTTTTGTGGTTTGAATAGAGGACGTTGACATTAAATAGCGGACCTGTTTGCTCATATTGCTTTACGTCGGTAGTGATACACGGATAGGAACCCAGGGTCATGGTGTCTGTGACATCAATACAGCCATTTTATTTATTACCCAAAACCACTAGAGAAACTGCATGTGTCTTTTTCTACAACTACATGAAGAAAAAACTGAAATGCTGATTCTCTGTACTGAAACTCAGAGAACAAAGCTTTATGACAGACTAGGTCCTTTAGTTACTAATATAAAACTTGAAGTATGAAACCTGGGTGTGATCTTGGGTGGGACTTGTGCTATCCCACCTGTTGATGAAGACTCTAAAGTCACTAAATATCGCTAAAGTTCTGCCAGTTCTCTCTCAGAGTGACACAGAGAAACTATCCCTCCTGTTTTAAAAGCTGCACTGGCTACCTGTATCTATTAGAGTAGATTTTAAAGTTACTGGTCTGTAAAGCTTTAAATAGCACCTGCTTACATCACAGAATGTCTGTCTATGTTCCAGCTCTTCTTAGATCTACAGATGCTGGCCTTCTGCAAAATACAGGAAACATGGAGTAGGTATGCACCGATCCGATAATAGTATCGGATATTGGCTCCGATGTGAGTTATATCAGCTGGATTGGATATCGGATAATTAGGCCGATCCCCAGTCTAATTTGTTTGTGATGTGTGCTATGCTGTCAATAGCATGTTTACGGGGTGCCTGTCGATGAACTGTCGCACCTCAGCGAGGCCCGAACCGCGGTCACTGTGATCACAGACCAGCGTGCTGCGAGGTGAGCTAACAGTTCTGAACTGAAAACTGGCGTGCTCAACGGAGCAAAACAAAATGATTTCCTCAAATGAAAAGGAACCTCACAATGAACACTCCTAACGTCCGACTCGAATTTTTTTTTTCCTCGTTTGCCGCTTGATTGCTCATTGGTTGACCTTTGTCTCCCCCGAGTGACCGGAGGTGGATCTGCAGGAACCCGAGACCTTACAGTAGACTTGTCTTAAGACAGGAACAACAACATGGAGCGAGCCAGAGAGTAAGCTGTATGAATAAGCTTAGTAAAGTATTGTTTATGTCAATCCTGGTGCCTTACGTCACTCCAACATGGTGAAGTATACGGTTTATTCATTCAAAAATGGTATTGGATCAATATCAGATATGCAAAGTTTATGTATTGGTTTTGATATCGGAACTGGAAAAGCTGGATCGGTTCATCCCTAACATGGAGAGGCTCTTTCACTTATGCTTCTAAACTGTGGAACTCAATTCCAACTTCTATTAGACAGTTGAGCTCAGTGCTCACTTTTAAGAAACATAAAAAAAACGTATCTCTGTAACTCAGCATTTAATCAAAACTACATTATCATGGTATTTATAAATTGGATTTGTGTCTTTGGCTCATTAAAACATGTAATTTATGCTATTATTGATGTCAACTGTCTGTAAATCACTATGAGCTGCCAACAGTACGAAGTACTCTAGAATTATTACTACTACTACTACTACTAATAACAATAATTATTATTATTATTATTATTGTTGTTATTATTATTATTGCTGTTATGAGTTTTTTATGCAGTGTTTGATGATTGATGAAATGGCAGAAAAAATGGTGTTGGTGCTGTTTCCTGCATGTAGCCTAGGCTACCTCTTCACCATGAATGGATTTAAAATGTAGGCAGATATCTTCTCATAACCGAGTCTTAGTAAAAGGCAGCATGATCATAATTCACTATTTTTATGTAATCACGTTTTTTGAAGGAGCCTTAAGTCAAATCAAAGTCAAATTAAACCACCACTGTAAACAGTTCTGATGGGGCATTTCACCTCAGACCTCTCTGGATGACTGTTTACATTTTAATGATTTCATTACCCCCAAAATACTGTAAGGGGAAGTCCACTTATTTATCCAAAGTTCTGCATACCTAAACGGTTGAGATGTAAACAAAGTTGTTCAGAGTGGTCTGGCATGAAATGCTCTGTTCTAGAAAATCAGAATAGCTCGCTGTGGTGGTAATGGGACCCAGACGTCCTCCTCTAAAAGCTCCCTCACAGAAAAGTATTACAAGAAGTGGTGGTTGGTGTGGCACAACAGATAACACCCCTACCTCCCAATGAACCATCACCCCATGTGAGAGGCTGGGATTCGATTCCCGGTGTGGGTGACTATGCTGTGTGTCCTTGGGCAAGACTCCAACACCACATTGGCCTAACTGTGATATGACTAACCTTGTGAGTCGCTCTGGATAAGAGCGTCAGCTAAAGGGTGTTAATGTAAGTGGTTATGAATACCTGGCCTATTGCTTGTCTCATTGTTTTATGGTAGCTTCATGATAAAATACCATTCATGGTGGAGGGATGAATAAAGGATGTTGTAGGGCATAACAGTTATATTTGTGTTGTATTTCTGGTGATTATTTTACATTAAACCCCTCTGAATGACTTTGTCCACATCACAACAACTGAATTAGGTAAAAGTGTAGAATTGGTGGAATTCCCTTTTAAGCTATGCTTACTTTCTTCTGTGTCTGATCATTTAGAAGTTATCAGAATGTCCTCACTGATGTTCCAAATGTTAAGAGGCTGGAGACGTTCTGTTGGTCTTCAAGGATTATCTTATCCTTAAAGTAGACACTACAGGAAATCAGGCCAGATGCTAACCCAAGCATATATCAGTTCAAATGTCTAAAAATGCCATCTCTGCACTTCAGAAATTAGTTGGTGAATTTCATTGCAAGTAGCCTTTTATGTGTATGTTCTCTGTGGAATGTAATCTTGTTTGGTTTCTTGCTGTATCTGTTTACGAGTTGACCCTGATATCGTAAGCTGCTTCCTGCCTACAAAAGTGTTTCCCCACAAAAGTGTTTCCCCACAAGGCCTTTTGCATTTTCAATAGAAGGCTATTCAGAATGTTACAGCATAGATGGCAGCGATAACCAGATCTATAAATGAGTGACCTGACAGAAAAGCAGGATGACTCAGAGGTGCTTCAGTGTCATTGTGCAAATGGTTGAAACCCAAGAACCATGATCAAACCATGAACATTTTAGTTAGCTTCTGATTTTTGTGGTTTGATAGTTTTCCTTGCCGGGAGTAGGCTTTGGCAGTGCTTCTTCGTCCTCTATATGTTGGACTGATTCAACTCTACACTACAGTGATTCAGTGTTACAGTTTCTAACTTAAGTGGATATCTCCGCGACGCCATTTATAGACATCTTTGACATTTAGTCAAAACTGCTATTCTTCAGATACTGTTGATAGTGATAGTTTATTTTGCAGTGTTTTAAACTGTACATATTGTTCCTTGTTAATACGCAGTAGCTTGAGCGACAGCAAGTGACGGCGTCTTTCTAGAACTCTAGAACTAGAGCATTTCTTTGCAAACTTGTTGTGATGGCTGGATTGTTAAGATGTGACTTTCCTGCCATATTTTGCAGGAGAAGTGTTGCTAATGAATGTAAAGTCCTAACGAATGAACCGTATTCAAAAGCATGGTACCAGCTTTCAATGTGAGCGCTGTAATAGCACAGTGATCTTCATCGTTCTCAATAACAAACCTTCGGGGCAGGTTGTTCAAAGGCCAGTGAAGGTGAACGTGGGTTGGTAGGATCAAATGATAATAAATCTTCAACTTGGTTGATGACATTGTGAAAAACGAGAATCTTTTCATGTCAGTCCCTGGGTCGATTAAATATTAAATATCATGTTAAAAAAATGGAGCGGATGTTGGGCAACACTTGACTTTTGGAGTACTAAGACATTCCTGCAGCTGTGAATATATGATATGATTTACAGAAGTTTCTTTTCGGGGTTCAGGTGAACAGTGCAGGTTTAATGTCTTTAACCCTGTGTTTAACCATTTCATGATATCAATCATGAAATTAAAATAAAAAATTATTATTATTTAGTCGACCATGCAGTGTACTTTAAAAGTAAAGTAACTGAAACATGTTGGCACTGATCTGACAGTTTTCACTTGTGTTTAAGGTCGCTGGTATGAATTCAGTAAACCAGAGAAAATAGCCGTAGCAACTCATGACCATAAGCATGACCCAGAAGTGACTTTGATGTTAGTTTTGTCAACAAGCTGGAGTGTAGTTTTAATCAGCATTTTTGCCTGGAAGGAGAGGTGTAGCGTCAGTCTAGCGTTGTGTTAAGCAGTGCTGTGTGTTCAGCAACAATATTTCACAAATATGTTGCAGCACCAAAGATTTTCACAAGCTCCTCTTTCTTTGGGCAGTTTTGTTGTCTTTTACCACAGAGTGAAACTTACAGCCTTGTGAATGTTGATTAGACATTAACCTCATTTCCGGAGAGAAAATTATTATTTACTGTTATATGCTGTTGTTATTATAGTATCATAGTGTTGTGGTTATCATATGCTCTTCTTTCAGAACAGTCTGACCTGCATTGCAGTTAACTATTTCTTTGTTAAATATTCAAAATCAGTATTGTGTTTTCCAAGCTAATCACTGTATTATGGTATTAAATTAGTAATTCTTATTAATGTAATTAATGATCCCTGAGACCTGCTACCTTGTACTAAAACAATGTGTTAAAGACTGCCATAGCTTGTTTAGTGCAGGTTTAAATTACGCTCAATGGGACCCAGTACTGTGAATGTTATACTGAAAAAAAAAACACATGTCCAGGAAGGAAACTTACTTTACCCACTGTGTGTGTTGAAGTGTTCTTAGTCTATTAATACGGCACAAAAATAAAAATCAGTGACATTGTCACACCGGCACTGGTATGGGCGATGTACCACCCAGTGTTAATGTAACAAATTGCCTTGTACCTTGGTAGTAATTAAGTGGCTTAATATTTTAGGCCCTTGTGCCATCAATTTTCTTTTCTCAGTCAGTCACCAGAAACTAGGGCTAAGTGACGATTTTGGCAGCTTGTTATTATGTCCAAATCACAGTTTCAAAGAGTCCTATTTGCAGCACATATAATATAGTCTACCTTATACTGTGCTAAGCTTCAATTGAACTTACTAATGCAGAGCTTGTGAAACGCCAGTCTGGCACACTACTTGCAGACTTCAGGCCTCAAATTTGGAGAAAAATAGATCTTGGTGAAACCAAAGTTTAATTTATAGAAAATAATCACATTAAAATCACAAATTAAGAAAAATGTTTAATAGGTTTCACCGTATCTTTTTAATTGTCCAAATAAAGAGGCTGTAATATATTTTCAGAGTATGTTTAACTCATTCAGTGGTAACCTATAGAAATGGAAGTGCTGCTGCTTTGTTGATGAGTGACTTCGCTGGGCATGTCAAGGACACAAACATGGCAGAGATTCTCCTACCACAACAGCTGCTTACAGCATTGTGACATGACATGTGGAAGTTGCCACAGCATGCAGAACTAAGCGGTGGAATAAATAGCATCTGTATATAGGCCTACACATATACATGTATCTGTAGTTTACCCTTTAAGAGAACTGGCATTGTAAGCGGCTCTGGAAATGCTTGGTCTTTTGCAAACACGGCTGTTCTTTATTTTGTGATAGAATTTGATGAATCCTATTCTGTTCTTAATTGTATATTGGTATGAACTGTAATGTGGATATAATTGAGGTTCAAAAAAAAGCTTGACCTGCCATCTGTTACTGTAATATCACATGTACAGATGTTGGTTTGTGGGGCAATATAACAATATTTTTGTGATTAAGCTGATTGAGATTTAGCTGTTAAAATGTGTTAATGTGATTTTTCTGAGCATAGCCTATTGTGGATGTGGTCGCTCCTGACTGCATGTTTTATTACAACGAATGCATAACTAGTCCTAGTTTCATTAGATTTAAACAGTGTACACAGGGTTTTTCTTTTTATAGAATTTCTATCAAAATAGTGACACTTAAAACTTCAGAAATATGTAATATTGTGATTCCTACCGTGGACCTTAAAATGTCAGAATAGTGTGTTTTTGCAGCTAATATTGGTGTCGTTTTTAATGTACATATATGCAGATACATTTGCAATAAAGCATTTATTTCTGTAGTGTAACAGTTGGCTAGTTTGGCTAACTTGGCTAGTTTGCAGGCTGACATGACAGCTGGATGATGCTTTCAAAAATGTTAGCCAGCTAGATAACCAACTAGCCACCCAAACCAGGTAGGATGCTGCCTTCACTAAAGTATGATTGTTTTGTCGTTTTTGCGTGTGGTACCATCTTTTGGTGACATTGCACAAAAGCCAGTCTATCTTAAATCGATTGAAAAAACACAAATACAAAAGAAATACACCTTTCCTTTCAGTGCTCATTCCAAAGTCTTCCCCTCCAATTTCATGGATATTCATTCCCGAGGTGAACGACACCAGGCTAGCAAACTTGTTTTTTAGATCTTCATGGCCATAAAACAATTTGTAGAACAAATACAATAATGTAACAGTAGAGCAAACAATGACACAGAAAGTAATTAATGTTAATTGTGTTGTGGATTAGCAAACTGTTGCAATTGCTGCTGCAGTTGCAGACTTTAGGAAACGGGACAAAACGATACTTACAATACTGACCGAACTGAGTTAATGTGACCTACCTGTCAAGCAGAAACGTGGTAGCCTCCTAAACCCTTTTCATGCCTTATAACTCAAAGCTGAAGTTTTTTTGCCACCTTCTTGTTTCTTGTTCTACTTTAAATGGTGCAGCAGTTAAGCTACATTTAAGTGCCTTAGCTTCTTGTTTGAATTTTTCTGTTCCACCTTGCACAGTATAAGGTGGAAAGCGAAAACTGGAGCAAGCAGCTGATGAATAAAAGGCCGTCTTTTCTCTGTCAGAACACCTTACTGATATTAACACTGCTTTTCGCCCTTGCGTGATCTAAGAGCTTCTTTTTCAGTCTTTGTTGTTTTTCAGATCTTCTCTTCTCTTTCTTGGCCATCTCTCCTCCTTGACATATAGGAGCACATGGCTCCTCGCCTTCCCCCCTGTCCTGCGCAAATGCCCCCTGTTATTGGTCAACTAGAATAGTGTTCCACATTGTTTATTTCTCATTCACAGTGGCAGGACAGCTAGCAGACCATGAGGAGATATTCCATGAATTGGATAAAGTGTATTGTATTAACGTCTCTTACTGTGCCTTTAATTTCAGTGAGTGAGCACAAAATGACCCTTGTAAGTCATTTCCTTCCCTGTGCCTGATGGTGTAGTTGCATAGAAAACTGTACAGTAAGTAGGTTGTGTGTACACTGAAGATGTTTTTGTTTTAAGCCTTGGTTGAACTATATGACTTTCACAATCCTAACAGATTACATTAAGATGTGCTGTCTCACACTGTCGTGTTTTACGGTTTCAGATTTTTGGGTCAAATGCAAGGTTGAGGATCCTATGATAAACAATTTGGGGTCACGCTACACAATTTGTAGCCAATTGGTATAGCATTATGGTCATCTGTCTTCAGCCATTAGACTTGTCCACTCCAAGTAGCATTAAGCTGCAGCGCTTAGGGTAACATCACCAGTCCTGTGCATATGGTGGTGTGTTTTTATGCCATGATAGTTTTCCTAAGAGTAGAGTTTTAAAAATTGCAACATGTTGAATTGTGGTCCCTGTACCGTGATGTGTATTTTATTGGCAAGTTTTTGACACTTCACTGCCCTAGTGGACACACACCTTTACATTACTAATAATGATAAGTAAACATGTACACTTTGTGCAACATGCTGTTTCTGCTGCTGCAGTGGTTGCCACTGTTGTCACTGACACGGTTAAGAAGCAACAGGTAAAAGTGTTTAAGTGATAACCATGGATTCTGGGATCTGATTGATGTGATAGCCCTAACAGCATGTGAGATTACGGTGAATGTTATACCAGAAAAACACAGACATTGCGATATAGTTTTTCTGCAGTATATATTGCATTGTGAAAACATACGAGAATTTTCACCAGGTGACTTACATCGCTCTGTTCTAAAATCTAAAATTCTAAAATCAAACTGTTCTGACTGCTTTTAAATCTGCAAACCAGTCCCTACCAGCCCAGAACTGGCTTGACTGAGAATTTAACGTTGGGGTTTATGTCTTGTAGTGTTTATTTTGGCGAAGTCTGTTTTGTCAGTAAGGTAGGCGAAGTCTCATACTTGCATTTCTGGCAAAGCGCTGTATTATTTGCTTTTCTGTTCCTTCCCACACTCCAGATTTAATTCCATCCAACATGCTTTAGGCTGCTTATGGGCTAGAAAAAGCATCAGCTGAGCTACATGTGCTTGCGTTCGGGAGTGGACGTTTGGGCATGAAATGATGGAATGGTGCTGAGTCTGCAGTGATGTCTCGCATCTTGGCAGACGTTGTTTTATCTTTCAGCTTTTAAGATTGTCCAAATTTGTGACACAGCACTTTGCACGTGTTAAATTTGCTGTCTTGTTCTTGGGGGTTTTCCCTTGTAGACCATCTCTGTGCAGTACACATAAAGCTGATTTTTGTGTACATGGTCCAGGTGATGGTGCTATTGCCATATTTCATCATTACCAAATTTTACCAAAGTTGTTGCATTGCAGTATGTTTTATGACCAGATGTTTTTAAATCCCAGCAACAATCAAACAGTGCTGTTTATTTTCGGTATTCTTGTGTTTGTTCTTGCAGATTTCTGTAAGCTCATTATTTATACAGGAGTTTGTGCACAGTGTGCAGATCGACTAGGTTGGCAATAATCTATTTGAATGCCGTTTAGACTGCGTTGTAAATTACCCTATCCATGTTCTGGAATTGGGCATTCAAGACCCCAGCTAAGGACCGGGCCTACACATTGAATTGAGAGAAAATGTGTTTTTGAAAAAGCCTTCCCTGTGGTCTTTGTCATGCCTTGTTTTTTGCACATTGAAAGAGCAGAGCCTGAAGTTCAAGTCTCAAGTTTCAAGTGCATTGCTAAGCCTCTTTCAGCTTGCGTCCAAAATTTTATGATTGAGAAGCCAAATGTCCGCCTAGCCAACCCCAGTTCAGTCTCTTGACAATAACTGCCTATTGTCGTTTTGAGTTATTAGTTTAAAAGCAGAACTGTAAGTCCAGTGTCCTGGAATTGCCCACAAACTCAAATTACCATTGGAATGGCTACTAAGGCTCCAATTCTTAAAGTGCATCATTGAAAGTGTGTACAATGGGCCCATACACACTTGACTTTTGTCGTTCTTGTTTACAGAACTTCCAGTGCAGTCTGCACAAGGCCTTGGTGTTTTCACGTATGTGGCCAAGCTCAGGGAGCTAGAAAGGGAGCTGTAAGAACACAGACTAACAACGCTATGGCTAAACCAGACGTAGCAGCTAGATCAGACACTGGTTTCCAAGAAACGTACGTCAGTGTCCAGTTTCTGAATGGAGCTCCCAATGGACAGCAGCTGTCATTTATTAATGAATGGGTATGGCCTGAAGGCTGCAGTGCATCGACCAATCGTTCTGCCACAAACACAAACTCTCTAATTAGGGATGCGCTGATATGGGAACCCAAGTTGCTGTCTAATATTTTTCTTACGTGCTCTACTGTGCAAATGTCAAACCAACTTTAATATATTTAAATTCCAGTCCAGATAGCGTGTTATAGGTGGTTAATTCTGAATTATTATTTTAGATAAGATAATTATTTTGCATAAATAAGGAGAAAGTCAAAGAACAGTAAGAAAAAAAAAAACAAAACACAAGTTTCCAAAACTGGAGTTTAAAAAAATGATTAAAAACTACAGAGAAAATAGGACTGACAACAGCCTGCAACCCGCGGTACTGAAAGATTTCATCTTTGAGAGAGAAGAAAAGGTTTTGCTTCAGATCTGAATCATTCCAGAATTTTTCGATCTTGCTCAAAGCAGAAATTGCGCTTTGCATTGTTGGTAATCAAGTAATCAAGCAATAACTATAATGGAGCTTTTTATTGTTTAAAAAATGTAGACATTCGAATTACCTCCGTCCGGAATGGTATGATGGAGAAATGTAACATTTATTGGTTTATAAAATGAGTACAGATCCGGTGTAGTACAGTAGCCCAGTGTCTGCCTGATAGTGGAGTGCAATAAATGTCATCAGATATTGATTTAAAGTATATCAGCATCTGGACATTGATGTCATCTTTACAATGACCTTAGTAAGGCTCAGCTTTTTAAAAGCTGTAAGATTCTGGTGCTCGCTGAGGTGTTGCTTGTCCATTCCTGTAGTATCCCTGCTGGTTGCTAGGCTGTTGTGTCCCAGCTGTTTGCCACAGTGTTTTTTCAGACTCATGCGTGTGTGCATGCGTGTGTGCATGCGTGTGTGCATGCGTGTGTGCATGCGTGCCATACATGCTTCAAATGCCCACGTTTTAGTCAAATTTGCCTTACGTGGCATCAAACCCAGGCTGAATCTCAAAAAGCTTCATGATCCCTAAGTAGTGTGCTTTGTAAGTTTCTATTCCCAAACAGTACATTTAGTTATAGAGGTGTTACACACTGTTGTGGTGCAGGAGCCAGTATTTTAATTTTTATTTGCTGCATTACAAATGAAGCAAGGAGCCATTTGAGGTTCAGCTCCAGGTCAGGTTAAAGGATGTACAACGCCATAAGCCAACTACTAAAAAGACTGGAAATTACACAGAGGTGCTAATGGGAATTAGCCTTGTTGTTGCAGTATGTTGGCCAAAGTGTGCTTATAAAGTGAAGGTTTAGCCTTTAAACATGGTTATTATGTGCCAAAACATGTGTATAGTTAGTGCGATACAATGATGGGCAGCTAAACATTCTCATTTGTGCAGTTTTTTGCTCATGTTTATCTTGATTATTATGAATAATGACGTGTTTCTTATTGAAACATTGTGTGTTTTATGTTGTTTGCTGTTTTATAAAAGTAATAACTCTGTTTTCTGATTGCAATAATATCACTGTCACATACCATCACACTGCCTCTCATGGCTAAATGCTTTAAATTGTCTCCGCCACAGACGCCCTGTCTGCAAGTTGCATTATGATGGGCTATCCGCACATATGGTACTTCTAGGTTAAGTACTGCTGTGTAACCCCCCCCCCCCCTCTTTCAAATGATCCAGTGTGCATCAGTACATCATGCCAAGTAGCAGGCTTGTGATTGGTCGTTTTGTATGTTAGTTGAATTTCCTTTTCCTGCAGTAGAAGGTGGTTCTTGGGTATGTTAAGTGGCAAAAANACCCCCCCCCCCCCTCTTTCAAATGATCCAGTGTGCATCAGTACATCATGCCAAGTAGCAGGCTTGTGATTGGTCGTTTTGTATGTTAGTTGAATTTCCTTTTCCTGCAGTAGAAGGTGGTTCTTGGGTATGTTAAGTGGCAAAAAATACATGACTCTCCCCTGAGAGTCTGGCAATGCGATACTATGCTTTAGGGCAATATTTATGTCTAGACTCTACGATCCTGCAAAATTTTGTGGTTCAAGCAAACCGAAGTATTATTTTGGAAGATCTGTCCTTTACTCATGTTCTATAATTGTGTACAGTAAAAAAGTACAATTACTCCAGCACATTTCACCCAGACCTGCAGACTCACAATTTGTTCTTTTGCTTTATCTCCTAATAAATAAATAAATAAATAAATAAATAAAAACAAGCAAACAAAAAAACCAACACTAGTATGTCCTTACATGTAGCTTCTTTTACTTTGCAACTGCAAAAGATTTTTAGACGAAATTGAACTAATTTAGTCGTTAGGCAGTAGCACTTTTTTTCTTTTCTTTTTTTTTCTCTTTCGGAGGGTTGGAAGGCTATGACCCTCACAGCCACTGCATACATTCCACACCCCAGGCTGTAGACGGTGTGTTTGAATGCAGGCTGGAGGTCAGGTACCTGGGTCAAGCCCTTACGTCTGGGCTGAAGGTTAAAGCATCTGTAAACACTGTTGGCTTTCTGAGACGATTTACCTTTTTCTGTTTGTCTGTTCTTTAGCGTGATTGTGCAGGCCTGGACCTGCTGAAAGTCTTAAGAGCAGATGCCTTGCAAAGCTGCATATGTTCATAAAGGTGCTGTTTAACAAGGCAATATAAAAACATTATGGGGTAGGCAGCGTTGGCAGAAGGCAAATTGCAGGAAGTGCTCAAAATGCACTCATCAAAAGAATAGTTGCGCCCAGAAGGAAGCACTGTTGGGAAGGAAGATAAAGGTTAGCAGGAACAATAAATGATGATAAATTTAGTCTGATATGAGCAGTATTTATTGAGTATTTATTTATCTGTCAGTCGGACCGCCATGTTTGCTAATGCAACATACCAGATGTCTTGACATGAAGTTGTAGCAGTTTCTAATGGTGTCTTCAATGATCCATCCCGTGCAGCTTGAATATTCACTCACAGTTCCTGCAGATTTTGGAGGTGACACCCAGGCCTGTGACACCCAGGCCTGGGACATGTGACGCACAACAACAAACCATTCATCTTGGTGCTGACCACGGTGCCTCCACACATGGATTCGTTAGTGGTTTCTACGTCACTGAAGATGACCCACAGACGCTCCATGACAGTCTGGCACGACAGCATTGCTGTCTTTGACGAGGCTGACATGGTATTAAGGCCAATCATCGTAACTGTACTTGTAGTCCTGAGTTGGCACTAACAAGATGACTCATGGAGGGTGTCCACAATTGTGGCTGTTGGGTCAGTCAGGTATAGCAATAAGGTCTGTCCTTGCTTTTGGTCACATGCACAGCCGTGCGTGAAACTTTCCTGTCGGTTGATTTCTCCTGGGTGCAACTGTTTGTGAAACTATTCTTCTGACGGTGAGTGTATATTGTGCAAAAACTGCAATGTAAGGTTGATCTGTTGGGGGGGGTGTGTGTGTGTGTGTGTGTGTGTGTGTGTGTGTGTATGTATGTATATGTATGTGTATGTGTGTATATAGGGAAAGAGTGTGGGGGCTATAATACAAACATATAACTAGGTTAAGAAATGCGGCTCTGTTTGTGTCTCTGCTGTGACTCAAACATAGCATGTTAAATCGAAAAGATGAGGGAACACTTTGCCTTTACAAAATGCTTTACATTCCTGTTACACTAAACACACTGACAGAGAAGGAGAGAAGAATTCATTGGTTACAGTCATGTTCAGTAGTTTGGACAGCTTTGGTCAAATTGTAAGGCGTAAGTTGGTGTCATCAACTCTCATAACTGTTTTTGTTGCATAAACCCCCCGAATGTTCTAAAAAGTACAAGAGAAGTTTAGTATGAGGGCTCTTTAAGATCCGTAATTCTATGGTTGTGTAAGGTGTTTATTAAATCCCGTAATACTATATATTCACGCAGAGGCTAAGCTATAGACTTAATTAAAGCTGCTGTTCTCCTGCTGGCGTGGCAGACAATAGCACAAAGATGACAAGTTTCTTAAGGGGTTTCACACAGTGTGTATCAAAGTACATTGTAAAGTTCTGCGAATATAGACCTGATTCTGTTATTTCTTTCTTTCGAGGCAGGCTGTTTGCATGTTCTAAATGCTTTTTTAAATAACAGTTTGTTGTAGTATGTAAACATGGCTAGGTTCTAAGTATACCTTTGACTCCAAAATCCATAAAATTGATGAACGGCAACTAAGCTGCGAAAACTCATTTTAAATTTGTGACATCACAAAAGATGGAGAATTTCCATATGTCCACCTATTCAGCCTGGCCCTGCCTATTCACACTGCAGTTCTAGGTGTTTCAGACTAAACCTGCAGCTGTCGATTATTTTAGTAATGTTGAATGTTGAAGGGCTGTCCTACACCTGCTGACCTATTCACGGCTATCAGACTAAACTGAATATACCTGCTGTACTGGATTGGTGGTATTTAGTCTCCAGTTGCTACTTGCACCACCTGATGTTTTACTTTCTGGGATATTTTGTGCATTGCTCTGAGGGTAGTAGGTCAGTGTGTGAGTGTGTGACAGTCATCTTAACAAGATGGTACCATATTGATTTATGTTCTTAACTAGCCATTATTAGTGTATATTCTTTACTATCGTTCATCTCATCTAGCATTATATTGATTTACCTTAAATGCTAATGTCGGCGTTACCTTGTATACCTTCTGGAATAGATGTCTAGACTGGATGCTTTCCTAAACATTGGACACTTTCTGTCATTTTCTGTGGCCTATATTTTTACCCTACAGTTTGAAAAACTTCTATAATGCAGGAAATACCAATTTTAGTTTGTGGTTGTACATTTTCCTCTTGATGTTTGTCAGTCAGTGGCTGTGGCTTATTGAAGTTCAGAGTTTCGTCAGAGTGGACGATAAGCCCGTGTGTGTGGGTTTGTTTTTGGTTTGTGTTTAATAATTTTGTGTGTGTGTGTGTGTGTGTGTATTTTGTGGTTTACCACATGGAGCTGGGCAAGCAAGCGTTTGTCATTAAACTAAACGCTATGTACTCAGGAGTGTGTGAAAGTGAGGTGCACAGGCTCTATAGAACATTTTAATGGGGTGACGTGACATATTTAATTCAGATTTTATTTGTGTACAGCTTTTTACAACAGGCATCACAAAACATCTGGGTCCAAACTCATTCATGTTTAGTATGAGAAGGAAAAATGTCACTGAACTTGTTCTCATTGTTTATCTTGGCTGGATGTCTAGCAGTATCTATGACCTTGCTTGATTTCATATCTTTGATATCTTTTTTTTCACCATCAAATTATAGAAAAATATCAGTTTTTGGCCTCTCTCTCTCTCTCTCTCTCTCTCTCTCTCTGTCTCTCTGTCTCTCTGTCTCTGTGTGTGTGTGTGTGTGTGTGTGTGTGTGTGTGTGTGTGTGTGTGTGTGTGTGTGTGTTTGTTTTCCTTCCCTTGTTTTTCCTGGTGTGTTTCCTGTGTGGGTAGATTTGAATATTAGAGGACTCATTTTCATTTGAAACTGCTTGGTAAATAATATTAAACATGTACAGTGTTTTATTCACAACACTCTGCCAGTAGGTATGGGTATCTTTACGATCTTATAGATACAGATACTTATCAGTACTCTTATTGATACTACTCTCCATAATTTGATTGGGGGGGGGGGGGACAAAGACGCAGCACAAAAGAATGTGGAAAGGTTGTGGTCATCTTCCTGCAGTTTAAAAATATTAAGAACCCTAAGCATTACAGAATTACTAGGACTGGACCAGAGTACTCTGTATTGGGATATTTGTTCTTTGAGTAGGTGTTTGTTTTTAATCTTGGAATTCTGATATTTTGTTTTGTATTTATACTGGTTTATACTGTTTCATGGCACTGTTAAATGTGGAAATGTGTATCTTCTCTGCTCTGCTGTGCTTATTCACAGCAGCATGCAACTGTTTAAGGATGGCGGTGTTTAGAGAGGCAAAACAACAATCAGAGAATCTGTAAACCTTGTAGCTGATCTAGCTAACATGAGCACCTGTTGACAAATGCCAAACTGGCCCTTTGCAGATCTCCATGATATAAATTGCAGGTTTTATAGGTTGTTTCTTGCCCTTGTCTGATCGACAAACCTGACAACTGAATCACGGAGATGTGGCTTTATAGCAAGAAACTAGAAAACCCACAGTCTGTATCAAGGGAATCCAATGGGGACCAGACTCGCTTCTGTTAGTGGCTGCTAGTGTTAGCTAGGTGCACTAACTAGTTAACACTGGAGCCCAGAAGCACCAAACTTTGTTTTTCATTGCTTTAAGAATTGAAACTTGCCTCATCGACTGCAGCCAGTTCTTCTTTTCCCCCATCATATTGAAGAATGGTTTTGAAGCAGTTAAGCTCCCACTAAATCTAGCATAGACCATATGAAAATGCCCATTACATGCTGTAAATACCAGTAGGCGCTATGTTCAGTGGCTTATCGATATTACACAATGACCAGTCAGGAACTGGTACCAATCCAGGACCAAGTTATTGGTACACATCTTTACCTGTTAAGAGTGCGGACATGTGGCTCCAAGTGTTTTAAACCAGCATATTTTTTTGTGTGTATATTACATTAATTTATTATTGATGTTGCCGAATACCATCAACTGAAAGGACTACCTATGAAAAGGTGCCATTTGTTTACCTTGAGTACATTTACATTAATGGAATGTCAATTACTGAATGTTGTACATTTGTCCATTTTTGAATAATAAATGGTTGAGCTATGAAAATACACACCCACCGTCCACTTCTTTAGTTACACACTCCTTGTGTCTGCCCTCACTGTCCATTTTATTAGCTCCACTTATCATATAGGTGCACTTTGTAGTTCTACAATTACAGACTGTAGTCCATCTGTTTCTCTGCTACTTTGTTAGTCCCCTGCACTCTGTTCTTGAATGGTCAGGACCCCCACAGAGCATATATTATTCGGGTGGTGCATCATTCTCAGCACTGCAGCGACACAGATGTGGTGGTGTGTTGGTGTGTGTTATGCTGGTACATGTGATTATTTTTTTTGGACACAGAGGTTTTAAACACTGTGTCCACTCACTGTCCACTCTGCTAGACACTCTTACCTTGCTGGTCCAACTTGTACATGTAAGGTCAGAGACTAAAGCTCATCTGTTGGTGCACAGTTTGTGTTAGTCATCCTCTAGTCCTTCATCGTAGGTCACAAAACGCTGTTGGCTGGATAATTTCGGCTGGTGGACTATTCTCAGTCCAGCAGTGGCACTGAGGTGTTTAAAAACTACAGCAGCACTGCTGTGTCTGATCCACTCGCACCAGCACAGCACACACTAACACAACTCCACCAGGTCAGACATCTTGGCATGGAGTTGCAGAGGTTCCTAGTGGTGTCCTGTGATAATCCATCCCATGCAGCTTGAATATTCTCACACAGTTGCTGCAGATGTTGCAGCAGGGGTGCAGGTGGAGTGACACCAGACCTTCTGGACGTATGACGCGTGACAGCAAACCATTCATCTTGGCGCTGACCACGGTGCCTCCAGGCAAGGATTCGTTGGTCATCTCCAACAAAATAAAAGCGGGATTTGTCACTAAAGATGACCCGCTGCCGTTCTGAGTTTGACTGTGCCATTGCAGTCTTTGGGGACGTTGACATGGTGTTGAGGGCAGTCATTATAATAGTCTGCATGCATGTTGTCCTGCTTTGTGCAGCAGGCTCTCAGGCTCACTAAAGGAGGGCATCACTGCTCACTGAATGTACTCAGTGGTGGCTGTTGGGTCAGTCAGGTACTTCACGTCTTAAACCTACCCACCAAGTTTTATTCCTGTCGGTTGATTCTTTCTATTTGTGCAACATTTTACAAAATGTGTAATGCTCTCTATGGTGGTCCTGTGGTAGTCCTACCCATTGAAGAATGGAGTGAAAGGGGACTAATAAAGTATGTAGAGAAACAGATTGACTATTGTCTGCTTTTGTAGTACTACAAAGTGCAGTGACATGGTCGGTGGCCAGTAAGTGTAATACTTCAGACATCTATAGATTAAACCTAAAGAGCAGTCATGTTAACACTGGAAAACACCTTTTTGACATGTAAAGCACAGGGATGTGGCTTTGGAAAATATGTTTAACCGTCTGAAGTTTCTTGTGCAAGTTGGCATAAACCCACAGCAGGCGGAGCTCAAAAAGGCATTTGTTTGCAGGGGGGAAATGGTTATGGGAAACTGAATGCAAATAACAGTTCACAGGCATCAGTATGGTGAAAAAAGCTTCTAAAGAAAAATCTGGAAAGGTTTTCTCTTAAATGTTGTATTTCTCTTTACATTGTTAGTAGATCTCTTTGCATTAGTCGTAAAAATAGTTGACTGAAACACCAGCTTAGAAAGCGCCTGTCTAGTCATGGCTTATCTGGCTTTAAGGTAACAATGTCTGCTCTCGAAGACTTTTTAATTTTCTTCTCTCCGTTTTTCTTTCCTCATCTTCAGGGCGTACTCTCTTGTTGACTCCAGCCAGGTGTCCACCTTCCTCATCTCCATCCTCCTCATCGTCTATGGCAGCTTCAGGTGAGTCTTTAGTTCCTACACTCTCTTCAGGTCAGCTGCTGACATACTGAATTAATTTTATACATGTATCTGAACTTAGATGATATCAGCTATTAGAGATTTCTAACCCTGTATAAACTGCATTTGTCTGGTTGCAGTATCCTCCCTCCCTCTAACACACCTGATGAACTGCTCTGCATTAAAGCAGAGATTAAAGCTCTACAGAGCATGAGGTTGAAAATACCTGCAGCCGTTATTTGTACAGTGTGAATATGTCTTTTGTCTGTCACGTTATGACTGTTATGCTGTGAGGATTCTGGTTTACTGTGATACTGGTTCTAGGTCATAAACCACTTTGGCAGCTGTGGCGGCACACAAAATGTTAAACACAGCAGACAGAAAACATTTGTCAGATCCAAACCCTGTACACTTCCTCTTGCCACTTCCACTTTAGGGAAAAACATGTTTTACCTGCTTATTGCTCAGTTGTCACATTTACCTTTGAAGTACTTGCTTCTTTAGTATGTTGTAGGGCAACATGATGCATTGTTTTGCAATCAGTATTACGATATCTCCTTGTGCAATATGCAAATGGGTCAACCAGTTACTAAACACTTCATTCTGCCTCCTGGCCAATCACACACGGTTCTGTGTGGGCTTGAATTGAAACCTTTGTGGAGAGAGAAAATACGATCACTGTATTACAGTGACTGCTTTGTGAGTATTTTTGTTTAATTAAGTTGTATGTAAATGCTGAGAACTTATCTTGACCTTTTTTAGGAGGCCTGGTGATCAGTCAGTCTGCAGGCTGAATTGAAATAGAGTTCATTATTCTAGATGAGCTGGAATGTGGTTGTCTTTGTGTGTCTGAAATAGTGTGACTGTGTTAAGCTACTAGTAAGCAATGATGGCTGAAAGGTTTTGTTAATGATAGAATATGTTTTGCTAATCATGTCTATCAACATTACTGAAGGAAAAACTACGCAGATCAAATGAACTCCTCTAATAAAGGTGGAAAGTTCATTTTATCGCTTGTTTTCTATATTATTAGGACAGTATTATTTTTCCATTAAAAGTGAAGTATGTTTTTCCATTTCCTGTAAAGTTGTCATTTTGGGGATATAAGGTTTTGTTCCAACAGCAGTGATTATTTTATATCTAAGATTTTAGATTGTGCCAAGCGCTAGGGAGAAGTGAGACTGTGAACTGAGCCGTAGTCAAATTGGCCTGCGTTCAGATCATTCTGAGACTAGAAGAGCTGGTCGTGCTGCATGGTAAAGTCGATATGAACTCATGTACCCATAGATTCAAGGACCAGATCTATTTTTTCCCATTTTAACTTTCCCTCTAATATATTGATTCATTAATGGCTCATTCCTGCACTGTAAAAAGCATGACTCACATGGCACTTAATGACATGACCTTTAAAATGGAACCCAACCCAAAGGAGAACTGTCACTGAAATTGTGATGACCAATAATAAATATCAGTAGATCCAAAATTAATTAGACTCTGAAAGTTTAAAACGTTTACTGACGTACAAGATTGCCAGATGTCACCTCTGAATTATAAAATAGGATTGTTTGTTATCAGTGATCATATTTCTCTATTTCTCAAATCCAGTTTTTTGACAGTGATGGTGTTTTGCATTCAGGGTTTTCAGTTGTGTAGTTGTGTAGTAGTCTTACTGTAATAAAAGTGGGGAACTGGTTGCTGCCATCCTAGCGGTCTCTTTTAAAAGTGGTGTAAGAACAAGAGTCCAAGTTTGCTTACATCAGAGGTGTGTACGTTGTTATACGATACTTCGAAATTGTCAGCTTTACCTGTTACAGGTCTATAAATCTGAATTTAACTTGAATACCAGATTTTACTAGCGAGTAGACTTGTACTACCTTGTATCTAAACAGAAGCATCTTAATTGTATCCAAAAAGGACTAGCGTGGCTGCTGGTCTTCATTCCAAACAAGCTGGCACATACCATTTTACTTGAGTTTACTTGTTTAATCAGTTGATCAGGTGTGCTCCTGTTTTATTGTGCATGAAAACCTGCTGACGCCCTGGTCCTTTACTGATCAGATTGCACACGCAGAGCGTTTTCACACCTGAAAGTCTGGACCGAGGTCCGAACCCATGTTCATGTCTCTGTTTCATTGTATGTATTTTGGTTTCATGCTGCAGTTTAGCAAGCACACTAAAGACCTTTGCTTGTGTCTCCCTTTACTAGACGTTGATTGATTTGTAAAGGGGTGTGTTTCTGATGTCAGCATGTTGTGAACTTGACGGTGCAAGTTTTCAGATGCCGTTGTGCACAAGTGTAGTGTAGATTCTGCAGACAGTGTGCAAACCTGAAGCTCTCATACATGTGCCTGTAGAGGCAAACCTGCTCAGCAAATATCCCTTTTAAATTCATTCATTTCATTTAAATCCATGCACCCACTCATTTCTCTCGCTCGTGCATGTCAATAATAAATGTAGCTTTATACACGGAATTGCTGTCCCAACCTCGTGTCTCTCTCTCTCTCTCTCTCTCTCTCTCTCTCTCTCTGTGTGTGTGTGTGTCTCTGTCTCTCCCCCACCCGTATTTTTTTTTTTTTCTCTCTCTGTATTTTATGCCTTGACTTTATGCCTATTTTCTCCTCTTCTCCTTATGTATTACCACAGCTCATTTTCACTTCTCCTCCATTCTTTTTCTCTTTCCGTTATTTAATGGGTGGTGATGAACCCATTTTCAACTTCCTGTAATTATTTTGAAAGTCTGTGTGATGTAAGTAATCACAAAGTAATTATGGATTGTATATATGTACATATACTTACCTGTGGACTGATCATCCTTGTTTGTAAGGACTAAAAGAGAATTGAGGGGTTCACCGTAGTTTTACTTACCTGGGTGAGTCCATCCTCTGTAGAAGAGGAGATGAAAGCAGAACTTGTAAAAAGGAGTAAATCAATGTTAAGTGCACACTGTAATTATAAATAATTGTTAATGACGTCATATGGTGTATGTTAACAGTAATCAGAGCACAGAAATTATATTTACTGTTATATGTAAATGTATTTAAATATTCAAAATTCCTGTGCTACCTAAGGCAATAATGGTTTAGCCTAGGGGAGGGGCAGCCCACTTGTAAGCAGCGTTACTGGGGGTATAGGGTGTTCTTTCAGCTCAGTGTTGACTGAATGTGAACAGTGTGTAGGATCTGTATGACTTCGCAGTCATAAATGTTTTTTATCTAGCCAGCAGCAATGACTATTTTTTTAATTTTCATTTTTTTTTGCACAAGTGCGCACATGTAAAATGGAAATGGCTGCAATTGTTGGTGTGTAAATAAAGGTGACAGGGAAAAGAACTCTTGTGCCCCCTACTACAGTATACTGCCGGGTCGAGGAACACGCTTTATCACAGCCCGAATCATCCAAAAAAGTTTTTCATACTCCACACAAACCAAGCCATCATTCAGTTTGATCTGGACCAAGACCACCTTTTTTGGTGGACCCAAAAGGCTATGGTCTAAGGCATCTTTCACACCTGTGGGTTTCTACTAATTTGGTTTGGACCGTACTGAAGAGTCCAAAGGTCTTCAAGGTAGGTGTGAAAGTGTCCTTAGACTCTATGAAACGAAAAGTTTAATCAATAATAACCAATTAAGCATGTGCTGGTAACATAATCCTTTTATTTGGCTAACAGTGTCGAAAGCATCCACAGTTGAACCAGGACTTCCAAAAGGGTTAGTTAAGTAATGCATACATGCATTTTCAGTGATGCTTACAGAAGTGATTAGGATGATAATAGCATCTACTTGTTGAGTCTTCATCCTGCGTAACAGCTTAATTGTGACCCCCAAATGTTATTTATTATTCAGAACGCAAACTAATCACTAACACCGTTCATAGAACAAGTACATATGAATTAATAATGCTTTTTAAACTGAGTAATTGATTTTAATTGCATAATTGTGACCACCGTGGATGATACCAGCCCTGAAAGCTGAGACTAAAGGGCATGTGTGTGTATCTCCAGATCGTTAAATATGGACTGTGAGAACCAGGACAAGGACAAAGATGGAAATCCCACTGCCACCGGGTCCTTCAACAATGGCAACTCCAACAACAGTAAGTTCAGCACATGAACACATTGCAGAAATCAGCCTTTTTTTTTCTGTCTCTGGGGAAATTGACCAAAAATCTCATGACAATTTTTACAAAGGACGTGCACAACATCTCCCGAAGAGCTCTGAAGTTCTCAGAGTATGGCTGTGAAAAGGTTAAGGCTGCAGTAAACAATATTAAATTCAGTAATGATCAATGAATTTGAAATACACAAACATATGAAGCCATTCAAATCCAGTGCACATAGCTTGCATGCACTCAATTACATTAGTAAGTAAAAAAACAAACAAAAAAAAAACATACTGACTACCTTGCTGTCGAGAGCTAAAGGAAAATTATTCATAAATATTCATTATTCATAAACCCTGTTATAAAGCATTTTTGTGTGGCTTATAAACCTTCCACCACTCTCTCCCGTTTATTGACAAGCGCAACAAAAAGTTGTTTCCGTTTTTACAGTGACTGCTAAAAAGTGTATTCTCTGCTGATAAGGGTTACCAGGTTAAGCAGGATCCCTGGTAAAGCATTTTAAATACAGCTACTAGAAAAAGAATAAGTTGTCAACTGTTTTTATTATTATTTTGTAATATTCATTGCAAATAATGCAATAGTGCAAAGTAATAATACTGTATTACAATGCTAATAAAAAGTGCTTTTTATCTATGTAATTATTAAAGTAAAACTTCCTCAGCTTTTCTTATTTCTGTAGAATCTTTTAAGATATTATTAAATAGAATATTCAGTAGTTGCAGCCACAGTTAAAGGAGCAGTGTATAAGAGATGGGGGGGATCTAATATACAAAACTAAGTTTCTTTTTGTTTTCAGTTGCTTAGAATGACCCTCTACTGTATCTACACAGGAGCAGATCTGTTTCAGACAGAGGCCATGTAAAACTGTGGTTCTGCAGCAGAGCCGAAAAACCACCGACTGAGAACCTAAATTTTGACAAACAGTGGATCCAACTTGGCTTAACTATTTAGCACAACAAATCAAAAGAAAAAGTATAGGAGGGTGAATCTTCGCCATGTAAGAAGCAAAAACACGAAGATAGCAAAATGAGATCAGGACAGGCACCAAGGCGACCTCAGAAAACCTGACAGACACTATAGTTGCTCAGGAAAGGAATGGATAGGTGAGGGCATTCAGTAGGTTGCAATAAGCTCTGTCTATTGTTGATAGAGGCTTACACACTGCTCCTTTAAGAGGAGGGTTAGGTTTACAGCAAATAGATGTGTTCAGTAATAGCAACTATAACTAGATCCAGCATGCTTTACAGAGCATTGGTGAAAATCTCACTCAACCTAATGAGCTAAGGCTAAAGTTTAGAGTGTCTACATAATGGAGCATTTCCACAGTAAAGAGCTACTCCTTGACCGGACTATATTATTGTGGCTATTGGAAACTTGTTTAGAGTATTTTAAACCCATACTCACTGGAACCCAGAATTATCCTTCATCCTTCCAGATAGTGAAGCAGAATTCATCACACTCTAAAACACACACACTGCATGCTTTACACCAATGACGCTTCACATTGTACATGGTGATCTTCTGTACCGCTGTTCGGCCATGGAAACAAGGTTCATGAGGGTCTTCTCCTGCTGACATATCATCCTAAGGCAGTCTGTTGTGAGTGATGCCGTTTTAATTTGCTAAGCTCCTCAACTGCTTCTATTTCACAATAGTAGCACTTGCTGTTGATTGGGGCAGATATAGCAGGGCAGAAATTTCTTGTGGCAAAGGTGGCATCCTATGGCTGTTCCAAGTTTTAAAGTCACTGAGCTTTTGTTGTGCCAGTGTTTGTCTATGGAGACTGTATGGCTATGTGCTTGATTTTGTACCCCTGTTAGCAAAGGGTGTGGCTGAAACACCTGAACTCAATAATTAGGGTTGTCCATATACTTTTGGCCATATAGGAGATTTTCCCTATCAACGAAACATGTAATTTGACTGAGGGTGCTTAAACTCTTGCCTACAACCTCACATGTGTAATAATCTGTAATTGTCTTTTTCCCCCCCAGGTATTCAGACCATAGACTCCACGCAGGCTCTTTTCCTCCCCATTGGAGCCTCAGTCTCTCTGCTCGTTATGTTCTTCTTCTTTGACTCAGTCCAGGTGGTCTTCACCATCTGCACTGCGGGTATGCATACCACACACGTGTGACCTCTCGCACTTACTTCTCCCACACAGACCTAATTCACAGGCATTAATGTGCCACTTTGAAATAAAGTGGTGACATCATTTATTTATCTTGCTCCTTCTTTGTCTGCAGTTCTGGCGACCATTGCATTTGCATTCCTACTGTTGCCAATGTGCCAGTATCTTACCAGGCCCTGCTCTCCACAGAACAAGTAAGGCTTGATCGTGCATCTTCATTTACCAGTTGGTAACTTTTGCTAGCATGTGTAGTATCATTGTTGTATATCAAAATGATACTAGAGTATCGAATTAAACACAACCAGTGTTTATTGCATTCCGCACACAATTGTTGTTCCTATAATTCCTAAGTTTATTTGCGTCTTTACTTATCGTATTTATTGTAGTTGCTGGACATGAGTTAAAGTATTATCATTAGAACATTTCCAGGAAATACCTAAATAAATGAAACTACTTCACTCTATCTATTATGTAAAAAATGAACAGAGCATGCTCTAAATGTATACCTTGGATGTACATGTAACATTGGCATTTGTTATATTAATTGAAATTTTAATACATTTGTTTACAGTCCTATTAGGATTCCTATTGTTTGGTTAAAGACCAATGGCCTATGTGACCAAAAGAGAAATGAGAAAAAAATCTTGTCATGAGCCAAATGAGTTCAATTCTATCAATCAGTTCTATTGATCAGTTCTTTATTCAGTATTTTTTCATATATATAGTTTTCAGTCTATATCAGTGGACATGATGTTGGACAAATAAATTAAGTAATGATTTTATATCAATCTTGTTCAATGTTCTAAAAGGCTGAGTAACCTACAGTATAGAATAACGTATAAAACAAAACATATATTAATTAATTCAAAGTGGAGAGATGCATGATCTGCCTTAAATGGCAAAATTATATACGTCTATATGTGTGTATATGTGTATTTTCAACTTTACATACAAAAAGTACACATGTAGGTTCACTGGTGTTTTGGATGGAATATAAAATGGTTGTTAAAGGTTAAAATAGAATTTCTCTACAGTTAACCATTTCACACCAAACCACTCCGAATGATTTTGTTTACAATTCGCTGAATTAATTATACAGAAAACTTTGAAGGAGGAATGAAATGACCTTTTAACTCTAGTACAATGTGTGTGTTTGTGCAGGATTTCGTTTGGATGCTGTGGGCGCTTCACTCTGGCAGAGCTTCTCTCCTTCTCCCTCTCAGTGATGCTTGTCCTCATCTGGGTGCTCACAGGACACTGGCTGCTCATGGATGGTGGGTCATCAGGGACGGAGCGTGTGCTTTTATCATGACCCTGATAAATTCTGTGTTAAATTATATCATGATAAAACTATGCTTTTGTAATATTGTCAGCACTTGGCAACACTCATTAATTGCTTGTTTCATTAATTGTTTTAAGTGAACGTATTTAGGCCTGTTTAAATGGGTTTAGTGCATTGCAGTTAGGAAAACAGTAAATTAAAATGATCTTATTTGTAGATTATTATTTATTATCGCATTTTTAGATGTAGCACAGGGTCTGTAGATGTCTTGAACGTTTTCTTTGTGTGTGTGGTTTTTTTTTTTTTTTTGCCATACTGCTCACACGTAGTATGCATTTGTGAAGAGTGTTTGTCAGCTAGAGGCTTTCAGACAATTTACGTTTTTCTACTTGTAACTTTTTTTCTTTTTTTTTTTTCTTTTATGATTTACTGCTGTTTTACCATTATTGACATTGCCTTTAAAGCTGTGTAGGATGTTATAGGTAAACTGGTTGTTTTGAATAGAGTTAAAGAATTCAGTTAGAAAAAGAGGCAAGATGTACAAAAGACTATGTACATCACAACCACTAAATTGTACAGGAAGTTGAACCTTACTCTTTAGTTCTAGTGCCTTAATTAGCAATCATTCATTCATGGCCACTTAGATATTGTTGAACAATGTTTTTAAGGACTGAACTTCGTTGGGTTTCAATGCTGTTGTCTTTCCTGCAGCACTGGCCATGGGTCTGTGTGTGGCAATGATTGCCTTTGTGCGTCTGCCCAGTCTGAAAGTTTCCTGCCTGCTGCTCTCCGGCCTGCTTATCTACGATGTGTTCTGGGTAAGCCACCCCACAACTAGCCACTTCACAGCTAGTTAGACCTGTGTGAGATGAGGGCCTTTGGTTTATAGGAGAATGTATGGTTGTATTCCAGTGTAGTTGAGAGAAATTGGCAGATGCTTATGCAACATTCCAGTCACGTCAGACCAAAGTATCGTCTTGATCTGTCATGTGCCATGACGTTCCCACCATATTCATCATAATAGTTGGCGAAATATTTCTAGATGTCATTGCTGACATTTGGGGAAATGTCAGGCTTTCAGCTGATGGCCTGAAAGAAATCCTTTCGTTTCTCTTTCAGTGTTGTCAACTCTGAGCACAAATGTTAGAGTAAATGTGCTGAGTTCAGCATTCACTTCTCAGAAAACTTGCCTCTACTGAAAACAGCAGGGCTAGCTGGGGCGGTCTGCACTAGAGTGGGCTGCATGGAGTCTATTGTAGCTCCCTAATTATGCTTGTTGTTGATTGAATATTATTATTAGTACAATACTCGCATAGTTGCAATACAGTAGACATAATTATATTAAACAAAGATGAACCGCAAATTACACTGAAACATTGGACAGTCTCTGAAGACCATTAAAAAAATATATAGTGATTGCTTTGCCACCCATTTTGATATATGATGTGTAGTATATTAAAAACACATCTGAAAACTCCTGATGTGGGCTTGTTAGGGCTGGTCTGTATTATTTTAATAGAAATGATATACTTCAGTTTTGTCTTGTAATCCAAGATTACCTTGGTCAGGATGCTCAGTGTACACAAAAAATGTGTCCTTTGTAATGTGTAAGGCCAGTGCTGTGAGATTCAATAAATACATTCTACAGCCTTTGGCTAGTGTCATCCTCAGTGGTCATCATACAGATGACCAGCATATCCATACGGTTAATAGGCTAAACAGAAAGATCTTCAATAGACTTGATTATATGTTTATTTACCCTGTATGACTATGCAACTTGTCTAATTGTATAGATAACAGACGCATCAATTGAGCAACACTAATCTTCTTCCATTTTCTCCAGGTCTTCTTCTCAGCCTACATCTTCAACAGTAACGTCATGGTTAAGGTGGCCACACAGCCAGCTGATAACCCACTAGACGTTCTCTCTCGTAAGCTACACCTGGGTGCCGGGATGGGCCGGGACGTGCCCCGCCTCTCTCTGCCCGGTAAACTTGTATTCCCCAGCTCCACAGGAAGTCACTTCTCCATGTTGGGCATCGGGGACATCGTCATGCCCGGGCTGCTGCTCTGCTTTGTGCTCCGCTATGACAATTACAAGAAGCAGGCCAATGGAGAGGCACCTGGACCGGCTAACATGTCCGGCCGCATGCAGCGGGTTTCCTACTTCCATTGCACCCTCATTGGATATTTTGTGGGTAAGTGAACAGGACAACTAGATGCTCTTGAGTGTTTTACTATAGACATGGGATTGTCAGGGCCGCATTAAGCCATTTTGTGGCAATGAAACACTGCTTGATAAGCACCATTTTGAACCACTGCTCATAGTCAATAACGTAAAAACCATAGTTCTTTCAGTTAACAGAGTCCTCAAATGCTGATCAAATACAGTTTACTGTGGAATTAAATCAGAGCACAGCTATGTGGCTTCCCACTTCAGTGCCTAAACTTGTATGTCTCATTGACAGTGTCTCATTACAGTGAAAAAGTTAAATGCAGTGCACACAGAACTGTGTTTAATAAGGTGATGTGTTCACAAAGCTGAAACAAAAAGTAAAACCAGGTTTTCCGTGTAGTGGGAAGCAGGTTCTCTATCTGGGATATGGTACTTTTCTGGCCAGTGAGAAACTGGTTTCCTTACAATGACAGGTTTTTCTGTTTTAAATAGGGCATTAGTTTTATGTGAATAAATCCCTCTTTAAATTCAGCTTCTCATTTGTTTACCTTCATTGACTCTTGATTAATTATTAGTTTATCTACGTCTGTCAAAACTGTGCAGCAAATATGTGAAAGTGAACACTCCCTTTAGTCCACTTCAGCCGGAGAATTAGATGCTGCGACTAAGAAGCCAAATAAGAAGCCAAACAAATCAGAAGCTGGCTGCTGCTGTTAATCCAAGGTTGAGATGGCAAATTATACTGCTGACTGGGCCAGATATTTTTGAGCGATGTGCTTGCAGCTGGACTGCTGTAGTCTGGGGCTGTTCCTGAAAGACTTAAGCATGTTTCATTTATTTTTTTTTTTGTTTTTTTGGTTTTTTTACACACTTTGGCTAAATCTTTACCACTGACTCTAAGGATCTGGCCCATGTTCTATGGCCCACTCGCAGTCACTCCTCAAATTGCTCCACTCTGCTGCTCTCAATCACTCTCCCACTCTAGTGACATTAAAAAAGCAGATCTGCAAGAGAAACTGGCAGCGTCTTCTCAGCAGTCTACGAAAAGAGCTGGTCAGATGTCATTATTCAGAAAGAGCAAAAATATTTGTAGCAAGTTTATTATGTGTAGCAAGTTGACGGTTCACTGTTTCGAGGTTTCTTTGCACATTGTGAGAGCTTCAGAAAAAACAAAGTCTCTCTCTCTCTCTCTCTCTCTCTCTCTCTCTCTCTCTCT
>CM067490.1:10018636-10034391 GCA_034552555.1 Semaprochilodus insignis | reverse complement strand
TTTTTTTTTTTATCCTGTTGTTACTTTTCTTTTTTATTCTGTTGTCCGAGTTGTCTGGCCTTGCATGTGAAGTGTATAGTGTGTTATTCTTCACACTGCGGTTCTGGGGCAACCACAGCAAGCAGTGTGACAACTCTGGAACAACAGTGACGCAGACGCAGGGTCACAAGAATGAATGGTTGCACAAATAAAACACAAAATAAATAAACAAGTAAAAGAAAACAAGAGGACACAAGAGTCGGAGAACGTAGACGGTTAGACCCTGGCTCTCGCACAAACGGTGCAAGGACCTGAAAGAAAACAGCCACAGAAACGTTGCCTCAGCCTTCGGCCTGGCTGTTCTCGTCCGGCTGCAGGACACTATGCTGCCCGGAACATGGAGCATTACGGAGGTCTGTTTACCTACGATTCCCTCTCATCGTACCCCGCCAGCCACCTGTACGGACATTACAAGAAAAGAGAATAAAATAACAAAGTGGATCGCATTGAAAATAAAAAAAGTTTCTTTTTTATGGCAGATTCTACCTTTTTTGTTTTATCCCCTTCTTTGTATTTTTTTTTTTCACTTTTCTTAGTGCTGTAGATTTATTTTATACTTTTTTCCCCCTCCTATTTTCCTTTTTCTCTCCCTGTGACCTCCCTGCCAGCAGAGGGGGCTAAGCTCCACACTCTGTTGGTGTGTTTTGACAGCCAAAAGGATTCTGTATAAACTTTGAGTAAACTAAAATAAGAACTGTGTGGTGAAAACATGGATCCTGACCAGCTGTACCTAAAGCATTTCACCTCCCTTAACCTCCCCTCCCCTCCATTCAGTCAGGACTCTGCTGTAAATAAACGTGACTCTAACTGTACACTGACTCTTCACTGCTTCTACATCTCTCCACATAGTTCTCTCTTTCTCTTTCCATGTCTCTGTCCATCTCTTTCTAAACTTTCCACTCTTTCGTTCTCCCTGCTTTCCTGTCTGACTCTCTGTCCCGTCTCCCCATGTCTCTGTCTCTCTCACTGTCCCGTCTCCCCATCTCTCTCTCTTTTGCTCTTTGTTTCCACTCTCCCCATTTCTCTGTCCCCCTTTCCCCCTAATGTCTCTCTCTTGCTGTGTCTCGCTCCTTCTCATTTGCTCTTCAGCAAACATAAGCTGTGAAACGTGTTGCAGGCCGATAGGAATAAATCCATATTCAGGTTAATATTCATATGGATGACGTTAAATACTGAAAAGGATTGTCTTAGTCTCTCGTCAGTTTCGTGGCTCTGTAATACAAAAAAAGTGCAGCAGTCAGGCACACTTCACTTCTTTATTTCACAGGAACGTTCTATAACAGCAATAAACACTTGAAGTCGCCTCTTATTCCCAGTAACCATGGCTCTGATGATCTGCTGTACCGGCCTCCAGCTCCCAACAGAACTGAAGAAGAGCTGCACATGCTGTTGCCACATGGGTGGTTCCACTGAATTGTAAAGTCAGAGGTGAAGCTGGTCTTGGACTGAACCCCTTTTGCTTTGAATGACCCTGTACCATAATTATGTTCATTTTATTAGAACTAATGACTGAACATTACATTTTCTCACTACCAAAATATTAAAGATGCAAAATGTTGCAGTAGTGACAGTTTTAGCTAGCTGGTACATGACTAGCAAACACAGCTTTGAACAGTTATATGAATGTGTGCTTAATGTTGGGACACATTTACTTAAGTCAGTGGCATCTATCTAGTCACCATGTGGCCATAAGGGACAAAAGAAAACTCAGTTTTGGTAGTGATATGAAAATGTGGCACGTTTCTTTTTATTTCAAAATAAAAACCATATTTAACTGAAATCTTCCAAGTTCACCTTGAAATAAATTATCTATACATATATAAAGATCTATTTGGAGGAAAAAATTTGAAATTAAACTTAAATTTAGGGTTTAGGCATTAGACTCCCATTAAATAGCATCCTATAAATTATGATTGTATATATTTTTTAGCTTGTAAATATCTTAGATCTGAATACTTCACTCTTCTGAATCAGACTGTTTTGTTAGAACTAAAGGTTTAGTATTAGCTAATACAGTGATTTGGAACATTGTACTAATTTGGAAAGTACTGTTACTGTACTGCTAATTTATTAGGTTAAATGTATGTTTAATACATTAAATTACTACATATTTCTGAAGTGTTGCAGTGCATGTTAATAGTAATAGCAGTAGTAATAATACTGTTTATAGTAGCTCTACAACGGATAAAAGAATTTGTCCAGCGGCAGCCACAGGGTGGCAGTGTTGTCCAGGTCAAATCTAGTTCATTTGATTTCATGCCTGTTACTTAGACTTCAAGATATGTTTGATTTCCTGCTACATAACAATGTATGCAAAATGAAGGCGCTCACCATAGAACATTAGTCCTTCTGGCACTGTGCCAGTTTTATAAATGCTGGTTTAAGAGATTGAAATGATTATTTATTTCTCAATTACAGTCCTGTACTACCTTCACTGCACAGTGTTCCCAGATAGCATTCAAAAGTGGGCTACATCGGGCAAAGATATGTGCCAGATTTGGGCCAGAACAATTTTGCTATATGGATTGTGTTTTAATGCTTATTCTGCTATAATTATGATGATAATAATAATAATAATAATAATAATGATAATAATAATAATGACGTTAATATGTAATATATAATTTAGCTCAAGTTATGTGATGAAAAAAAATCTACAGTGAATAAATGTGACGAGTTGTTCTGTAAAGAGAAATTACAGAGATTATTTTTTTCTTTTCGTTCTGTGCGTAATGAATCATTACTATGTAAACAAAGTATTTTAGAGCCGTTTTTTGGTGAAAATATGTTTTACAGAGCTCAGACCTTGAGTGGTAGTAATAGTAATCCGACGTCCACCTCTAAAAGCTTCATGAGATGGTTATAAATATGCTAACTGATGTCTGCCACTTTATTGTATGATAGTTTTGAGTTTTAGCTTAAAAGATATTTTAAATGGTGGAGGGATACATGCGGAGAGTTGTGAGGCAAAATAGTCCGCATAGAAAACTTTGGCTGTATTTTACCATCATCAAGCTCCGTGGACACGTGTAGATTCACTGCTGGTTTTGGATAGTAAATAAAGTGTCTGAATTTGTGTTGTAGACATGGTGACCCCTGGTTCCCATCACCACCACTGTAAAGAAACCTGTAAGTTTCTCTACAATCAATCATTTCACACCTTTACTCTGAATGACTCTGTATCCATCTCAAACACTGCACTATGCAAAAACAGAAGCTGCCTGAAAAAAATTCTACCGTTTGAAACTCCACATGCTGAGTAAGTGCGCAGTTGCGCTTTCGGCCGCCAGAGTGCGCTGTGGCCCGCTGGAGCAGGTAAGATGGCCGCCCTCTCTGCTGAGTTCCTGAATGTCTGTACTGAAGGCAGCAGATGCAGACAGGCGCGTCAAAAACACTAAACTCATCAACAAATACGTGATTTAAAGCGCCTGTAAGAGGGAGATTTATAAGGCCGGCGCGCCATTTGTGTCCCACTGATAGTACATGTACAGATGTGCATGCAAAGCGAAGCTAAAAGACATTTAAACACAGGTTTGTCCTTCAATACCACCTCAGCGCATCAGATCAACATCAAAAATAAATACAAATATACTATCATAACCGGCTGACCGGCTTCCTAATGGACATTACCTTAACGGATAGAATTAGAAACCATTAGGTTCTGTTGGAACACCATTAGATCCCATTAGCAAACCATCAAATGCATCTGGAGTCGGTCAGAGGTCACCTGTCAAACCATTAGACTGCTTTACACGGTGACGTCATCCCATCAAGAGGGGCCAAAACCAGTACATATCCACCAGTCGCCTACAGAAACACTTCATGGTTTCTATGTGTTTTTAGCAGGGTGTCTACAGCGCTTACTACCAATAACCAATATGACAATATTTATCATTACTGAGAACGTATCACAGTTTGGGTTTCTGAGCATATAGTGGATATTGCCGGATCTGAGATACAGCGCACAGCTGCATGTTTGATTACTAAGAGCAGAATTGCGCTGGTTTACCTGGTTTTAGGGCATTTCTATATGAAAAAGTTAACACTACTGAAGGAAATATGTCCAACCTTAGACATAATAAAGCAGATTGTAATACTGTATTAATGAAGGATGAGTGATTTCTGATCCTTTGTCCTAACACCACCACCTTTAGGAGGAAAAACAATAGGTTAGAATTTACATGTTAAAAGCTGTAGAGACAAATTAAACAGCCATCCTTCTACACTGATAGACGGCTGGTCTTGGAAAAAGTGAAACTATGTTATCAACCCTACAGAGAACACACATAAATATGGCCATTTTACATCATTTCATAGCACAATTTCTATTACACAAAAATAACATATTAAATATTCCATACCTTGTAGACACATGCAATTTGCGTTATATTATTTTTCCTCAATTTCAGTAAATAAACTGTAATTGTGTATTAAAATATGTAGAAGTTGTGTTCTCTGTGGAGGATATGTTACTTATTTACTTCTGCATGAGACTACATGACATTACTAAAATGATTCTGGGCAACATTTTCTCATATTTAATGGCATGTTGCTTGTAAAATAGTGAGCTCATCATTGGTCAGCTTTAGTCACATGCATTTCAGTGAATAAAAGCTGTTCATTTTGATCCAAAAAGATTTCCATTCCTTTGAAACCCCACAACAAACTGCACTGAAATGTTTCAATTGTGTCCTATCAGAAATTAAATTTAATGCTGAAGTGTATACTGACTCTGCTCTGTTTGACTGAATGAAAAATGTATGGAATAGATTTCAACATCCATGGACTAATTACATGTGTAGTTGTTTAAGTGACAATACGTTAACACATTGTTAAACAGACTATTTTTTAAATACTAATGCACAATTTAATTTTTTTTTATTTGTTGCTAAATTTAGCTTGTTGGAAATAAATTAAATACAAAATGTGCACATTTCCTGTATGTTAGTTATTTTCACTTCAGCAGTTTATCATTCTACCTAATTATGTTTTTGATCACCTTTTTGAGATGCTTGCAGGCATGGCTGAGTTTCAAGTAACTTGCAGGACACTTCACAGTTTAGTTTCAAGCAACAGTCTTTTGTGAAGTCATTTACTTTTCAGGGTACAAACACTGTTACTGCGGTGGTACCCTCAAGAATCTGTCTTCAGTATCTTGTCTTTATGTGTCTTTATATTTATAAGTATGCTTACTTAAGTGTATTAGTTTATTAACTTGAGAAAGACAAGTTATGAAAAGATTAAAACATCCCCCGGGATACTGAATAAACATTAGAAATCATTCATCTAAATCCATCTGACAATGTAGGCAACAGACTCAGCTTCATTCTTGAGTTTATTTGCCAATTGTTGAATTTCTGCAGGATCGTTCCTCTCTTTATGGGTTACACATGTACATTATTATTTTCATGGTTATTTGACTCTTTCTGTGATGGAGAAACTGTTGTATATGGTTCTTCAAAGGAGCAGTTTATAGTAACGTATGTGTGTAATTTGTAGTTTAAAACATTCTACATTTTAATGGAATATTAACATAATGTGAAGTAATAACAGTATTGTAAAGATTATTGAAGTTAGCAAGCTTAACAGCTAGCCCTGGACTGTCCTGATAGTGGGTTGCTGTAGCGCCAAGTCGAATCAGTCCATGTAATTTGATGTATGCATACATCAAAAATTTACTAGACAATATTGGACAGCGTTATGGAAATCATATTTAGTCATACTACAGTTTGTTCTATGCTGGACCTGATTTATAAAGAACGAAAATGAACAAATTCTCCCACAACCTGGCATCACTGTTGGTGTAAAGGCAATTTGTCAGAGTAGGTGCTGGGTTGCCAGATTTTTGTGATAGGGATTTCCACCAGAAGTAACTTTTTGCTTTTTACACTTTGTCTTCAGTGATACACATAATGGTGAACCTTTTCAATTAAGAAAAAACAAAAGCCCCACTAATTTGTCATTTAGTTTCTGCACATGTATGCACATTTGCACAGACCAGTGTTGTGGAAAAACTATGGATTGGCAACCCTGACCAGGGGCTCCAGGGGCAGAATATCTGGGCTGGGGTCACCGAGGTCAAACCAGTGTTACAGAGACACTGGCACTGCGGAATTTCTGAGGTCCGCTTAGGGATCACTCATTGGCCAGAGCATCCAAGCTCTTCAAAGCCATTGGGTGGATAGGAGTACAGGAATTCACAGAGGCCGGGTGAGGACTGTGCTGCAGCTCGTTACCTACTGAGGAGGAAAAAAAGCCTTGAGTGGCAGTACAGTGTTGATGGGATGGGAATGTGTAGCCTGGATCTCTAAGCAGCAAATGTCTTCAGAGTATGTGGTGCCACCAAATATCTCCTGACTGTGCAGGTGCTTCTGTTTAAAATCAGTAGTTCCCACTGAATCCAATATAATACATCACTCAGTACCGACTGTGAGCCATTCAATATCTACTAAAATTATTTGGTAATTGGTACTTTGAAATGTTTACTAGCTACTATGAATTATTGAGTAAGTACTGTAAATTATTTTAAATCAATCACATAATTACATCTACTATCCATTATTCAGTAAACACTATGAAATGCTGAGCATCTAATATGCATTATTTAATAAGTCTAGTTTGTTTAGTATCTACTAAGAATGATTTAGTATCTGCTATGAATTATTCAGTAACCACTGAGATATATATATATAGGTACTGAATTATTCAGTACCTACTATGAACTGTTTATTTTCTCCAATTAATTATTCCGTTATGAATTCAACATATATTTTTATACATAATTATTCAGTAAACATTGTGAAATTTTGAGCATCGAATATAATTTATTGAGTATGTCCAGTTTGTTTAGTATCTTCTATGGATTATTTAGTGTCTACTAGGACTTATTCAGTAACTACTATGAATGATTCAGCATCTGCTATAAATTGTTTAATAACTTCTTTGATTTTTTCAGCATCTACTATGAAACCGATATGCAAGTTATGAAAGTGAGGAACTGAAAGAGTTTAAGCTGGCGTAACAGTGTTGAACAGGTGTGGTCCTTACCTGATAGTGGAATGTTTTACTCTGGCTCCTCCTCCTCCAGTCTTCAACGAGTGTGTTTGAATAAGGCTTTCTTGCCCCTGTGCAGGGCTGGTTACAAAGCTAGTTCCCCCTCTAGCGGACTGCCCTTTGACCCCACCAGCATTCCATGTGTAGGCTGTGAGGTGATGTGAGGAATTCCTCTGAAGTCTGCTTAATGGGCTGTTCTTCTCTCTCTCCTGAGGAAGAGGTTGGGTTAAAATGTCCCTGAGAGCTTTCAGAGAAGTTACCTTCAGCCCCCTTTACACATACATTCTAATTTTCACTGGTGGATTATTGGGTAACCCGTTAACATAGGAAAGGTCCGCTGCTCCACTGGTTCATGTATTTCTAAAGTCTGAACACCAATCAGAAGAGTTCAGAGAACTTAATTTTTAGTGTTCAATTTCTGATTATTTTTGAGTTTAACATTAAAAAATAACACATCAAATACAGAGTTTTGCACAGGCCACATTTTATGTTTTACTTGTATATTAAATACTATCTATCTATCTGTCTATCTATCTATCTACCTATTTATCTATCTATCTATCTGTATTAGCTTATTGATCTATATAAGACTTATCAAAACTAACTATTTAGAGATAGGTATTTTTTTAGGTGTTAAAAATATCTCGATTTGACAGAGCACTAATTACACACTGCACAGATTCCTTTTTGGAACAGAATTTATTTTTTCAAAAACTTTGATCATAATATTTGGGCAAAACAGTGATCTTATGGAAGAGTGCAACAGAGTTCTGAACATCACAGGAACAGATGGAACAAATTTCTATGTTAAGTAGTTATGAGTTGAAACAAACCCCTAAACAGACCCTCGGAGTGTAAAGGACGAAGATTAAGCCGGTTGGGTCTGAACTGAGATGTTTTCAGTCACGTTTGGATTGCGAAACTTTAGCATCCCTGTTGTAGCTGGTGCCACCCACCCGGATGGAATGCAGGGCATGTGCTGCTCTGTAGCCCCCGATTCATAAAAGAAAGGGCTGGAGGTGGTGTTTCTAAATCAGAGAAAAACGGAAGGGGTAGGTGGGGGTGTCAGAGGGGTTCAGGAGTTTATTTCCCACCCACATCATCTACTGCACAAACAGACAGCACCTGACCCCCCTCATCTCCCCCCACCCAAATATACAGCAGTCTATTAAAGGAACAGTCCTGCGTTTTTTAACCTCCTCCACTGACGATCATCTCAACACTTTTCACTGAACCTACTGAAAGAAAACAAAAGCTTTTACTGGAAAGACACTAATCTCTGAGCTTTCTGTTTTTATTCACCAAAGACAATAAAACAAATGGCACTCTTGAACAGGCCACATGTTATGTTTTATGTTTAATATTTTCCCCACTATGTTAAATTCAGTAAATAAACAGTAATACATATATAAAATGTATTAAATATATAGACGTGTGTTCTCTGTAGAGGACGTGTGTAAATGATCTGTTATTATTTGCCTAAGCTTTTCTGTGTGACTCTAGGTATTTATTTAGTTGTTTGTTTGTTCAGATAATTAGAATAATAATGTTCAGATAATATAGAATAATAGAATAATATTACTGAACTTTACCATGTAATTACCAAATTACCATGTAACATTTATAGACTTAAAGGGCTTATTAGCCTTGATTTTTCCTTATTTTCCTCTCTACATACCATACTGTGTCTATGTGGTTTTATGTACAAATAGATTTCATAGATTTATATTTTGAATATTTTAAACACCTTGGTTTTTGTAATATCACAAAAACTGTGAAATTCATTAGTATGGATTGGGAAGTGAACAGTACTTTTTGAAACTTTAAAACAACGTTTACACACTAAATCAACAAACTCTTTTTTTCAACAAGAAATCGGTTTTCCATTATATGGGTCCCTCAAAATAAGATTAACGAGTTATTGAGGTTTTAGGTATAATCCACACCTTTCATTTTCATAACAATGGTTCCCTAATGGTTCTTGGCTTATGGTCCTATGGAAATAGTTCAATAGTACAGAACCCTTACATTATTCTCCTGAAAATAAAAGGGGTCAGAAAGGGGTACTTGGTGCAAAGCAGTATAGGAACCACTTTTGGTACCCTAAGGAACCTTTCAATGGATGGTTCTTTGGAGAACACTTTCTGTAAATGAAATATATTTTTAAAGATCTCTTTAAAGTTTAAAGAACCTAAAGATATATGTTGACCTATGAATAGGTAAAGAACCATTACGTTACATGAAGGTTCTTTAAGATCATAAATCTCTTTTTCAACCTTGTTGAAACCAAAAGCAGCTTTTCTGTGGCATCACTCACAGAACCCTTTGTGGCACCTATGTTTGTATGTGGAGGTTGTTTAAGCTTTAAAATGGTTCTTTACACTTTACGTCTCATTCACAAACATGGTCCCTCGAGATAGCACACATTTAATAGGTTATGTTATAGTAAGGATCCTGTGTAAGTATCTTTAACTGAATGTATCTTTAACTGAAGCTAAATCATCTGCCCATTCTAAGTTCAGGAGAACATGGTGAAATTATGATCTGTGCTATTCGACCATACACTGCAGATGAAGATCAGGTTGGAAAACGTTGAAGTGCCTCTTTCATCTCTTTAGATTGTGGAAAATCATGAATGTACACAGTCCGCTGCTGTTCGTCCCGCCAGAGATGAAGGAGAAACGTGAAGACGTCTAAGAAGTTACGGTGTGACGGGGGTGGGGAGGAAAGGGGTCAGAGGGCAGAGGAAGAAGGGAGGAACATTTTTGGAGGAAGGGAATTGGTGGGGGGGAGAGAGAAGAGTGAAAACAAAACAGGGAAATTTGCCCACCATTCAAAGATCTCTCTCGCTCTACATGCAGGAGATAGACAGGAGATGACGTGAAGTTCTGTCCATTCAGAAGAATCTGCCATCCAAATAAAGCAAAAGGAGATGAAGATCATCTCCACTTAGTTACTGTTTGGAATTTGACTGATTTTCGTGTTCTTCCTAATAATGACGAGAATGTAGCGTACACTCTTACTTAATTACTGAGTACAAGTACGATGTATTGGCATTCATTCAATGTATTTGTTAGATATGGCATTATATGGGTCCCTCAAAATAAGCTAAACGAGTTATTGAGGTTTTAGGTATAATCCACACCTTTCATTTTCATAACAATGGTTCCCTAATGGTGCTTGGCTTATGGTCCTATGGAAATAGTTAAATAGTACAGAACCCTTACATTATTCTCCTGAAAATAAAAAGGCCAGAAAGGGGTACTTCGTGCAAAGCAGTATAGGAACCACTTTTGGTGTCCTAAGGAACCTTTCAGTAGATGGTTCTTTGGAGAACAATTTCTGTAAATGAAATATATTTTTAAAGATCTTCCTAATAATGATAAGAATATACTGTAGATGGATGGATAGATAGATACAGACACAAATAGACAGAGAGCATCATACACAGACGTTTAGGTGGCCCTGGTCAAACGGCATGCTAATTTTGTAATTTTAATATTTAGGATGACTGTTTATTTACAGACAGATAGATAGATAGATAGATAGATAGATAGACAGATGGATGGACAGACAGGTGTATAGACGGATAGATGGATGGACAAATGGACAAACAGACATTCTAACTTCCTGTTTTAGTGAGTTTAGGAAACCCTAGTTTAAACTACATCTCTCTCTACACTCTTAATTACTGAGTACAAGTATGATGTATGATGTATACAGATAGAGTTCTGTATAGCACCAACAAATAAAATTGTTTTTAATAGTTCAAAGCCTTTTTTCATAAACCTTTATGTGTGTGTGCGTGTGTGTATGTTTGGTCACTAGGTTTTATTATATACTCTATACTGATACTATATACTATATACTACCTTCTATCATACTGTGCACTCTGTCTAGTACCAGAAACGAGGTTCTTGCAACTATAGCAGAACATTTGGTGCCATATGGAGTCATTTTTATGATGGAAGATCATTCTGTGGTTCCTTAGTAGACTAATGGGAGTAGTTTTATATTACAAGTAGGACAAAAAAGAATTGGGTAATTAAACAATTTCAGTATTTATACATTTTATATTTGAATATTAAAATCTAGCACATCCTTAAAAAGTGTTCTTTAGTGAGTAAAATATATGTTATATTGTAGAACTGTGAACACTAAAAAAACTGTTAGATAATGAAAGATTTTCATATATAAGAACAACAGTTCTGTGTAACACAAAAAAGGGTTCTGCTACTGTTCCAAGCCAATGAACCTTTTAGGTACCATATAGAACCATTTTTGCGATGTGTGCAAGACCTTTCACTATCAACAACAAATGGTTTTTCGAGTGTTCACGGTTCTATATATAACCATTTTCTTGACTAAAGAACACTCGAAGATTCACCTTTTTAAACATTAAAATATAAAAAAGTATAAATATTGAAAATGTTTAGTTACTGAA
The DNA here is from genome assembly GCA_034552555.1 of Semaprochilodus insignis. NCBI lineage: Eukaryota > Metazoa > Chordata > Actinopteri > Characiformes > Prochilodontidae > Semaprochilodus > Semaprochilodus insignis. Next base: position 10,022,855 of record CM067490.1, on the reverse strand, counting down.
GGACTTTTTGTGCTACTTCTTTGTTAATTTCAAATTAATTTTACTTGCATTTAAAACCATTTTATGTAAGTGTCAGAATAAACAACCTGACTCAGAAAAAGAAAAACTATAACAAGCTATAATCTGTCTCTGCGCTGCTAGTTTAGAGTAAGTGATTATATAGCCGATCCTCCTCAACACTGATTAAAAAAGTTGTAGATGACAAAAAGGTCATTTTTGAGGTTTAGTTTCTATCCGCCGAACTGTTTCCTTGAGTTTAATTGAAATAAACAATTATTAAGCAATTAAAGACAGATTTAATCCCCACAAATACTCACAATTTTAGTAGCCTATAAAGACACTGTTTAATCTGCAATTGACTTCCGAATGTGGAATTAGTTTTAAACCATTCATAACTGCTTCTACAGTTACACTTTTGCAATAAAAACATGTACATGTGAAAATCAGAGCTTTTACTCCAAATTTCACTGAAAATTGCACATGCTCACATTTTACTGAAATTGTCATATTTAACATTTGTATAAGCATCACTGCTACATGAATAATATATTTGATTTTTAATGCGTGTCAACTAATAACCAAACATAAACTAATAACTAAACTTCCACAAAGCTTAATCAACTCCAAATGAATTAGAACATTAAAACAAAACAACAAAAGCAACTTTGCTTAGAAACCTACTGAATAAATTTGTATTTGTATCCTAGTGATGTGTATTCATACATGTTTTGTTGGTTTCTCTAATTCTCAGTAAAATTTCGTTGATTATTAAATTCTGTTGAATAAACTAAAGATTTGTGGTAATTTGTATTATTTTATCTTCCTTTTAATTTGAACTTAACTTGTAAAAGAGTGAATGAATTTGAAAAAATTGAAAATTCAGGAGTGCATGCTTTACAAAAAAACTCTTTACATGAGAAATTTATATATACATATTTGAATTTTCATGATTAGCATGTTTTAAAAAGCTAACTTTCTCTTTGAGAATCAGTAACATAGAGCTGTCTGTCTGAATAGCTCTGGATGTGTCTGGAACAGATTCATTAAACTGCAGGCAGTTAGCCTTCGATTCAGTGATTCAGAATTCTGAGGTCTACATTTTCAGTATTTTACAGTCTTAAAAAATGCTGTATGGAAACATTTGGGTGCCCCTGGTCAGATGACATGTTGATGATTGTCTAAGTGAAAATAATTGAATGCATCCTCTTGCAGAGAGCACACCTCAATCTGACATGTCTCTGCATTTTTAACAGGGTTTTAATTATGTGTCAAAAATGTTCATAATTTAAAGATGGATTATTCTGTATCAGCCTTCATCGATTTGTGGATGTAGAGCTTCTGATCATTACCAACCACAGGGATAGAGAGAGAGAGACAGAAGTGTAAGTCTGTGTGTATTAAAGAGAGTGTGTGTGTGAGAGAGAGAGAGAGAGAGATGAAAAAAGTGAAAGCAAAAGAGATAAAGAGACAGAGAAAGGAAAAATGTGTGTGAGAAACAGAGAAAGAAAGAAAGGAAAAGCAAGAAAGACAAAAAGAAAAGGAGAGGAAGTGCAAGAAAAAAGGAAAACACACAAACGAGAGAGAAAAAGAGAAATAGAAAAAGAGCGAGAGAAAGGTTGAGAGAAAGAGAGAAAAAGAGAAAGAGGTTGAGAGAAAGAGATAGAGAAAGACAGAAAGAGAGAGAGAGCGAGAGAGAGAGAGAGAGAGCATCCCTCCTCTTTTTGCAGTCTATTGAATTCGTGCTCTCAACATCAAACACTTTTCGCCTATTAACTGCACAATCAGAGGTAGAGAGCGAGAGATGTAGGGTCGGAGGGGCAGAGGGACAGAGGGACGAAGGGATGGAAGGATGGGGGGCCGCAGGCCCTTTCCCACCGGACAATACCATTATTTCAGCTCCCTTGGCCAGGAATGCCAGATTTCACAGCCCACTACTCTCCTCCAGATGTCAATCAGAACACCATGAGGCCATCAGGCGCCTCCCTGCAACACACCCCTGCCCCCTCCCCCAGCTCGGCCCACCCTGGAGGCCCCTGTACCCCCCACTCGTGTGGACAAGACCACACCATCCGATATGTGTTTTCTCTGCTGATATAGATACAATGACCATCAGTGATCAATAAAGAGGATGTGTGCAGTTTGCACCCATGTAGTGCTGCATAGTGGATATTACAGACCATGAAGTGTCTGGGATTAAGATTAAGTCTATATCTGAAGACTTGCTGGGGTCTAAAAATTAGGTTAGGGCTTTTGTAATTGATGGGGCACTATAGATAATGCTTTTATATAGTTTATACCATTCATTGCTTTTTTTAATATTGTGAGATCTGATACTAAGACTAAGTCTAGATCTGTAGATTTACAGGCTCAAAGCTATAAAGTTTAGTTCTTATTAAATCTAGTTATTGTAAAACTTTTAGACCTTATATTAAGACTAAGTTTCATTTGTAGATTTTATAGTATTTAAAAGTTAACTTTTTGTCTGCCTAATATCAAGACTAATTCTAGTTCTGTAGATCTGTTGGCTTTAAAGTTCAGTTCTTATTAAATCCTTCTATTGTAAATACTGTATGCCTAACATTAAGACTAAGTCTAGTTCTGTACATTTACAGGCTCAAAGCTTCAACGTTTAGTTCTTATTATTTATTAAATTCAGTTATGGTATACATTTTTAGACCTTATTTTAAGACTAAGTTTTATTTATAGATTTTACAGTATTTAAAAGTTAACTGTTTTGGTCTGCTTAATATTAAGATTAAGTCTAGCTCTGTGGATTTATCAGATTTGAAGTTTGGTTCTTATTAACTCCTTCTATTGTAAATACTGTATGTCTAACATTAAGACTAAGTCTAGATCTGTAGATCTATCGGGTTTAAAGTTTGGTTCTAATTAAATGCTTCTATTGTAAATATGGTATGTTTAACATTAAGACTAAGTCTAGTTTTGTAGACTTTCTTGGGCTTAAAAGTTAATTTTCTGTATTCTTATGAAGTCCAGCTTTGGTAAATGTTCTGGGGTCTAATATTAAAATCAAGTCTAGTTGTATAGACTTTGTTCGGCCTAATATAAATACTAGTGTAGAAATTATCTTAAATTATGTTTAGTTTAGTACATTGTGACATCTAAGATTTTGAAATCTCATTTGTAAACATTACAGAACACAGGATTTATCATAGGTCTATTTATTGTTGACTTTGTGGTGTCTTATAATAAATATAAGACTCTTTTTGTGGTGTACCTGCTATGGGACAGGTTCTATGATCAACTTCAGTTTATTACATTTATTTAAGCAGTTGAAATAAGATAATTAAGATAATCACAACAATCGTGTATTAATTATATATTAATAATAAGAAAATGAATTTAAAAAACGTGCTTAAATACAGCTCAAAGTTCTCCTCTAAGGACGCCAGTAAATCATAACATACTAGCGTGAATGAATGAAAGTGAACGTGCCTTGAAATTCTGTGAATGAAATTAAAAAAAGCGTCGCGTGTTTGTTGTTCAATTAAACTTCTCCGCCGTTGACGTCACACCACGAAAAAAACCCTACCAATAGCGCCGCGCTCTGCGACGACTAGCGCAAGAAGAGACCAATCAGCGATGGGCATGCAAATGAGGATTGCACTTTCATGGCGTTCTTTTTTACACCTGTATTGAGACGGATACGACTTCCTGAGATCTGATTGGATGGCGACATTGCCTCTCTTGCGCAGCGATTGGCCACACTCGCACGCAGACGTATTCGCTCATAAGTATGAACTAACTAGCAAATCGCTGCGCAGGAAGGGCGGAGTGTTCGCGCGCTCCGGAAAGGCGGAGCGACCGTGAGTTTCACGTTCCAGCCAACCAGAGCGTATGATGGGAGGGGCAAGTACCGAATACGGGTGGGGTGGGGGAAAAACACAACGTGCTTTGGCTGGATCTGAATGTCAACTAGTCAAAGATGGAGTCTTAAACGTTGGAAGTTGGAGGAGGTGGTGGTGGGGGGAGGGGGTGCGGGCTTTTCTTTTATTGATTGATTAATTAATTATTTTGCTTATTAATCGTTTGGACTATTTCATTTTCCGTATATATTTAGAAAAAAAAGATTTTGCGCAAGTCTTTCGAGAGGCTGAAAAAACCCGAAACCGGAGGTTTTACACCTCAACTTTTTACTCCCTCCCACTTTAACCTTCCCTCCCTCCCTCCCTCCCTCTCTCTCTCTCTCTCTCTCTCT
>CM067490.1:9997692-10018484 GCA_034552555.1 Semaprochilodus insignis | reverse complement strand
GCGGGCGGAGGGGAGGGGAGGGCAGTGCAGGGGAGGGGGCTAAGAGAAAAAAATGGACAGATTTTTTTTTGACGAAAGGAGAAACCTATCGTCAAGATGAGCCACATTTCTCATGGCCACACCGGGACCACGCTTCGACGAGACTGGGTAACGAAGAAATGCTTTGAAAACCTTCATGTGCAGGGAGTGTCATTGAACGGAGCACGTAGCTTAAGCTAGCTGGTCTGGAGATACTCAACATGCAGAGATAAAACTCAGCGTGGGTTCGTGCATCTGCGGAAATCAGGAGGGAGACAGAGCCCCGGGCAGAAGGGAGGAAAATTAGGGTTTTGAACGAGGCTTAAGTCTTATTCGCCAGCTTCTTGTTCGAATTTTCCCGTTCCACCTTAAATGGTGCAGCAGTTGCGTTCTGGTGCCTCAGGAACACCAGAACGTAACTGCTGCACCATTTAAGGTGGAACGGGGAAATTCGAAGGAAAGGCTGGCGAATAGCTTCGTGGGTTTTGACTCATTTGGCTACCAGGTTTGAGCTTTATCTCTATTTCTCTCTCTTACTCGAAGCAGAATAACAACATGAGCTATTTTTTATTTACTGGTATCTTTATTATTAAACAGCCCAGCAGCAGTAATTCAGGTTTTTTGAAAATGTTTTTAAGTCACTCGATCTTACAGGTTGTAAAATGTTTTAGGCTGATTTAAATGAAGCCTTTTATTTTCTTATTCAGAATTTGACTCTTGTTTTTGGCTTTATTTCATGTATTTTGTTTTAAGCCACAAAACCCCATAAAATGGAAAACGGTGGTTAGAAATGCTTAGCAGTGTTCCAGCAATGCAGAAGAGGAACACCATGTTCGAGCCAGACTGAGGATGTGAAAGTTGTCTTGCAACTTTGGAAAGACTTTTATTATTTATTTTAGGCAGTGCTCACAAAGACTGGACCTTAATAGTCATTTTAAATAGTATTAGACATAGTTTCTAACATACCAGGGTCCATTTTGCAGTGCATTAGCTGGTAAAAAAAACAAAAAGCACCAGAAGGCCATTATAAAATTGGGTTTTGTAATCTTGGATGTTTGCCCATTTTAAATTGTATGTACATGCTTAAAAAAGGACAGGTTATAGGCATGCACACCCATCTATTTTGGTTTTGTTTTTTGATAGTCAAATTTACCAAACCAATGTCAATGCAACACAATGTATTGTGAATTCCTTCTGAAAGTGCCAGAGATTAAATTCAGCTCAGGAATCCATATGAGCGGAGTCGATTGGTTAAGGTCTGATAAAACGTGACAAGATGGAGGAAAAGGATTGGCTGGAGAAATGGTGTCAGAGCGCGCCGACGTTGACCGTGTTTTTGTCCATTGCCCTTTTTCTGTTGTACTACTGTGAGCATTCAGAAGAGCAGTGCAATATTAAAAGGGCATTGGCTGGAAGATCAGAGACCACCGTTTCTTGCTATTATTGCCTTAACCCTTCACCTTGCTGCTGATTTGACATGCTTGAACATGTGGAAGTACAGTGGGTGGTGGGGGGGACACCTGTTAGGCCACGAACTCTGAGATGTTTTGCTTCTCCACTGTTACTGTATGGGGCTGGTTCAAAGGTCGCAGGGACTGTTTTTTGTCCCTGTTTTTCTTCTAAACCGTAGTTCTGGTTCCAACAGTCTGCAGATTCTACTGGTTTGTTACATGTCCGTCCTTCTAATAGAGCAAAATAATAAGCTTAGCTGTCATTCATGGACTACAAATCTGTCCCATTTCACCTGAACCTGTATACACAGCTCTTAAACGTGTTTGCTTTTAGGTCAGTATACATAAATAGCAGTTTTCTAAAATTGTGCAGTATAGTAACTTCACATGGGTCCTGCACAGCTAATATTTACATATGTACGTACACATTAGTTCCTGATAATGTTGGGTAAATAGTCAGAGACAGGCTATGGACATTCGTTGCAGTTGTGCAGCTTTAATACCACATTTCTAAAATTGTATTTCTGGTCCACAACATGGAGGCTTTGTATGTACATACTCGGTCTTAAACATTGTTAAATGTAGGACAGATTTTTAGTGGCAGTTTGGAGTTTAATATCACTTGTAAGACTGAGATTATGTTTTAATTAGGTTTAATATCACTTTTATATGAAAATTATTTTTTTATTTAAAAAATGCATTTAATAAAACAGTTATTTTATCAAATAACTGTATTTAGTTCATTTAGGCTGCAAAAACAGTTCTACACTTTGTATGTACATATTGGATCTTAAACATTGTTTTAGGGAAAAGCTCAAAGACAGGTTAGGAACAACGGTTTTGCAGCCGTAATATGACTTAAAACTGTATTTGTGGTTCACAATATAGTACATGCTGCAAAAACCATTCTACACTTTGTAGGTGCATACTGCCTTTTAAACATTGCTTTGCTTAAGCTAAATGTGCAAGGACATATTCTGAACAGTAACTGCAGATTTAATATCACTTTTTCTAAAGTTGTATTTATGGTTCACAACATAATGTGTGCTATACATTATACACAACAAATATGAGCATTCATATTCACTTCTGAAAATGTTGTTTTGATCCGAGAACATATGAGGGAAGGTATTTTGAACAGATTTGAAGGAGCTCTTTAATTTGTTTATTTATTTTTCTTTTCCCCCATGTATTTTAAAATTGAACAGCACTTGTAGCACATTGAGGTGAAAAGCATGAAACTTGTGCTGTCAGCGATGGGTGCCAGAGAAGATGGCTGTCTCTGTGTCCACATGCTGATGTGCTGAGGTCAGCTGCTCTGACGATGTTGCACTACTGTAACATCCATTCTAGCAGTGCAATAGTATTGTCATAGCATTTAGCCTCTGCCTGCTTTCATCCAACAGGGGCCAGGGGCCAAGGACAGATGACTTTGACTTTAAATAGGGGCCTGTTTGGGTTTGTCAGTCAGTGGTTCCTTATTTGTAGTGCTGGCCAGTATTGATGGATTTAAATGTCACAATATTTTCCCTATATATTGTGATACTGGATAATGATAAAGTTAATGAAGCTATTTCTGTGCTGAAAGACTGTTTTGTTCTGTTTTCTGCTTTTAAATTGACAGGGAATCATATTGTAAAACATTAACCAGATGGATGTTTCTAGAAAAAGAACTAAAAGAACCTACTATTTGTTTTATTTTACATATTTCAGCCATTCTATAAAACCCAGTAAATGGTAGTTATGGCTCTTTCTGTAGGTTTCTGTAACCTACTAGGATTGCGAAAACTAAAAATCAGTATTGTTTTGTGATTATACCCTTATACATTGCCCAGCACTACCTGTGATAATGTACAGTATAATGCAGAATTTTGAACACCCCCAGTCAAACTATGTTTTGTTGCTTTTCTAAGTGGAAAATAAGTTACATTACCTTATACAGGAAACTTAAGTATGTTGCTAGGCATGACACATCACTCTAAGGTCTTCCCATTGATGAAAAGAACCCAGAGTCTTGAATAATCTCTATTTTTTTTATTTATTTCTATGCTCATGTTAAAAATGTACTCAGACTCTTAAGGGTTTGTGTGTCCCCAGACACAGATTAAGTTTACCCCTAAACTGATGGTGATTCACCATTCAAATGGCTATTTAGTCCAAGATGGGGTGTAATCCGGGTCTGGGATGTCTGGAAAAACCAGCCCAAAGAGTATATACTGCAAACTTCCAGTACTATTTATATGGATTTAATATATTGGCGGAACAGAAAAGTATAAAATGTGGCCTGTGAGAAGGTTATAGCATATTTCGGTGTACCCAAATGTGTTAAAATCAGCAAATAAACAGTAAGTGTGCATTAAAGTGTGCTCTCTACAGAGAATGTGTACTTTATTTTGTTTACTCAGAAAAGCAACATAAACATGAGCATGAGCAGGGAGGCTCAAACTTTTGCACAAAACCGTGACTTTGCATTGAAAGCTTGTCGAAATCAATAAACCTGTTTTGAAGAATGTTTTTGATTTGACATGGAAATTCCCCTTGGTGCAGGTGTCAGTCATAGAAAAGTACATACAATACAGAAAATATTCTTACGTAATACAGATTTTACTACAGGACGTTTCAAGAAGGCACACACCCACCCCAGGGTCTATAAACGTGTTTTGTTTGTCCGCCATGTCGTGTCATCACGGCTAGCGTTTGTAGGTAAAGCAGAGAATAGCAGGGGCAAAATAGAGGTGCATGGAGGGAGGTGGTGCGGGGTATGTAGGTTCCTCTTATGTCGCAGGTCAGCCCTGGGGGGAGTTGTTTTCAGTGGAATGTGGGGAGGCAAGTCCAGTTGTGTGAACGGATGGGGAGGGGGAGGGGGGTCAGGACAGGGGCCCAGGACTGCTAAATGCCTCTCTCTGCATCACCGACTGCCTGAATCCACTCTACACTACAATACAAAGCTCTAAAATGTGTGCGTGTCAAAGTGCTAGAGGGCCGTTTGGTTAACGCAGTAACTATAAAAGGTGTTCCAAGTCTGTACATGCCCCGTACCACATCAGTGGCATTTTAACTTTTTGAGATCCAAACTTTCAGGTGAAGCCTGCATAGGTATGGATATTTGTTTAATTTTATTTTTCTTTGTGAGCATCCTTTGACCTTCGCCAGACAGTTGCTTTCATTATTCATTCTTCTGTTAGCTACTGTAGCCAAGTTTGCATTCATTAATTGTTTTTGTGCTTGATGTGAAAGAGTTGTGCAAGCCTACTGAAACCCAATCTGGACGTGATTTTTTTTTTTTTCCCCCTTTCCCCCTCAACTCCCCTATAATCTGATTATTTACAGCATGGAGTGGAATGGGATTTTAAGGCATGGCTGCGGAATATGTGTCAGGTTAAATGTTAACCCAGCTTATCTATAGGGCCGAAAGGGAGGGCAGCACCCTCAGCCACTTTGGCAAAGAATGCAGCTTGTTGGGGCGTGTTTGAAATGGCTGCTGGGAAATTGTGGAATGTAAGGAATGGATGATGACGATGATGTGTGTCTGCAAAACTGCCGGGCACGACACATTACCCTAACACTTTCTCATAGATAAAGACAATGCAGAAATTTAAATAATCCATTTTTTTGTTGTTGTTGTTTCTCTATGTTCCCATGTAATGTTTAAAATGTACTCAAACTCTTAAGGGCTGGTTTGCCCAGATTAAGCCTTAAACATAACCTAAAAACATTTTCAATGGTGATCCAACATTGGCATTTCTATTTAGACCAAGACTAAGCTTAATCCAGGTCTGGGATGTCTGGGAAAACCAACCCAAAGAGTAATTAACACACTGCACCAAAAAAAAGCATTGTTTCTTGAAGCAACATGATCTGCCATTGGAGTCATTTCACAGGATAAAATTGTAAGCCGAGTGGAAACAAACATTTAGAAACAAGCTGAATAACTTTTGCAACAATCTTAAAATGTAAAATATATGTTTTATGATAGCCTGTATTTTGTTGCAGTAGAAAACGACTCGCAGAAAAATTCTGAACAGTACCTACAGGCAAAAACGGTTTGCTTTGATAATATTTACTTCCCAAGTTTAAACATGGGGGGAGACAACTTTTTTAATTTAGATAAGAAATAGGAAATACAAGCTGGAGCATAACTGGCCACAGTGTGAGGGAAATGTGGGAATTATGAGAAGAATATTTGTTTTAAGCGTTTATAAAGTGATTTCATTGGAGAATTATACTTGTTTTCAAGACTAAACTCCTATACAAGTTAACAGTGTCAAGGTGCTTCTGCTAAGATAGCCATTTCTCGGAGCCCAGAACTGAAATAGCCGGGTTTTTTTGGTGACGTTCACCTACCAGTCAGACATGAATGCTGCAGTCATTATGAGCCTTAATTTATTCCAAACTTGAGATTAGTCTTATTTGAAACTCAGCCTGGTTGTAGCTATGTGGCTAGTTATTAGCAGGCCACGCTACTGGTACAGCTTCTAGGCCTTCGTGTTTTCAGTGAAGTTTGGTTTCAGAAAGCGTGCTGTAGCCTGTTTACACGTCTGTGTTTAATACAAATAAATTAGATATAGGAAATATAAGCGCCAGAGCTCCTTTCATACTGTGAGCAAAAAGGCATGTCACACGAAATACTCGTAACACGAAAGGAAAAAGCTGCCTGTTAAACGTCTACAGGCGCTTCGATACGTGGAAAAGCTGCGCCTGTGAAGCTGTATCCTAGGCCAAGCTGAGCGTTTATTATGTTAATTGCTTAATGAATTAACAGTGCCGGTTTTGAGGATGGAAAATGCTCATGTAGTGGAATACAAAAGGCCTACCGAGTCACGAATCTGCGAATCTCCTCGCAGTCCTGTATCAGTGCCGTAGAGGGGTCATTGGGAGAGAGACAAAATACTAAAGGGCTGCACAACTGTGCTTGACGAATATAATCTTATGCTTTGTTGTATTATTATTTTTTTAAATACATGTTTTCTGTAGATGGCTGGTTCACGCTATATGGTGCAGTGGCTGTTATGTCGAAACTGGTGTGGTTGAATCTTGTTTGTAACGGGCCATGTTTCCACACTCAGCAGGGCGGCACCGCACACGCGGAGTTTGGCGCCATCTAGCGGCCACTGTGCGTTAATGACTCTTTCTTAACTGCTGTGATGGGTTTTGTTTTATGATGAAGCGAGATGGTGAACATGGCGATGACGTATGTATAGTTTCCTATGGGACTACATACCTGTTTAACATGTTCGCAAATCCTTTATCAGCTTACATACATTTTAAGACAAATGTATGTAGGTCCCTGCAGAGGATGTGTACGTAGCTGCACTTAGTCAGTTTTAGCTTAAAAATGGTTTAGCTTAATCAACGGTTGTCGAACGTTTGCTTTCACGATCTCTATGTGTCTGACTGGCCTTGTATGTATGTGTATATATATAAAAAAATTGTGATGTATTTTACTAGAATCAGCAAATTCAGTTTGCAAAAAGTCGCTATGTGTGTTCAAATGCTGTGTTCATTACTCTTCGTTGTCATGTCTTTTTTTCCGTGAATGTCACATAGAATGACAAATGTAAAAATAAACAAATAAATAAATAAATACTTGTGTGACCTCCTTAAACTGCTTATAGCAAGACACAGTTACTTAGGTAGGGCATTGTATTGTGTTTGTGTTTTCTGTGCCTCATGAGGCAGGCCAAAGAATTTCTTCTAGTCTAAAAGTATATCCTAACATAACAAGATGTAAGAGGGTAAAGTTTGTGTAATCTAGTATATTCCATTCTGTGTAGGCTTGAACATTGTGAATTTCAGTACAATAAATAAATAATGACACTTAATTTTTTTTATTAACTATAAAAAAAGATACAAATCTTTAAGAAAACAAATCTTAGATTTAACATGAAGCTTATAAGAAACAGTTAAAATAGCACAGACGAGAAGTTACATGCTTTTAGAAGGTCAAACACTGACTATGCAAACGAAAAGAATGCAGAGAGCTGAAGGAACCAGTTCTGTGGGTTTCAGAACACAACGTATGGCGTAACAAAAACTAAACCTGCAGCAGCCTAATCTATCAAATAAAGCAAATATGCAGGATATATAAACAGCACAAACACTGTCGACAGTAGATCTCTATTGTTGTTAAAGCATGGGCTCTTAGATAAGACTAACAAAAGTTAAATAATTAAAATGGGAACAATTTATAATTAGATTATAAATATACCAAAAACATGTATCTGGAGGAACTGTTTACACAGCAGTCGAGTACATGGATAGCAAAAACACTATGCTACGCTTTCTTATATTGAGGTATATGCAACAGTTGTGGCTGTCAGTTTTCATGTTCTATTAATTTTTTGTCTAATTTCCATTACAGAGAACACAAATATACAAACACTTTCTGTTTATTTGTTTACTTATTTGTTTTGTGAACTTATTCTCACAAATCAACAAAACATGGAATTTGACTGGGGTGTTCCAAATTTTGCATACCACTGTAAAAAAGTGGCCTCAGACTTGCACTGTGGCCAAAAACATGCATATTTTATTGAATATTACTATAATAACTGAAAATAAAAGGATTTTAACCTGAAGAATTTCCAGGCTGATACATTTTCAGACTCCTAGTTTGCTCTTCCAGGACTGAAGCTAAAGAACTTTAGCCTGTTAGCACATTCACAAAGACAATGACATGAACACAGCTGTGCTGTCGCCTCCACTCCAGCATTTATCGCCAAATTAAATCCTTAATTACTAGTGGTGAACAGAGAGAATGAAATAGAAAATCTTAAGTTGAAATATTCTCATTGCTGAAGTTTCTGGAGTGTGTAAATTTTCAGAGAATGTTTAACGGTTTCTAGGGACTAAAGAGTATTTTTCACTTAATTGAATAATCATGTTCGCTGCATTTGAACTCTGCAGGTGTAATTTTCCTACATTTCTGCATAATTTAATGGCTAAGATGCTATTCGGAGTGATCTGGTGTGAAATGCTCCGTTCTGAAAAAACTTACAGAGTCAGAATTGTTCTCAGTTTTGGTGACAGGAACCAGACCTCCACCCCTGAAAGCTCCCACACAGAAAGGTATTACACAAAATGAGTATGAATACACTACTTGATGCCCGACACCTTGTTGTACAATAGTTTTGAGAAGATTTTGGCCTAAAACTATGTATTATTTATGCAGGGAGGAGGGCTACATGCAGGGGGTTGCAAACAGTGTCCAAATTAAATGTATTTTGATTGGTTATAGATGTTTATGTAGACAACAAAAATGAAGATAAGAGATTTTGTTCCAGCAGTGATATAAATACATGTGTAGGTTCCCTGGGCATTTTGAAGAGCAAATGAAATGGCTATATGTGTACTGTAGGGACCCCTTGTTCCTACCAGCATCACAGAATGATTTCACAGCAAACCACTCTGAATGTTTACATCTCAACAACTCAACTATGCAGAAATGTTGAAATATCGGTAGGGTTTTTTTTTCGTTCTTGAAGGGTCTCTGTGAAACTGCTTATTACAAGGTCAAATGTATAATAATATCTGCTACAAGTCTCAACTGAAACATTCTGATATCTCTGTCTAATCTAAATCCAAATTATGTTAACACGACTCACGTGTCATCTTAATGCTAACACACTATCAGAAACCCTCGAGAGATGCCATAAATTTATACCATAATAATATATAAAATCCTCTGTATAAGTGAGTAAGAAACAAAACCTTGCTTTGAAATGTAGTTAGGTATCTGAATATAAAAGTACTGTAAGTTATTACAGTTATTAGGTTATACTGAGTGATTCCTGCTAAGCAGAGCTCTATAGCTGTAAAGTACTTTTTTCCGCCTCTGTTGACAACACATAACTAAAAAAGTATAAAAAAGAAAAAGCGGCATTATTTACAGCACGTAGAGGTAGTTCACCCAGTAATGTTGCTAATCAGCGATGACAACAGTGTCCAATAAGTTCGTTCACGGTTTTGACCTCTATTTTCATGAATGGTTAGCAACATTAGTATTTGTGGGTGAAGTATTCTTCAATACAGGGGTAAAGGGGAAGGTAAGAACTGCTATTGCTTGGGTTCCCTGGCCTGAGTAGACGATAAAGACAACTAAGAAAAAAACAGTTTACATTTGCAGAAATAAACTGGAAACGCATGGTCTCTCAATTTGTCTTCTCTCTCTCTCTCTCTCTCTCTCTCTCTCTCTCTCTCTCTCTCTCTCTCTCACGTCTCCATCCTTATGGCTGTGTTGTCCGGTGTGCAGTTATCCAGCCCACAGTTATCACCGTCACACTGACACGGCCTCTGTGAAAGAAAGAGTTAAATTTAAATGAATTAAATGTCTATAACTGACTTTACTAATCAGGAAGAATTTGGTTCTTGCGCTTTCTCGAGAGATTTATACTTGTAACAGTCCTATAGAAAACCACTTTTCAATAAGACTACCCTTATAGAAAGTTTCTGAGTCAGATAAAATAGTTTATTAATGGTTATTAACAACTTAAAAAACTCTTACCCTTCACTTACTTTTACACCTTTTATTTATGTGTTCTAACTGCTTATTAATGTTTATAAGGCATTTATATCCTAATTAATAACTATTTTCCCCAGACATTTAATGGGACATAAAACAGTAACATAACAAGTAGCATAGCTAAAACAGTAATAAACCACATGTCCTTTTCCCGACCGCATATTTTTCTCATAAACCTGAAATACAATAAAAAAAAATTGGTGGATAGATTTCCGAAATACTATATGGAAATCCTGGAATTCTATTATCAGTGAGTGAAGGATAACAGAACATGTCCCACCTTGACTGGTGTGAGGATGTGATTAAGTGACAGGTCGGGGGTGGACAGTTCTTGGCTGTGTTGAGGACTTACAGCAACTTCATGAGGCATCTGCAAGAAAATATACATGTATACATTATATTACCCTTCAAAGGTTTGTAATCACTAACATTAATAAAAACTGGGTATTTATATAAAAGTATTCTAGTTATGTGGTTCATGTAATTCAAGCTTTATTGCTTCTAAATAATTAGTAGTTAGCTGTGTAAAATGAAGCGATGTCAGATGTGTCCAGACTAATGAATAGAGCTGCATTTTAAATTGACTGCAAATGCTGTAAAACATCAAGAGTTAAGTTCTAATAAATTCAATGTTCAGAGATGATATTTAAAATGACCTCAAAGGAGGACCTTTGACAAGAATTTCAGTAGATTTGAGTAAATTAGAGTTTTAATTTATTTAATTACCTTGTTTATAAATTCTAAATATATTAAAAACCACATCTAGCTTATATCATTTACTAATGAAACTAAAAACTTAAAATTAAAAGCTAAATGGAGAGACATAGTGAAGTGCCCTATTGTGCAGCTCTGTTGCTTAGTAATATTAGCATTACAGCCATATGTAAAAGTTTAAACACCTCTATTGAAGTGTGGAGTAAACATAATAGAACAAACAATTTTCTTCAAATTTAGTGCACATCTCTAGTATTTCTTGAGTTTACCATATTCTGCAAAAAAGAAACTGTACCAAAATGTGCCATAGCACTCCAAATTATATGTTTAATGTTATTTTCCCCATAATATGTTAAAGTCAGTAAAATACAATACAGTAATAAGAAATACCATAATTGTGTATTAAAATGTGCAAAAGTGTGTTCTCTGTAAAAGAAATCTTCACTTGGTTACACTTCAAAAAGTCACCAAACCTTTGTATAGGACATGTAGGTATGTATTTATGTTTTAAAGGTAGAAGTTATCTTAAGCACAATACAGGAGATTCATATTAAGAATAAGATGAATTATTTAAAAAATAAGTTCTGTTATTTCTTATTACTTGTCTTGTATTTTTACATATGTTTATTGCATCTGAATGCTAGCAAATCTGCATACTTTCAGTTTTATAATCTGTAAACTCAGCAAAATCGTTCATATATTCCAAACTCTACATATTATAATAATAACATCAGACCTTTTTGTATATGTTTACATGGTTTCTGCTATATTTTAAATATACGAAAGACATATACATATTTATAGACCGTATATAGTTTTTTTTTTGACATAATATAATACATTCAGTGTGTATTCAAGTTCTGTAAGCATGTGTGTGCTTGTACACTCATCTGTAAAAATACTGCACGACGCAGGACTACATGCACGCAGACTGTTACACAACTGCTCTTAACACCACGTCAGAATCACTAAAGATTACAATGGTGTCGTGCCAGACTGTCATGGACTCAAAAACATAACTTTACAAGAGAAAGATTTTTTTTTACTTTTAACATATTTATATTACAAAGTTACTATCACTGTTGTTTTGTTGCTTTTTCAAGGTGCATTAATGTCACCGGGTTGTAGCCAATGTGATGTGACATCATCTATTAAAGTGTTTGGATTTGATGATTTGGATAATTCTGTCCGAACTAGAAAGTCAGACTAGACATTAAGTAACAGGAACTTTCTAATGTTATGTGCTGTTTCATGGATCATCGCCTTCCACAGTGCTGGCTTTTACATGAAATCTTTGGAGAGGACTCCATTGGTGAAGATTTCAACAGGAGTGACATTATTATTCTTCTTATTATTGTTGTTGTTGTTGTTGTTGTTGTTGTTGTTACCAGGACAGAGGGAGCTCTGAATAGATAGGTGATGGGGTAGTTCAGCAAGTTGAGGCAGGATGCAGCGTATAAGTCAGCATAACGAAGCAACTGGCTGGCAAAGAGAGTTTTCGTTGCACCACAACGCAGGAGACTCCCCATCTTTCCATAACACAGATCCACACCAAATGTCATCTTCTGCAATATACACGCATACAAACAAGACTTTAATGAAGAATGACAAGGGCACTGTTCAGAGTTGATAAATTATTGCACTGCCTTGCTACCTGCTTGTCCAATGGTGGACACGCAGGAGGCGTGGTCACGTAGAGCAGAAAGCAGGTAGCACCACGGGTAACGCCAGACACACAGTAAGAGAGACTTAAATCATGTAAAAAGTTGGTGCTGTTAGCCTGAAGCTGTATATATGTGTTTGAGAGGCAGTATTATGATGGGCTGTGGGGGCTGTTTAGTGGGGTGTTCAATAAATAGCACTTGTTTAACAGGGCAATATTTTCTGCATCTCTTTTCTTTGCCCAGTCATCACAGCATTAGCAAATCCCCAGTACCCTTTACCATACCACAAAAAAACACCTTACCTTAATCTTGGCCTGGATCAAGCTAATATCTGAACCACTAAGAACACCACTGTCCAAATGTCTGTAATGACAGTAACAGCATAGAGGGTAGATGTTAGGTGGATTTGTTTCTCTCTGCTGCCACCTATAGTTTATTTCATGTGTCACTGTTGCATCTGTTATTGAGGCAGATGTTGTAGAAACTTAACAATCTCATACTCACTTATGCAGCTCAGCCAGGTAAATATCGAGCTGCCTGAGCTCCTCAAACATACCTGCGTAAACATATATAACATTACTATTTATTATTACACAGTCTCAAAGTTTGTTATATCTGCTTTAAATGATGCAACACTACACTTTATCAGAAACTGTCCAGTTTGACCCCCATCTTATTGCTTATTGGTCCACTATATTGGTGTTACAGACTGTAGCCCTCAAAAACATTCATCATGGTCAGTGTCTGACCACAGGACTGCTGCTGACCAGACATATTTTGGAAAATGAACACAAAAATATTCAGCCGAGAATGGCTCTGTAATCAGAAACTGACCACATTTGTTTTGACATGGAAGACCAAATGTAATGGACCAATAACCAGAAAGACAAAGCAATATATAAGTAGAGCATGTACATTACATACATTACATTAAAAGAACTTTTAATTTTAATTGCTAACAAAAGCTAGCCGGCACCCTCAAAAGATGTTATGTTGGCTGGTCTGAGCTGCCCTGCATTTATTTTTAGCCACATTAGCTTAACTGGTGGACGGAATCTCCAAAAGAATGCTCACTAATTTTTTCAGTCCACACTTGTAGCTCCTTGACGAGTTCAGGCACCACCAAAAAGGTTTTCCAGCCCTGACGCTTCTTGGACTTGAGGATGTCCCCAAATATGTGGTCTCCAACGTAGAGAATCTCTTTCCCCCTCACATCCAGCAAGTCACAGATGATATCGGACGAACCTGAGGCAGGAGTTAAAGAGGAGGTTAAAGCATCAGTTGGATGGAAAAAATTCCTCCAATTTCTCCTCGTACCCCAAATATAACCAATCAGCCAAGACATGTTCAGTGTTTGAAGTCTGCTTTTTTTGCACAAGCTAGTAGTTTAGTAACTGGTAACTAACTAGTAACTAATAAATAAAGGAAGCATTGTACAAAGTGCATGACTAAGTCATCACAGTTGTCTCAAACCATGTTAAGTTGTTAGGTAACCTCTGACTTAATTATGTGGTTAAAAAGATCTAAATAAATCTATAAAAATAGAAGAGGTAGCCAAAAAGCTCACATTGTGTAAAACAGTAATAACCACACTGATGCCTGAATTTAGTCTATTTGTTATATACAGGTAATACAGTCTTTTGCCACACAGCTTTAGAAACAAGAAAAAGAGCTGAAATATCAATATTATATTTATCCAAGCCTATCATGGCACATCATCTACTCTACTGACCTCTCTTTCCTCTCCTAGGTGTAGAAAATAAATAGGCTTTATTTACCTCCAGAGTACACTGTTCCATGCTGCAGGTCTCCAGTGTAGGTTCCTATCCTCAGCTTCCCTGTGTTCTGAAAGAAGAACATTTAGTTGTAACATTAACATTAGTGGTGTTATGTGTATTTTCAAGGGGGGGTGTGGTGCATCTTATCGAGCTCAGTGAACAAAAATGAATGTGTCGCCCATAGGAAAATGTACAACACAATATGATTACTTGCTATTGCTGTATCTCAACCATGTTTGTCCTTTAATGTGGGTAAATTGTTTAAGTATATTATATTATATTATTTATTTATTTATATTTATTTTACTGCAGCTGTCTGTGAATCATTTACATTTTTAACACAAAAACCTTTTCAAATGTCTGTTGTCTGTTGTCTTACACTGTAGTTAAGTAAGTAAGTTTGGATAGTAAATAAAATGCCCATATTTGTGTTGTAGACATGGTGACCCCAGGCTACTATCACCACCACTGTAAAGAAATCTGAGCTGGTACATTCCTTTACAATGAACCATTTCATGCCTAACCACTTTGATTGAGTTTGTTTCCATCAGCTGCATTACGCAGAAACTTGGGAATATAATGGGTCCAGTAAAGACAAACCAGGTCAAAGCAGATTAAATAGAGACGTACCGTGTCCACCTGACGTAACACCGTCCCTTCAGCAAAAAACAGAGGCTTCCGCGTGTCAACCACCACCAGGTCAAAGTAGCTGCGCCATGATTTCTTTGGGTTCTGGGGAAGAAGGAGCCATTTTATTGACTGCACTGTTTTAGAAAGTCATAAAAAATATGAGCCCTTTAAGGACGACGAAAGGTGCTCACCTTTGAACCAGCTGGAAAATCTAGTAAGTATTTCATGATGCCCTGGTTAGAAAAAAGACAAAACCAGTCAATTTATTCAGGTTGTATATTACATAAACATGTAACAGTAAGTGCTGATCTAGGATTGGTTTTTGTCTTTCATATCCTAATATTCTATTTAGACATTCTGAGTAACTAATATAGAAACTAGTAGAAAAGGAGATGATTTGAATTTCATGAATAGTTTGTTTTGTTCAAGAATGAAAGTAAATATAATTCGATACATATCTCTATATATACAAGTACACACAAATGATTATGCAATGCAAGCTGAATGTATGACAAAACAACAAAGCTAACTCTTAATTAGGAATTCCACCTTTTCTCCAAAATATCTATATATTTAAGACCCTGTTGATGATGGGAAACAGACTTAAATCTAAAGCTTTAATGCCCTGCACGCATCCCTCCATGATGAACGGACTGAAATAAATGTATTAAAATACATTTTTAAGGCAAAACTTCAGCACAAAGCTATTTTAAAACAAAGTATCAGATGTCAGGCAGTATATATATATCTGACCACTTCACGTAATAACGTTCTGTGAGGGAGCTTTCAGAGCCATTAAACTTTTCAGACATCTGGTTTCTATCACCTCCACTGTGAACAAATCAGTTCACACAGAAACACTTTGTTTACTTCTCAACCATTTAATTATGTAGAATCTCTGAAAATCAGTGGACTTTCCCCTTAACCATGATAAGAAATCAGTGCAAAACGACAGTTTCCATGAGGAATCATCTTTATCACTTACCTCTGTGTAGTTGTAGTTGCTGTTGGTTGCCAGAAACACTTTTGCGACACTCTTTATCCGACTCAGCAGCTCAGGAATCCGCGGCTAAGACACAGAGAGAAGGATGAATCTCAGATGTTTTCTCATAGTTGAATCAACATGTTTTTTTAGCTAAATAAAGTTGTAGCCTAAAAACCTGGAGAATGTTTGTTTAATCTGATGACTTATGATTCATCCTATATCATAGGTAACACAGACACCCTCAGTAAACCTACACTCACTGGACATTTAATTAGAAACCCCTCTCCTGCAACTTATCTACTGATATACAGTTTGTCTTAGCCATCCTCATGTCTGTCATCAGTGCTCATTTTCTGCTCACAGAGACACTCTTGGCTGGATAGTTTTGGGTCGAGGACCACTCTCACCCAGCAATCTACCTGTGCTGAGAATGAACCACCATGTATATAATGTCTGAACCACAGCCGTCCTGTGGTCAGAAACTGACCAGTGTTGACTGGGGTACATTGGGCTGACGAACTGTGCAGCAACAGACGGACTATGGATATATAGTCTGTATATGGGAGATGTACAGGGTAGGGGTAAGTGGTCATTTAGTGGATACACACAGTGGCCAATGGCTAGTAAGTGAAAGCATAAATGGCTCTTTTAATTCATCACTTACATCTCTGATCACATATTTCTCCAGATTCTTCAGCGTTCGCTCCTTCAGGCTGTCCTGTGGGTTTAGAAGGTAGCATGAGAAGTTCATTCGACATTGGTATTGCAGGCAAAGGCAAATTCATTTGAATCACCAATTACTGTAGCACATACTGCTCAAGACACAGGGTCTTCTCTGGTGCTGTCAAATAGGATTAATGGAAAAGGGGACCTATTATGCTAAAGTTCAAAATACATAATTTCATTTTCTGGGGGCTATTAGCATAGATTTAAATAGACCTGATCCACCTTTGCAAGCTGGACTGGAGCAAGAAAAGTGTTTTCTGTGGGAGAGTTTCTCTTTGGACTTTGGACTTTGGAGACCGTCTACATGCACACAAAGCAACATATGCAATAAACTAAAGAGAAGAACCAGAAAACATAATAGGTCCCCTTCGAACAGTTTTGCTTTGCAACTGCTTTTCAGTAATGCAGTAAATCCAGGATGTTTTTTTTCTGTATTTACAAATGAACTGAAAACCTTAAAATGTGCAGAAGCCAACAGGAAGGTATTTAAGCATGTGCCCACTGACTGTATCCCAAGTTAACTTGTTTTCTGTTTCTTCTGAGAACAGGGCTTCACAAAAAATTACTGTCTGTGCTAATCAACTGCATACTACAGAAGCGGAAGATAGAGATTAGACTACTAGAATACTGGAGAGTCCATTTAAAATTTGCACATTTGCTACATAATCAGTTTGCATGGGTCTATAACCTGTGCTGACTTAATAAGTGTGATTGTGATTAGGTTTAGATACTCAGGCTGAGATTAATCCACTTTTAGATACTCAAACTGTGATTAATCCGAGTTTAGATACTCTGGCTGAGATTAATCCAGGTTTACATGTTTCAACTGCAATCAATCCAGGTCTATATACTTAGACTGTGATTAATCCAGGTTTAGATACTCTGGCTGTCATTAATCCACATGTAGATACTAAGACAATCATTATTCCAGGTTTAGATACTCACACTGTGTATCAAGGTTTAGATAATCACACTGTGATTTATCAAGGTATAGAGACTCAGACTGGGATTAATCCAGATTTAAATACTCAGATAGGGTTCAGATTTAATCTGTAATTTATTACAGCCCCATACAGGCAGTCATTAGTCAGCAATACACAAATTAGCCAGTTATGAATTTATATCATATAGACAGCTTGTGGTTGTTGTTGTTATTATTAAGACTGTGACTTTATAATGCTTCTGCTAACAAGATCATGAGTGGTATCATCTTACTGTTTCATGAAGGTCGTTCATGGCGTCTCGCACATCCTGAAACATGCTTTTGTATGACATGAAAAGGTCACCATGCTTAAAGCCTAGAGTGCAGCTAGAGAGAGAGAGAGAGAGAGAGAGAGAGAGCAAGAGAAAATGTTTATCTTCAGTAAGCCTCAATTTACTGTATAGTTAAGTTACGTTGAAAACCATGCACTTAATAACTTAAAGGTCCCATACACTTTTCAAAATGTCTGCATAATTAAATGGTTGGGATGTAAACCAGGTCATTCAGGTTTATTCGATGTGAAGTGTTTGATCCTAGAGTATTCTTTGTGGACCATTTTGTCTTATAACAGCCTGTAGGTATCACTATATCTAAATGGATTTAAAAAATAACTATAATAAAACTCGAAACTATAATATAACATGATAAGACAATGTCACTGGTATCAGGCAGTGGCGGACGTCTGGTTCCTATCAGCACCAAACCTCTCTGAATTGCGTAGTTGCATCTTAACTATTAATTATGCAGAAACGTCCTCTTTAAAAAGCACCTAAAGCACCTGATTATCTTCCAGAAATTAAATAAATCATTTATAATGATGTGATTTTTTAAACCAGGAAACTTAAGGAAAAGTTTCTCCTGCAGTTCTAAGGCATCTTTCACTCACTTCCGGTATCTGGTGCTGCTGGTGAAGTAGTCCACAAGGCAGGCGTACAGGTAGGTTTCTGCCAAGAAAGTGTCAGATCACACATTGGAGTAAAGAAAAGATCACAAAGTGACATAAACAGATTATGCAACTCACCACCTTAAATGAAATACAAACTGCTCTGCGTCTGATTAATAATTATTGTATGCCGTGGAAATGGGTGTAAGTGTAAATGATGATGCGGCTTCAGTGCATCAAATCAAGCACTTGCAGTGCCTATTTAAATTAGAGATGCCCAATTTCATGTAGATATTTTGAGAAGACAGCATTCTGCAGTTCATGAGCCATGGTGGTGTTTGTAGGTGGAGCTTGAGGTAAAGCAGTGGGTGCACTGCCCCTCTACAGACCAAGCTTTACCGTATTGAAGTTACAACAACTAGAAGGAATGAATTATTATTATATATAAACCCATTATTAGTGGGTACCATCATTATTGTTTGTTCATAATTGGGTTTGTTTGTAATTTATGTCCTCGCTCTATACAAAGTTGTGGAAAAAATTTTGTACTACCACAAAATAGGTGGAATTAAAAAAGGGAAGAATAAAACCGCCTGTAGTATTGGAGTGTATGACTCTCTGTTTTGTATTGTATATTTTATTATACTCATATTTACTCCTACCGGTGTAACATGATTGTATATATACACCCAAGACAGGACTGACAAACCACAAAACCATGGATGTAACTTGCATGTGTTATTTTCAGAACATGTTGTTATTTTATACCATTGGAAAACACCAGCTGCCTTTTACATTGTGTAAACATGTAGAGTAGTCCAAAACGATTAATAGTCCTAAATCTTGTAATATTAAAGGACCCATATATATTACATTTTTATAGTTTCTTTCCACTTGAGGTCCACTTATAAGGTTTATGTGGTTTTAGATACTAAAACATCCCTAATTTATTTTTACACATTTTCCAAACTCTATTTTATTCATTAGAATTAAACAGGATGTTTAGTTACATGTGCCTTTAATACTGATATATGTAAATAAACCCTATTCTGAATGCCTACAATCTGTTGAGCCTTGTCTAGGCTAAACACTCTTTATAACTTCAGTGATTGGGTGGAGGTAAACAGCTGTGTGCTGATTGGGTAGATGTATGTAAATACAAAACCTTGTGTTTAAATTTAAAATTGTATTTTCAATTCAAAATAGCTGAGAAGACCATACAACCAAGTTGGACTCTTCTTTGTTTTTAGAATGAGGTGGGTTTTTAAGAGAAGTTGGGTGGGGTGTTGGTACCTGAGAGGTTGAAGAGAGTGTTGAGGATGTAGAATCGCTCTGTGTCGTCTCTCTGGATGAATCTGTTGGGATAGTACTCCTGGATCTCCGCTCTACAACATCATGTGATATTCGGATTAAATCGGAGTTACAGTTACACCCCTGGCCAAAGCAGTCAGTCTGTGTATTGTTGAGGTCAAAAGAAGTTAAATCCCCTAAAATTCATTTGAACTAAATAATGTACTCTAAAGTTCACAATTTTGACAATGCTGAGTTGTGTATTTCCAGTCCTCATTCATTTAAATGGGAATGTATGGGATTCTGAAGCACGAGAATGGGATTGAATAGGAGTGCAGTAAAATGTGCAGAAATAGTGTCCTATGTAGAGGATTATTAACTTGTTAGAAACATCAACAAAACATGGAATTTGACCAGGGGCACCCAAACTGGCAGTTTACCATTGTATAATGTGGTGCCAACCTACTGCAGACTTCAGCGAATGAAGTAGGTGTGAAAGCAGCCTGAAGCTCAAAAGGGCCGGAAGCCTCAACGGCATTCGCCTTTCATCTAATAAACCCGATACCTTCTCATAAACTGACCCCCTCCAACACAAGGGCTCACTTCCTAATCCCCCAGCAGCCCACTGGAGCCTGCAGTACCTCTTCCCTTTGGCCATACCATCCACGTCTGACACATAGAGGATTTAGAGTGGTTTAAAATAGAACAGCAACATTTAAGTCCGTTTCAGGCATCCAGTGTCCCAACCTCTCCTGAACCAGTTGCTCATGGCTGCTCGTTCTGAGTATGATGTGTGAGGTCTGTGTGTATATATATCATACCTGTCTACATGCTAGATGAGAAAGAGGCAATAAAATTGGAACATGATATATACAGGACAAGCACACATACAGACCCTCATTTAGTTTCCTATGATATCATCCTCCCCTTCTCAGCATTATGCAACCTAACACGCTTCCTGTTCTGTCTCTAATGTCACACCTCTATCATTCTATATGTAATAATAATATATCTTAGTTGTATTATATATATATCTATATATATATCTATATCTATATATATATATATATATATATATATATATATATATATAGATATATATATAGATATATATGAATAATACACACACATATATATATATATATATATA
>CM067490.1:9932464-9997654 GCA_034552555.1 Semaprochilodus insignis | reverse complement strand
TATATATATATATATATATATATATATATATATATATATATTTTATACTATATATTTTTTTTCAGTCATTGGCAGGCTGGCCTGTTCTTTATATTCTGTGTAAATTGTAAATTTCAAGATGAACTGATGAAAAGAAATGATGCAAAGTGACTTGTAAAAAAATCTGGTTACACTGACTTACATTAAAAGTGAAGTATGTTTTCTCAATCTTTACTATTAGTTATTATTATTCCTCCTTAATTATTATTAGTTATTATTTTGTATATATGCAGTGCTACGGGAAAGTATATGCCCCAAATCTTTATTTTGTTTACTTTTGCATATTTTGCACTTCATTGTTTTAGATTTTTAACCAGAACCAAATTTTTTATTGATAACTGGGATCAATTAAATAGACATCCTGGCCTGATTACTGTCAGCCTTAAACTAATCCTTTCCAGCACTGTGAGGCAGGCTAAAAGCTCTCAACAAGCAGCACACCATCAAAATAAATTCTGAGATGAGTAATACAGTTACTAAAATCATTTCAGTAATTTCTGAGGCTCTGGGAACAACAGCGAGAGCCATTTTGCCCAAATAGAACAGTGGTGAATCTCCTCGGAAGTGACTGATCTCCTGTAATAGACAGCGTTTGGTTGCAGATGGTTGCTTAAGTTTGTACAAGAAGTTATCAAGTTGGTAGGGGACAATTACTTCTCATGTGGTGTTACAAAACTGTAATGGAACATTTAAAACAGAGCTTGTTTTGTGCTTCCTTCCTAGATCACATTGTCTTCTTACATTTTATATAAAGACTTGAAACCATTTATAAATGTACAAAACTACAGGAAAATTAGGAAGAAGCAGGTACTTTTTCACAACACTGTGCCACACCTTTTTTATTTATTATATACTGTCTGGTCAAAATAAAGGTCACACACTCTAATATTTCGTTGGACCGCCTTTAGCTTTGATCACAGCATGCATTCGCTGTGGCATCGTTTCCACAAGCTTCTGCAATGTCACAACATTTATTTCTGTCCAGAGTTGCGTTAATTCTTCCCCTAAGATCTTGTATTGATGATGGGGGATTTGGACCACTGCGCAAAGTCTTCTCCAGCACATCCCAAAGATTCTCAGTGGGGTTCAGGTCTGGACTCTGTGGTGGCCAATCCATGTGTGAAAATTATGTCTCATGCTCTCTGAACCACCTCTTTCACAATTTGAGCCCAATGAATCCTGGCATTGTCATCTTGGAATATGCCCGTGTCATCAGGGAAGAAAAAATCCATTGATGGAATAACCAGGTGATTCAGGATATTCAGGCAGTCAGCTGACCTCATTCTTTGGGCACATAACGTTGCTGAACCTAGGCCTGACCAACTGCTGCAACCCCAGATCATAGCACTGCCCCCACAGGCTTGTACGGTAGGCACTAGGCATGATGGGTGCATCACTTCAGCCACCTCTCTTCTTACCCTGATGCGCCCATCACTCTGGACCAGGGTCAGGGCTCATCAGACAACATGACCTTCTTCCATTGCTCCAGAGTCCAATCTTTATGCTCCCTAGCAAGTTGAAGCTGTTTTTGCCGGTTAGCCTCACTGACAAGTGGTTTTCTTAAGGCTACACAGCTGTTTNCTAACTGACTACAACTGAGGGGAAACTGAAAGGGGGAAAAGTCCGTAAACTGTCTGCCAAGTTATTGCTGTAATGTATGAAGATCTACCTCTTTTCTCATGGGTGTCATTCTCTCTCGAAACACAGCTGTCAGCATCACCACTGGAGCTGAGAGACCAGGAGGAAGAAGATCTGGAGATGTCTTCAGCGTAGGTGTGCTTATGATACAAAAACACATAAACAGTAACACTTACATGCAAACACACACATGCAAACATATGTAGATAAGCTCTAATGCTTAGCGTAAGTATCCACTCACACCCTCCGTCATGACACGAGTGGACAAAATAAGCTTCATTAATATTTATTTATTTATTTATTTATTTATGCGCAAAGTCTTCTTCAGCAAGATGGTGGTTCCCCACTGTCCTTCCACTTTGCGTTGGACAGTTCTTAACCCGATTTTAGTAGTTTCAACAATCTCCTTAGATATTTTCTCTGCTTGATGCATGCCAATAATTTGACCCTTCTGAAACAGATTAACATCTTTTCCACAACCACAGGATGTGTCTTTCCACATGGTTGTTTAACAAATGAGAAGCTACTCTTTACATCAATTAGGGTTAAATAACTTGTTGCCAGCTGAAACATAATCACCCATGCTGTAAATATCCAATGGGAGGCTCTTATCTATTTGCTTAGTTAAATCCAGGTGGTGACCTTTTCATGTCCAGGCAGTGTATATGTGTAAGCTGATCCACCAAAAAATGAGTCACCTGTGACTGAAACGTACCTAGTAGTGTGTAGTACTCCCTAAGCATGAATAACAGCTGTGATTCGATTTGGCATGGACTGGACAAGCTTCTGGTTGTAAGCTACATCAATGTTCAGCCACTCTTGCATTAAAGAATTGCACAGTTAGACCAAAGGTGTATACCAGTAGACCGTGATTCACTGCTGGTAGACCCATATGACCGTACGCTTCCATAAATTAAATACCAAATTCAGCTACTGCCTTCACACTATGGCCTTTGGCACACCCAAATACAATCACTCCTTTTTGCCAAACATTAATATTGCTTTGCTGCTTTGCGACCCATTTTCCACACATCAAACAAGACATTCACTGCACTGTACCACCTCTTCTCAATCTATGAATCCCCTCACACACCCTGCAGGTATTTAGAGCCCATCATCCTTGTGCAGCGCCATCTGCAGGAGCCTGAAAGTATTAACACCTTAAACATACAAGTTGACTATTTTTTTGTCTGGTGAGCTTACATATTTGCAGTGATAATATATCTACATGTAATAAGTTCAAGTATCTGCATGTAATAAGAACTCTTAACCTCAGGACACACACACATATATACACACAGAGAATGTTGCTCCACACACTCACTCCTCTCTCACCCTGTAAGGTAGATGAAGCCATGTGTGCACACCAGGATGTTTCCGTGTGCGTCCACCTTCAGCAGGTTGCCGTAGGTCGAGTCATACACCAAACCACTGCAAACAGAAAAAACACAGACTCAGCACTTAACACTGGGTTTAAAGGCCTCACACTCTCCATCTTTCTCTCTTTCTACTTCTAAATTGTGCGTCTGTTTATGTAACAAAAAAACATCATAATTCAGCTTCACATGCCCAACTTCAGTTTTATCCATTAGGATTGAACAGGTTGTTTTGTTAGTGTGTCTTTAAGACCTCTATATGCAAATGAGCTCTGTTTGTATTGGCCTGTATTGTGCCTCATTCAAAAAGCAGTCAGGGCTAAAATTCAGAACAAACTGAAATCCTGAGGGTTGTGGGAAAACAAAGTTCAGCCACTCCTTTCGGATGTGCAGATCCTTAGGAAGGCTCTATTGACCTGTTTGCTTCCTGATAGACAGGAATAGCACAACGTTTAATCAATTCTCCATCTTCCACTGCAGTAACTCTGCTACAGACTGTACTCAGCATCATGTCAATTAAACAACTGCTGTACACTGAAATAATCATTTAACAGTCCACATACATCTTCAGAAGACACATCCTTCACCAAGTTTAGACCGAGTTCTCTCTGGATTCTCTTTCAAGCTTCTGATTAATCTGCTCAGGGGAGGGGGCTGAAACACAATGTACATTATAAAATCTTCTTCTGCACGTTACGTGGAGTTGCTCATTTACACTAAAGAGGTCTCCAAATATCCTGTATCTTAAACAGTGTAGCTTTAGAAAAACATGTAGCTTTAGAAAAATAAGAATTGCTGCATCTTTTAGGCTCATTTGTTAATGACAAAACAACAACAAATGCCTTTCAAATAATAAGGCTCCACGCACCATAACTCAGAGTTGATAAGAAGTTGAAGAGGTTTAAGGAGACAGCTGAGAGGTTCTGAGGTTCTGATATTTAAGGGTGTAATACTAAGCGTGTGACAGTAATATTTCTTCACATTAATCTCATCACTCACTAGTTTCCAGTATACACTGCCATGATCAACAGCATCTGACAGCCAAGACGAACACCAACAGCAGCTGAGTATATGAAGCCAAAGAGCTAAACCCTAATCACCAACAGCACTACTACTAATCTAAAAAGGGAAACAGCAACAATCTAATATAACATACAATACCATCAGTCTGCCTGATACATATAAATGAGCACTGATCTGATTGGCTGTCCTGTATTGTGTCTTGTTCAAACATTAATCCAGGCTAAAATGTGGAACAAACTGTGTAATCTCAAACCTTTAAATACAGTATGTTGTAGTGTACAGTACACACTGAAGGTTTATTTTTTTAAGACAGATATTAAATATGATCATATTAATAACGAAAAATACACCCCCCTAAGCAGACCCCCCCAAAAAAACCATTGGCTTGCTCAAAATGCAAACAAAAAAGGTGGGAACATACTCAAATGTTTTGTTCATGCCCCATCACTGCCTCTTTTTGGAATATGATTACACTAAAACCTGAAAGAATATTGAATTGCATGGCTTTTAGACTAGGTATGTTTAAGCATAATGTATATCTTGCACCTCACTGAATCGAGTTCACTCAGGTGACGACCCAGAATTTCAGCACATTTGGTCATATATGTGAAACTTTTGAATGTGGTCAGGTTCGGCTGAACTATACATAAAAATATGTTTAGGGCAGATGGAACTGTCATTCTCTTTAAAAATGAATTTCATGCAAAACATGAAAAACACAAAACCAGTTGTTATTCTTGTAAAATATGTCATTTTAATATAATAAATCCTGCGTGTTTATTCCTCTGTTTGTTGTAAAGTATTTTTTTAACATGCGGGGTGTTACAGCTTTTGAGACGCAAAGGCTTTCTTTCATCCAGCACCTTCACCATCCCTCCCTGTTATTAGATACTTGGGATCTAATTAAACGTTAAATCTATACTATGTAAGTTTTGGGAATTTGGAGACCTCTGTGTAGAAACGTGTTACTGCATGCAATGTGCAGTAGTGCGGGTTGTGTTTTAGAACCCTTATGTGAGCGAATGAATCTGATGAATCTGAACTTGGTGAAGGACGTATCTTGTGAGGATGTGAGTGAATTATCTACCACTGTCATCATATGTTCATCAGTATAATACTGATTTAGAGATCATTTGAGAAAAATAAACATCAAGCCAGACTTTCTTTTTGAGCGTGTATGTGACGTTATACATAAAGACATACAACATGATTTGAAAAACTCCAGACCCGACGCCTCTGACCTTTAAATGATCATTTCAGGCTTCAACCTGCAGCAGCACACGCTCACCATGTTTTAGCCTGCATTTATTCTCCTGACTCAGTAATATTACTCTTACATAGAGCAGCTTTCACAGGGTTAGATGATAATAAATGAACAAAAAGGTGATTGCTTGACTGTGGAGGTTTTTTAAGTACAGTTATTGCCTCACTCCACATAAAGTGTTAGTACTCACCGTGTAGGGTAGGTGGGGTCATATGAGTAGCGGAGCAGCTCGTGTGGATATCCGATGGACACCAGTCTGTCCCGCAGCATTTCAAAGCCCAGCCCCTCATATTCAGGAGATTTGTAAACTGCAGAAGGGAAACAGAGTTGTTAGATCACAGCATCATTTTAAACCACTTATACAGACTACAGCAGGAGTACCGTGCATGGTCTGAATGGTCTTATTTAAAGCCAAACTAGAGTCATTCAGTAGAAGATGGTCTGAACTTATTAATGATAAACAATCTAATTTAGTATGAAGAGGAACAAATACAGCAGAACAAAATCTGATTGGTCCAAACTGATGGCATTTAAGTATAGTTATATTCTGGATGATCACTCTTTTATTATTGTATGTGTTATTTTCATACATGGATTTTCTCCTGTTATGTTACAAAGCAATTTGACCAAAACTCTGAAAGTCTGAAGCACTCAACTTTGTTATTCTGCGGTAGCACCCAAATTTCTACCTGGCCTGCCACAAAAAACAGCTAGACCAGCAATGCCGGCTTACCAGCAAAACCAGCATAATTTGTATTGTGGATGCTGGTATGCTCGTCAGCCAGCATGACCATGTTGAGTGACCAGCTAAACCAGCGCTAGATGAGCACTAGATCATGACCATGAAAGGCATGCAGGTCTGTTAGGTTTTTTCAGTAGAGAGGGCTTCAGTAAAATGCATCTATGTAGCTAGCCAGGATGCTAACCACTGTATCATCCACATTTTGACAAGTGGATCATGAAAGTACATCTATGTATCAATCCTCTGTCCACAGTGCACTCACTAGCAAGCGTGTAGTCCATGTCGAAGCCATAACATTTGATGTTCTCCAGAGTCACACTCTTGTTGACAAACACCCTGAAAAGAAAGCAGAGAAAAGAAATGCTGAGTGTAAAACTTTTCACAAGCCAACACGTCAGACGGCCCTGCATTAAAAATGGTCATGTTTCCGTGATGGATATCACTGCACGGGCTCGGGAATACTTTTGGGGAAAACTGTAGTCTCCAAACACCATCGGTCTCTGCATTCACAAAAGTCATTAAAACTATGTACTATGCACTTTGGAAGTCACATGTTAACAGGCTCCGAAAAGTTTGTCCGACTTCTCCAGACTCGAGCTCATGTAAAATGGACTGTTTCTCACTGGAAATGTGTACAGTGGTCCGATGAGTCAACCTTTCAGATTTTTGTGTTTGCAGGAATAATAGATGTCATGTTATCCAGACTGTTACCAGTATAAAGATCAAAAGTCAGGGTCTGTCATTGTATGAGGGGTACTAAGAGGTAACCTGCATATCTGTGAAAGAACCATTAATGCTGAAAGATACATGCACATTTAGCAGTAACATACAGTTGCTGTTGTGCAAAAAGCCTTGTATCTCCATTTATTGCATAATTTGAAAACTCCAGTTACCACTTGCATTGTGTTAATATTTCATTATGACAGTCAAAAAAGCTTGTTACATTGTCTTCCATTCGAAGTTAAGAATGTTTTTTTCCCTCTCCTTTAAGTTTTGTTTAGCGACAACATGCTGCCTACTGGAAAATGTCATGATAAGAGACCAAGAGAAATGACCCAAAATGATTTAGTAGTATGGCATATGACATACTTCTGTCTCCTATGTTCAGCTAAAGCTTATTGAAGGAGGAATAAACGCTGATAAAACACATTCCACTCATTCTACATGCTCTCTCTGAGTTGTTTTACAGACCCTTTCTGGACCCCTCAGTTTGTTATGTTATCAGTTTGTTAAGTTCTGCAGAGTGTCTTATCAGCCGCCCTCACAAACTCTGATGTCAGCTCAGCTCGCGTGCGGCGAGTGTATGGGTGGTTACGCCATCTGGGAGGAGTGCACGTGCTGGCACACTTTGCTCCTGGCAACAGCGTATTTTCTGACCTACTATCAAAACACAGGACCAGCCTGACAACAAATCACAAAACTACACTAAGAGAGGAGGGACGTATTAAAGGAAACACTGGTGTATTTTTTTTATCAGTTAACAGAAGGCTGTTTGACTATTTCTGGTATGCTCGATGATGTTAGCAATAACATTAGCTCATTTAGGAGTGCCACTGACCCAAGTTAAACTTGGTCAATACGTCAGTGTTTATGTGTTAGTTGAACTGCACCCTGTGTTTTAACCCATTTTACTGCCATTATAAGACAAGTAAGTCAACACTGTGGGTTTAAATTTATGATCAATACTTCTATAATAGTCTATATTGTTTTCATCTCTGTATTATTACAGTACAAAAACAGTTCTTTGGAGTGATTCCACTGAACCACTGTTACCTAAACATTTCAGTGAACGTTTTTTCACGGACTTTGTAGTTGCAGTTGAAACTACTTGACTGGAAGGTTCTTTAAGGAACCAAAAGTGGTTCTTCTATGGCACTGCTTCAGGGAATCTTTTTAGGTACCTATATTATTGTATTACTGTCCTAGTAATATGGTCCAATGACATGTTTTGTTGGTGAACAAAGTAAGTGAACACATCCTCTACAGTGAGTTCTGCACATTTTAATGCACAATTACTGTGTATTTGCTGAATTTAAAACTGTATTTATATTGCCATTCTTGAACAATGAGAGTACATGGAACTGACATACCATGGACTTCTAACAATGTCTCTCTCTTCAAGTACAAATCCTGCATTTGGAAAGCAAGGTGGTAAAACATGCCAATCCCAGAATTCTAGACTGTTATGTGACAGTATTTACACCCCCACCCTCAAACCTTTCAGCGTTTGACACTGAGGAGACTCTAGAGTGAGACAGTTCAAGCTTTATCAGCAACACAACCACAAAATCAATATTACAACCCCTAAATCAATACTCAGGTAAAAGTATCCGCCTACAACCAGACAGAAATTCTATGACCTCAGTTGTACTAATCTGTTCCAACTGAGGTGTATATGTGGACGTATTCTATTGCAATTAAGCTATTAGTCCAATTAATAACAGATTATCGGGCTGCATGTAAATGTGGTAAAAGTGGTTTTCTTGCAGTTCTTACAGTAAAAACACTGGAAACATAACCAGAGTAGCCTAAACTGGGGCTGGTCGATATGGGAAAAACATCAAATCACAATTCAAAAAGACACTTTTTTGATACAGAATATGGATGTTTTGACACACAGACCCAATACACTAGTACAGCCACATTTAAAAACTCACATTTACTCACTTCATCACATGCCACACTCAATCTGATTAAACAGGACTTGTTATGTTGTCTTTATAATGAAGCATGATACTGAACGGAACTAGTTACGGACCAGAACCACATGCCACAATAGCAAACTTCTCAACTACTGCAAAATGACCTATATAGTAAAGTCCTCCATGGTCATTTGCATTGAATTGACCCCTAGATGAATACTCAATACTGCTCATTACTGCAAAGTCTTGTATGCTTGTATGCAGATAATGCACTGACACTGAGGTTGTTGAGGTCACGTCAATTAAAGCTTGATACCCTTCTCAGTTGTGAGTTCTGAGTCCTGTCTCTCTCTAACAGCATCTAAAGTTGCAGTTAATATTTCACCAGGCGGCTCCTGTATCTCCAGCAGGGTTACCCCCCTACAACCCCCCACCCCCCACCCCTTTAGATGCTTACAGCTTTGCTAAGCAAATGTACAGACCAGCCTGCAGCAAAAATACATCCTTTCATGAATTGCTATAACGGAACAATAGAACTGAACCAAATAAGTGGCTGAAGTTTCACTTCCCTGACGTTTTTCTCACATTTCTGACTGTAATGAAATGTAACTGCAAAGAAGCATGCTTAAAAATAACATTATAGCTTTATAAGTATAGATTTACTTATAGAGCACTTTCCCAAGTGGTCTTTACAGACAGGTGATAAAGCCTAGCAGTAATAGAAGAATTCTTCTTTTATAGTTACCGATCTGCAGCTACTGTATAACATTAGCCAAAACTGAAATAAATAAAAGTAAATAAATATGCATTTAAAATCACATGAATCTATGATATAGATAAAATACAAGAAACATAAAAAATAAAATAAAAATAAAATACAAGCAGAATAAAAGAAAGTATCTCTGTGTTTTCTGCATTTTACTGAAGGTGCTTAAGTAGCATAAACAGACAGACATTCTGTGGGGCACGTTTGAGTTTTAGGGCTATTTAAAGCCTTAAAATCTATAGTAGACCTTTAAAATCTACCTACATAACCTACATAATCTACATAAACATGCCATTAACATGTCATGGCAGACAATATTTGCTGTCATGAACTGTACATGAGTAATATAACTGTTAGCTAGAATACACTTCATAAATAAGATTACAGTATACAGTATATGCAGTATAAGTTAGGCTACATGATATCTACATAAGTCCTTTATGACAACTGACATTAACCAACATAAACCATTCTCTTGAGTTGAAAACATATTTGGGATGAATAACTGACTTAGGCTTTTTGCTTCAGGTGATCTTACATCCTAATTACGTTTATTTTATTAAACAAATTGATTGAAAATTCCATTTTGTCACTACCAAAACAAACATATTAATACTTTTACCAAATCTGCAGTGTCTGTTTCGGTAATGACGATTTTAACTTTCTGAGCAGAACTCAATAGCTTGTACAGGTGTTCAAGGTACTCAAAAAACGTGTAGAGACATAAAATCATCATACAATCATAACACACAAACAAGTACAGAAAATCCATGTTTTGGTAGTGAGAATTCTTAATGTTCCACACTTATTATCAGCCTTTGGGACACATTTACGTTTAGGGGTGTGGCTTAAATAATGCTTTGCCTACAGACTAAACCTGTTTGTGTTTCAGCAGTGACATAAAAACTTCTTTAAAAGAAACCAAATAAAACTCTGAACTACAACTGTACGTATTACTTTTCAATTTGGAGGGGTTGAATTTGGGACAGACAGTACCCTATAAATGAAGATTATGTGTATATATATTTAGGTTGCTATTATCTGTTTTAATGTCTCAAGTTTAAATAGATCATAACATAATCCTTGTAAATATCTATGGCCTGCATAATTCAGTGGTTTTCTAAAACAGCTTTTTACCGTGGCTGCATAGTTTGAACTAATGCCCCATACAGACATTTATTAAGGCTTATTCCAACAAGTGTCAGCTGTCGTTTCACTCAGCATCAAAACTAACAAAAGCATCTTGTATACTCTATGAAGGTTTATGCCAGTTTTCATACTCAGGCTTATGAATGCTACCCTTCAGTAAAGTGTTACTGTGAAAATAACATCAAATGTTATGACATCTGTCATGCAAATTAAAGCAAATGGTAAATCAGCACAATTCATGACA
This sequence comes from Semaprochilodus insignis, assembly GCA_034552555.1. Classification (NCBI taxonomy): domain Eukaryota; kingdom Metazoa; phylum Chordata; class Actinopteri; order Characiformes; family Prochilodontidae; genus Semaprochilodus; species Semaprochilodus insignis. Next base: position 9,986,771 of record CM067490.1, on the reverse strand, counting down.
GCATATGATGTCCGCAATGATATGTTTATGTCAGTGTTATGTAGGAGGGTAACTTGATTTTCTTCAGTGCAGCAGCTTCTTGGACCGTGCACTGCACAGGTTTGGGTTCACTCTGCCGTGACATGCCTTATTCATTTTATCATCAGGAAAATGAATGCATTATATGCATTCATTATGTTTGCATTGTTCTCGTAAGATGTCAGGCAGTGTTGTGACTGTGTTCTAATGATAAAGCCTGGCTGGAAATGTACTAGTACTACTACTGCATCAATTTTAGACCAGAAGGCCATTTCACAAAGCTTGTTTTCTCAGTTAGCCAGAGGATGTTCGTATCACTTGAACACAGCAGCCAACTTTTACACTGTGTGAAAATGTCATGATTAACAGAGAAATAAAAATGCTTAAACCCCCCCCCCCAAAAAAAACCAACATCAACAACAACAAATAAAAACTACTTTAAAATTTTTACATTAACTTGAAAGAAAGGTAAATAAAGTTTTTGCCACGTTTTTCTTTAGACAGTCACAAATTTATTTTTAGACTCATTATATACATAATTATAATTCTCAACATCATCTACATTACGCTGTTATTATTCTCATAATCAAACTCAATCACAAACAAACAGTCTTCCCGGACAACAACAATAAGGGTCTATTCCCTTCTACTTTCTGTTGTGCTGCTATATACAAACATCTGCTTAGGTTTTGGCCGCTCCTGGTCATATTACATGTTTCCAACTGATAATAAGTGAACACATCCTCCACAGAGAACATCGTCTGCACATTTAACCACAACGTTGCTGTTTGTTGGCAGAATTGAACATACTGGTGGGAATAAAAACTATTTGTGCAAAAGCTTTGGCACAATATTTCCCCTGTATGTTAAACCTAGTTTAAGTTGTTAGTGGATGATGCATTAACTAAGTAACATTCACTCATTAAATCAACAAATTGTGGAGTTTTATACATGGTGAAAGTAAGAAAATCACTGAAAACATCTTAACATACATCTCAGGACTCACACTGAAGAGGAATCCATCCTGAAATTAGCTACATTCAGACTGTACAGGTGATAAAGATCATATATATTACAATATATATATAATACTACAGTATTGTTGTTATGACGTCATGAAATATAGAAGCGATTACACAGTAATGTATTGCCATTGTTCATTAATCACACTACAACTGCAGTATATTATATAATCATCTATAATTATATGTTTACTTATTATAAACAAAGCTTTTCTAAACATGAGAAGCCCGTTATAAACATGGTGAAGGTGGTAAATAGATCAGTTCTCTAAGTGTACACATCTCCAGCCTTTCACTGCTAACAAAAGCTTAGTCCAGCTCGCGCACTCTCTCAGTTACTAGCCAGCTGTGGATCTCTGTTTTCCTCACCGGTGGAAGATGTCAGTCCTGCCCGCGTGCGTCTCTTCCACGGTCTCGGGCTCTGTTCTTCCCTCCATGGCTCACTCACAGACTCTCCTCGCGCTGCTGTCCGGTTACTCTCTACTCCGTTTTTCAAACCCAAACATCGCGTGCGCGAGGTCCCCTCCTGCTGCTCCCGTGCGTAAAAGGGGACAGAGAACAAGGGACGTGCGCACGCGTCCTGCAGCACGGAGCGGACCAGGGCGCGCGGTTTACGCACGCGGGGGCTTTTATCAGCGAGGCGCGTTATCAGCGCGCTGACAGTCAGTTATCAATGACCGGCAGAGGACCCATCGCCAAGCGCCCACTGCGCACGCGCGAGATCACTGCGCTCTAGAAGAGATTTCCTTACAAACACCAAAATAAACGTCTACCTTGTACTTCCACTCGCTGGCCACTTTATTGGAAACACCAACCTTGTGCTTCCACCAACTGGCCACTTTATTAAAAACACCTACGTTACGCGCACACTAACTAGCCACTTTATTAGAAACACCTACCCTACACTTCCACTAACTGTCCACTTTATTAGAAACACCTAGCCTATACCTCCACTCCACTGGCCACTCTGCTGGAAACACCAACCTTTTGCTTCCACTTCCTGGCCACGTTTTTGGAAACACTTACCTTACCTCAGTGGGAACTGACTGGGCCACTTTATTAGAGACACGTACCCCATACTTCAACTCAGAAGCCACTTAAATGCAAACACCTACGTTTTGTGTCTACTCACTGGCCACTTTTTTTTTTTTTTTTTTGGAAACACCTACCTTATAGTTCTATGGATTCACATAAACACAATAAACAACAGCCTTCACTACAAATTATGCGACTCCTCACCACAGACAGATTTTTGTCTGAAGATCAAGTCAAGTCAACATTTATTTATATAGCGCTTTTTACAATAGATGTTGTCACAAAGCAGCTTTACAAAGAATCTGGTGCCCGAGCCCCCAGTGAGCAACCCAAGGGCGACAGAGGCAAGGAAAAACTCCCTCAGTTCAAAAGGAAGAAACCTCAAGAGGAACCAAGACTCAAAACCCATCCTCCTTGGGTCAACACCAGATAGCAGGACAAGCATCTAAGGAAAGAAGTGTTCAGTGTTTGTAAGGTAGAGGAATAAAAGTCTGATTAGTCCGTAATTAAGTAGTTGGGTCATTGGATGGGTCAGCAGGACGCTGAGCGAGTTTTTCCTTGCCTCAGTCGCCCTTGGCTTGCTCACTGGGGGCTCGGTCACCAGATTCTTTGTAAATGTGGAATTTGGACAGTGGGGCAAACACAGCAAAATGAAAGCCTAAATGTAACCTAGGCCAAAGCATACTGACATGGCAGGCATAAATTATGGAGCATTTATGTTCTACCTTTGATAACTTGAGGTACTGATGCAGATATCTGCTTTGTTAATGAGTTGAATCAGGTGTGCTTGCTGAGACAAAGCACAAAAACATGCATAATGCTGGTACGCCAGGACTGAGATTGGAAACCCTTGGCTTACCCTATTTCAGATGGAAAGTAACTGCTACATACCTACTTACATTACTTACTGACCACATCTGGAGCTCTAAATTCAAACACTGGTGTGTTGATAGAGAACCCAGAGGAATGTTGAATGAGAGTGTAAAAATGTTGATTATTTCCACAACTCAGGTTTCTCATGGAAAAGTTGACCTTTATCTGAAATTAGTCTGAACAGATCATGTTCCTAAACTGACCTGCATGTGCAAAAGAACAATGCTTCACATGGCACGTCAGCAGACTGATCATTAAGTTCCAGTGGATGACAGCTGGGCTTATCACTGAGAATGCATTTGAGCTCCCTGTAAAAAGGTCACGTTATTTGACTTCTTTGGTTTTCTTTGGTCCTTTATTTCTTTAAACTTTGATTTCAGACTTTTGAAGTGTTCTTTGATACTGCAGCCTCGTCCTCCTATTCTTTAAAAATGTCTTCGAACACAGAGTGACTGCGATGAGTGCCTGCTAATTTTGCTTGTACATAAATATCATCCCAAATGTTTGAGATCTCGGGAGCATGAAATCAGGATTAGTGTTAAATTGTGTTGATGAAAAAGTCTCATGAATTCCGATCTGGCTGTTCAGACCGAGACGCACTGCTGCATATGGAAAATGTATTGGATTTCAATACTATAAATGATAGTGTCTGAAAAGATCAGATTCAGTGTGTTTTCTACTGTTCACACTGCCACACAGATCAGTCGATCTGTGTCACACGTGAAGAAATATGGGCCACTTGTGTGAATGTAGCCTTAGATTGGTCATAATACACCAACAGCACCCAGAAGACCAGAAAAGCAGCTTCATAAAGTATTATGTCCCCATTTAATTTGTGTAAACCAGTAATCAGTCTGGGTATGCCCAAGTTTAACAATACACATTCCACTGCTGAGAGAATGAAGAAGAACCACTGAGAGGAACCAAGATCCAAAAGAAGAACATGAGGCAGAAGCACTGGATATGAGACATTAACACTGTTACATGATTAGTGGCATTAGACATATGAGTGCTGGAATCATAGTTTGGTGGCCTGTCCTGTCTGTGAGTGAGTGAGGTACAGAGTGTTGAGTTTGTTCTGTGGGTTAGGTTTGGTTTTGTTGTGTATTTTCTCAAACTCGGCACTGATCTCCATGACGCTCCTGTTCCGCGTCTCGGGCACGTTGTACCACACAAACACAGCCGAGGCAAAGCAAAAGAAGAAGAAGATGAGAAAGCAAAAGTAGTCCAAATACTTCTGCAAAATAAACATAAGAAAAAAGAGAGAGATGCTTCAGAATGATGGGACAACAATAAATTACACACAACTACCCAAGGGCGCTTATTTCTGGTGTCTAGCATGTCTGAAGTTCTGGGTTTATAAATGTGCTGTTATTTCATAGTAACCTCTTAAACCCCTAAGTCTGTATGTGGGTTCAAACTTCAACTCAGAAACTATAGAAATGATCACTTATGTCAGAGCAGATATGAAGTAATTCATTGTAGATACTGTATAATCATGGTAGTTCCATAATTCACTGCACACATTGTCCATTTTATCAGCTCCACTTACCATATAGATGCTCTTTGTAGTTCTACAATTACAGACTGTAGTCCATCTGTTTCTCTGTATACTTTCAACAGTTTCAACAGTCATGGCCCTCACATGACCCCCATAGGGCAGGTGTTATTTGGGTGGTGGATCATTCTCAGCACTGCAGTAACACTGGCGTGGTGTGTTAGTGTGTGTTGTGGTAATATGAGTGGATTAGACATAGCAGTGCTGCTGGAGTGCTTTCACACAACCAGATTGAGAATAGTCCACCAACCAAAAATATCCAGCCAGCAGACTTGTAACAATAACATATCGTCATCTTGCCCACTCCTTGCACTCACCACAATGAGAGGAAACACCATGCCAACAAAGAACAGTCCGACCCAGTTCAGCGTAGAGGACACAACAAACGCAGCCGCTTTATATGACTGAGTAAAGATCTCACCAGGGAGGGGTGCTGTCACACCAGCTGAGAGAAAGAAATAAAAGACATAAAAGGAGAAATAGGAGAAATAAGAGGGAGATAGTGATGTTCAGAGAGAGAGTGATTGTAAGGAGAGAAAGAAGGAGAAAAAGTGAGAGAGAAAGAGAAGAGAGAGTGAGAAAGAGAGAAACAGAGAGATTGTAAACACAGCACACAACTAGGAGCTGTAAACCATCTTAATTATGGTATAAATGGTATAAAATGTATAGGGTGGACTCACCTGGTCCACTGGAGAAGAAAAAAATGAAGGTGAAGATGAGGATCATGCTGCAGTACGGCATCCACGACACATGTTGCTGTAACATCAAACATACAACATAGCTCAGAGATGATTCATGTAACCATTGAATCCTCCCTCTAATCAGCGCTAATGATAACGTTAGTAAACACAACACCAGAGGTCAAGAGTTCACAAGCTGAATGAACGAGAGTATGACATAACAGTCCAATACCACTCTGGCGTATTCAGTCCATTGTTCTAAGAACACCAGCAGCGTCTCCTTTCCTCAGTGAAAGGCTTCTTGACAGCTACACATGCTTTCAGACCCATAGCGTTAAGTTGTCTTCTCACTGTGGAGGGATGGACTGAAACACACACAGATGTTTTCAGATCTGAAGCAAGAGCGGAGGGTTCTCCTTCCCGGAGTGGGATTTTCACCTCTTTCTCACAGATGAAGAGCTGTTTATCTCATGGTGACAGTTTTGCTGGTCTCCATGTTCTCTGTAGAATTTAATCATATTTTCATCCCCAGTTTTGGAAACTCCTGTTTTCCCCTGACTTTCTTTCATGTTCAGCTTTTAGTATGCTTTTAGTACACTGCTAACTTTCAGATTTTGTATGTATGGGTCTACTGAGGTCTAAAGCCATGGAATAAAACAGATTGAAAGTTTCAGGATGTTTCTTCCTCTCAGGTCTGAGACTGAGAACTGCTTGGCTACAGAACTGTATATGTTCGCTCATGTGTCTTGTCATATTGTAGTGGAGCAGAGGAGAGAGTAACTCACCTGCAGGTACAGCGTGAGGGTTAGGATGAGCAGTGCAGTCGCCATCCCCAGATAGCCCCGAATCAACAGCACTCTCTTTCCTGTGCTCTCAATTGTTATTCCCTACAACCAGAAGAACATAATCAAAAACAGATTTAAAACTGAACTTATTGTTTAATTATGAATTCTGAGACTTATTGTTTAGTAAATACTATAAATTATTCAGTAACTACTATGAATTATACAATACTTATTATGAATTAGGATGAATTATGCACAACTGTTTTTGATTTTTAAAGGCAACAGTTTTTTCACCCTCACACATGATCAAATACAAGGCATAAAAGCCCTGTTGAGCACGTCCATAAACTTTAGTCAAACAACCCATTTCATCACTTGCTAATTATTGTTTGTCTCATAAGTTGTTGCCTCGCCCTACGTTCACACTATCAGCTTTCTTGTGGATTTTTCCTCTTCTCTCTTGTGGGTTTTAGCTAGTTAGTTTTGAAAAAACGAATTTGTATAGAATTTATATATAAACATAACTACTTCCATTCATGGCTTGGTTTACTGGCCGGTTAGCATGGTGGCTAACCCAGCTAGCTATCAAGTGACCTAACTCGCTACTTTGTTTCACATTTCTTTTTCATATGTGTATGTGCAAAAATGCTTCATATGATAGGGGAAAGAAGAAACAGCAGTTATGAGCTTCTCTTCCATGTTTCGCTCCAAACTGTTGAACACAGGAACAAAATGCCAGTAGGAACCTTGAAGTCTTCAAATAGCAGATCGGTCTACGATTGGTCCGAAGTATATGATGGAGCCAGTTGTTTACAATGGTCACTTGTCGCTCTGTCGCCTGTTAGTGTGAATGTATGGTGAATGTAGAGGACAGCAGTGACCACTGTGCCAGTTCTGGTGTTTTCTGTTATTTTTTTCGAACCACTGACACAGCTGACACAGAGTATTATGGGATATATAAGCAGCGAAAGGCACTTCTACACTGCCTTTATTAAAAGGCTGAACAGAGCAAATTCAGCAGGCAGCGTTTTTGGGTGGCGGATCATTTTCACCACTGCTGCCCCCATGTCAGTGTCACTGCAGTGCTGAGAATGATCCACCGGGTAAAAGGTTCTAACAAAGTTCTAAAGACCCCTTCCCCAACAAAGGTATAAAACCATGTGAGTGTATGTAACAAACAGAAGCCTTACACAGACAATGGTGGTAGTTATCTCACACAGTCCCGTCCCCAGAGCTGCATACCGCAGGTTGTGGGCCGGGATGCCTGCAGCACGGAAAACATCAAACGAGTACAGGTACACCTGCAGAAACATATGCACACAGCTTACAGGTTTCTCATGGAAAAGATGAGGTGAATGACATGAGTTTACCTCTTCAGTGTAAATGTCAAGCTCAGAAAGACAAATGCTGACCAGCACCAAAAGCTGAATATTAATGGATTTTTTGGTCTTCGTAGATGCCTTTGTGCTTTGTGGTGGATTATCTATGCGCAGAATGAGCCTACATCCTATACACACAGTAACACACAGTCCACACACAGTAACAAATTACATTACAGCTAAAAGAGAAGTCTGCTTTCTAAATTCGCAGGATTCTCCCAATTTAAAGGTGCAATATGTTTGATTTCTAATTCCAAAAATAGAGTACAATTATCAAGACAAGGTGAAGAAATATGTGTTTTGATGGTGTGTCAAAAACGCGTGTTGCTGAGATATTTAGTGAAGTTTGCATGCTAACCAGCTAGCCCCAACCCATCCTGTTTCGTAATACCATTTGTACCTCAAGAGGCGATAGTGAATCCATGTAGTCAAATCAGTCCAACACTAGATGAAGAAGTAGTGCTGCTGCCATGGTGGTGTATGCTAACCTATAAATAACCTTACCTACAAATAAATATGCTAAAGCCATAAATTTTATATTTGGCCAGACTATTTCTATATACTAATGTGTCCCCATTGTACTAATAAATACAGTCATATGTGATTTGAAAGTAAGTTAACACATCCTATTTTTGTACATTTTAATAAAAAAATATTGTTTATTTATTGAATTTAACATATTGGAAATGATAAAACAAAAATGTGACCTGTGCAAAAGTTAAACATTTATGCTGTATTCTTTTTCCCCAGTATATTAAGATCAGCAAATAAAAAGAAATTGTGCTCTAAAATTTGCAACACAATTCCATATTTAAAGGAGAATTTCACTGATTTCTCAAAATTTCTATGAAGGAGATGCAGACAAAGTCTTTCAGAGTGGTTTGGTGTGAAATGGTTAACTGTAGAGAAATGGACTGACAGGTATCCTTACAGTGGTTATAAATATAAGGGATTGTGATTATCTACAACATCACATATAGACACACTATTTTAGACTGTATTATTTATGGTTAATTTCTATTATAGTTAATAGTTAATTATTTGCTGCGCTGGTACTTACTTATGTGTCATACTGTACAACCCTTTTTTGTATTGTATTAATGTGCTGTATTGTGTAATTGTGTAACTGCTACTGGCTGCTTAATTTCCTTCGGGATCAATAAAGTGTGTGAGTATGTATGTATGTATGTATTTACATTTACGGCATTTGGCAGACACTCCGACTTACAGTTTTACATTCACACAGGCAGGTAAAGATAGTGTTAGGAGTCTTGCTCAAGGACTCTTATTGGTATACTGTAGGGTGGTTACCCAGGTGGGGAATCGAACCCCAGTAAACCACACAACTCTGACCTGCTTTGTTTACATCTTAAACATTTCATTTTTAAGATGTTTAGAAAAGAAAAAAAATCTAAATCAACAAAACATGGAATCTGATCAAGGGTGTTATGCAACATCAGTGCTGGTAAAAGGGTGTAAGATGATACAACATCCAACAGTTTAACTCACAGCGTTGATGCCGCACAGCTGCAGTGTGGTGAAGGTGACGAGGACGGTGAGAAGTTGCCAGCGAACAGATCGGGTCAGCAGCAGCTCCAACAAGCTGTGACTCCTCACACCCTGCAGCGCTGCATGCTCCGCCTGCATCTCCTCCACTTCTGAACTGTAGTCCCACCCAGCGCCCAGCAGCCGCTGCAGCGCTACATTCAGGAGGAGAGTTTTGAAATGGTTAAACAGAGTGACATACATAAAATGACTTCTTAATGTGTTAATGTTATTTGTTTTGTCATTAACTGCAGCTCAATTTTACCACCTCAAAAAGTGTAAACGTTCCAATGGGAAAGCAGAGGTTTGTATTTAGTTCCTCACCCTTTTCACAGCCCGGTCTGTCCCCGCGTTCCAGCAGCAGATAGCGAGGAGACTCTGGAAGGAGGGGCAGAGTGACCAGCTGCAGAAAACCAATAAACCCACTGAAGGCCAGCAGAAAGGGCCAGCGGTCTTCTGTCCCCATCACCTCACTGAAAAATACACATATATACAATGTGAACCACACCTTGGCATTCAGGGGGGTCAGCCTTTGTGTTATTAAGATCGATATATGGAAATGAACATGGCTGTCGTGTATTGAGCAATGTTTGGAGCTGAAAGATACAAGCTAAAAAACGGCTAGAAACATTAGCTGTGAAAAAAGACCATTAGCATTCAACTGTGTATATGAAAGACTGGGTGTGTTTCTCCAGCTTTAAGCAACACGTAATCCACTCGGAGTCTCATACGGAAGATTTCACATCCGCTCTAAATGACTTTGTTTACATCTCAATGATTCAAATATGCATCATATGCAAAAATCTGTGGAATTCCCTGTTTTTTGTTTTCCTTTAAACTAGATCTCTTTTTCTTTTTGTAACTTCTTGTTTTCCAAGATTCTAAAACTTTCTTCCTTCGTGGTTTTTAAAAAAAGTCAGATTTTGACTGTGGTCTCAGACTTGGTTGGTTGCTTAGTTTATCAATAATTACATATATTGTGCAGATTCAAACAAAGACTTTGAATAAAAAGTGGTTGATGATGATGATGATGATCATGATGATGATCATGATCACCCACCTGAGACCGAGGAGTTGGCCGGAAAATTTTCCGAATGAGACGAAGCCGGAGATGGAAACACCCATCATCCCTCGCAGCCTCTTGGGGGCGCACTCCAGCACATACATAGTGTGGACAGTGAGGGTCACACCTGCACAGCATACATACACACATTTCCCTTATGTATTTTACATATACACTTGCATTGTGTTCTAAGGTCAAAGAGAACTTATTTTTCCATATTTAGCACTATATTACTATCATTAACATTACATGTATAACCTCAGAAGACGTGTAGATTCACTGGTGGTTTTAACAGTACATAAAATTTCCCACCACCACCAGTGTAAAAAAAAAAAAAAATGTTTGCTCTAAAAATAACATTTCATATCAAACCACTCAAGTTCGCTTTTTTTTTTCTTCACCTGTAAAGCAGATCTCAGATCAGAAGGTTTGGTTCCATCAGCAAAGATATGTAATTTGTCTGATATATAAATAAAAAAAAATGATTCTAACAATGATGACAAATGATTCTATGATTAGTTTTTGTCAGATGACTCTTCTTCAGCAAACCTGCGTTGATGCCATAAATAAAGCGTGCCGCCATGATCATCTCAAATGAATGGGCAGTTTTACTCAGCAGCATCAGCACAGCTCCACAAATAGCCACCAGATTGTTCAGTACCAGGCATCTCTTCCTAGATAGAGAGGAAAAAGAGGAGTTGCTTACAAACACAATGTCACATCCCACAGGAGTCTGTGTTGTAAAAATGTTGTAAATGTTGTAAAACCTCAGAAGTAAACTAAGAACTAAGTTCTAATAATAAAGAAATTCTAATAAAATAAACTAGAAATATCCAGTATGATCTAATGAAATGAACATTCAAAATTAAATTCTAATAAAATTTGTACAAAATTTAGAATAAAATAATAATACAATTAATACACAGAATGAATTATTAAATTAAACAAATATCTAGAATGAAATTATTATAAAATAAATATCCAGTTGCAAAAGGACTTCAAAGAAATAATTACAATATATTTCCATTTAATAACATATTCTTTACCCAAAATAAGCAAAATATTAAATAAAATATAAAATACTAAATAAAAGAAATGGCATTTACTGTTTTTATTACTGTATAACATGTTTTTTATTGTGATGTGACTTTAAAGTTTTAAAAGCTATCAGAAGCCTGACAGTAGAATACTGAGCCGGGGTCCCACATCCAGGTTAATGTTTTTCTTCTTTAACAAAACTTATTAAGCCCTAAAAGAGTTAATAATGGGCAGAAGTGCTGAAACAGCTGTGTCAGAGCAGGGGGAATTTAGGATGCTCCAAAAACAACGTTTTTATGTGATGTCACAAAAACGCATATATATATATATATATATATATATATATATATATATATATATATACACACACACACCTGTTCAGTCTACAAAAGCTTAGCCCCGCCCACTTATACTGACGATATAAAGTGTGTTTCAGCCTGGAAAGCTTTTTGAATAATGCACAACACAAGGTAGCCAATCAGAACAGAGCCAATTTATATTTATCAGTCCTAAAGACACAGTAACAAAATCAGCCTGTTTCATTCTAAGGGATGAAGAAAGGATGGGCAGCAGCCATGTTAAGATTTTTGGTACAAAAAAAAGCAAAAAAATTATGCAAAGCTCGGGGGGGAATGAACTGAAAATTGAAGACAATTGTAGGATATGGGCCCTTTAAAGATTTACAGAGTGAACCACTGGCAAAGAAAGCACTGACACACACCATGACTGGTGATAGTGAGATCAGCTTTAGATCATATTTAGATCAGCTCAGGGCGGCCTGAGGAATGTCCAGCACCTGGCGGACATTTCTCTTTGTTCCTGTGAATGTATTCAAGTCAATTCTGCAATTGCATGCAATTATTTCTCTCACAGACTTCAACCAATTGCTCATTGAATTACCTGAAGTCAATCTATACGCAATTAATCCACACCTGCACAGCAGTGTGCCAGCGTCCAATGGAAACAAGTGCAATGCAGCAATACATAATCCCTTTGCAAGAGATTCACACATTTAGAGTATTAATAATTAATTTTTGCCTCTTTCAAACATATGCTATCCATTCATGTCCAGTTGACCTAAACATTGTTGACCAAACACACCTTTTTGGTATTTGTTTTGGTACTACTGCCGTATTCATAATGAATAAGACACTGAAACTATATAATCAACTGATTATTCATGACCATTATTTGAGAAATGACTGTTTAAAAAAGCAGGCAGAGTAATAAAAATAGACTTAACTGCACAATATTCATTTACACATAGCTATAGTTGGGCAATATGAATACTTGTATATTTATTTGTGTTTATGTACCCAAATCTGTCCTTTGTCACTTAAATCTCTGAGTTTCTTACATCTTATTTTCTTTCAGATGGCATGAACCCAATGTTGATGTCCATGTTTTGCCTGGTCAACTCATTTGTTAATATACATCCATTTCTGCATTTCAGGTCTGCAAAATATTATAAAAGGTTGGGACGGTGAAGCATTTACCACTTTGTAATGTCACAATTCTCACAACACTTAAAAGATGTTTTGGAGAATACCAATTTTGTCCCATTCTTCCTGCAAACACGTATTAACGTATTAACTGTATGGGGTCATCATCGTAAATTTTTTTTGTTGCAACATTGTCTGTTGGGGACAGGTCAGGACTGCAGGCAGGCCAGTCTTCTTCCCCAGCCATGCAACATGTGCAGTGTGTGATTTTGCACACGTCTTTCCTTGTTGAAAAATGCATGGACGTCCCTCGAAAAGATGTCTTCTTAAAGGCAGCATATGTTGCTTCAAGATGTACTTAATGTCTTAATGTTACGTACTGCATTAATGCTGCATCACAGAAGTGTAAATGACCTTTGCGTCACTACCACACTGACCTCATACCATGGCAGACCCTGCTGATAACAGTCACAATGGTCCTTTTCATCTTTATTTATCTGATCTTTTTTTTTTTTTTTGATCTGGAATACTGATCAACCTGAGCTTAATATACACTTTCACTGCGTAACAGTCCACTCCAGATGTGTCAGAGCCCAGAGAAGTGGACGCCGCTTTTGGACATAGTTAACATAAAGGTTCTGTTTTGAACAGCAAAATGCCATTTGCCAACGTAACTCCGTATCGTAGTGCTTGACAAAGGTTTGCCAAAGTAATCCCTGCCCAAAGCAGGTTGTATCAGCTATTGTTGAATGATGGTGCAGTGCTGTCTGAGGGATCAGAGATCACGGGTGCTCTTGAGCCCTTTACGCACTGAAATTCCTCCCGATTCCTACAATCATTTAATGATGTTATGCACTGTAGAGCGAGAAATATGCAAATCCCTTCCAATCTTTCTTTGAGGAAGATTCTTTTTAAACATTTTAATACTCTCACAGCTTTGTTGACAAATTGGTGCGCATCTTTGCTCCTCAAGAACTCAGCCTTTCGTGAATACGGCTTTGGTACCAAATCATGATGACAGTCATAATTAGTCTCTTACTTCATCGCTAGCCCTATATTGCCCCGTCCCAACTTTTTTGGAACGTGTTACAGGTCTGAAATGCAGGAATGGATGTATACAGTACACAGTATTAATCAAAGTAAATGTAAGAAACACAGTTTTTTAATTTGTATTCTCCATACTGTCCTAACTTTTTCTGGGTTGGGGATTAGTATAGCTTAGAATAGCCTTTAACACTCAAGAGCTCTAAATCAGATCTGGTCTGATTGGCTGTGATTTATTCAAATGCAGTCCAGGCTGAAACATTCCGTGTAACGTCAGCATGAATAGACAGAGCTACACTGCTGTAAACTGAACAGGTGAATATATGTTTAAAAAAACACACAAAACACAAAATTCCATTTTCATGACATTGCAAAAAACATGAATGCAATACAGGCTACTTTTATACTTTACTGTCCACGTACAGACTGCAAAGACCATATATTTTTTATGTACATGGGCCCTTTAATCATACTCAATTATCAAAATTTGAAATGACATAGATGAGTAAAAAGAGTCGTAAGAAATTCACCTTTAGGTGAAGGAGTTAAATCTCACACTGAAAAAAATCCCAATCTAATCAAATCAAATAATTAAAGTTCATTTATTCTGAGAATTGAACCCCTCAATAAATCTCTCCAGATCACCCAGGATCCTATAGGTCCTCTCTTGTGCACTATCCTCTTTAGTCATTCCACGGGGTTTCTGCTGGGTTTGGATTAGGAGACTAAAATGGCCATGGCAGAAGCTTGATTCTGTGTTTAGTAAGACATTTTGTGTTGATCTGGAAGTATGTTTTGGATCACTGTCCTGCTGGAAGATCGAATGACAGACAGATCTAGATCTAGAGGGAGACAGAACAAGAAGTAAAACGTTCTGGCATTTTACCCTAACTAGGTTCTCAGGGCCTTTGGAGGAAAAACAGCCCCTCACAGCCAACATCACAGACCCTCCACCATACTTCAGAGTGGGCATCAGGTTATTTATTTTTATTGTAGTCAGCCTTTTTACATTTCCAGCGAGCAGCTATTTTTTAATAGCCATATGACTTATGAAGGTCAATGCACTTTTCTATTATTTGAATTGTGGTCTCTTGCTTTTCCCATGTTTTAGAAGGACTACAGGGATCTGACATCTATGTCACCTCATATATATAAACCTCAGTAAAACACCAATTAGGTGATGTTGGTATTACGATACCATGACTGACTCACAATTCTCATATCGATGCATCCCTAAAGTTAGGTATGTTGCTGTTCTGTTGACTATTCAATTAGCAGAATGATCAACAGATTTCCCAACGGCCAATCATTTTTTTTTACCTCCCATAAGCGGTAGCAAGGTGTCCGGCCCCTAACGCACCAAGCAGCCCCCCGATGCAGTACATGGAGACAGTGAAGGACCAGATGAGGGACAGCTCCCAGGCCTCCAGAGAGCGACCATAGCGCTGAACACATGTTGTGTTCACCAACTCTTTTATATACTTAAAAACAAAAACAAAAAACAGTAAACATAAATTTTACATCCAGTGGTGCTTTATTTATCCTGTTATCAAATGAAAAGGGGGCATGTTTCAAAAGCAAAAGTCCCACCATGACTTTGTATCACTCAGTTTCTATGCAAGTAATTATACCTGCTAGCTTGAGCTAAACAGCAAATCCAGGACTCTTACTTTCTGAACCTGAACTGTTCACAACTGCAGTTAATGAATCCTATTTGTATGTGTGTAGATTATATATCAGCAAAATTACAAAGTCTGTTTGATAATAGACACTATAACATCAAACAGACTACATACTATTTCATACAAATAAGTAATTTATTACTTTGAAATATATACTTATTACACCTTAATAGCTGGAACAATTAACAATTATACAGAGAAATATTATTTACACAAACTGAAGACACTTTTCACTTTTTTACGTTTTACAGCCATTTTAATTCTCAGAAAGGTAAACTTCAGCAATACTCACTACAGATGGTGAGGTAAGGACGGAAATGTGGAAGCCATACTGGAAAGTTCCCCCAATTCCTGCGATTAAAATGACTGCAACAAGCACAGGGCTCTCCAGCTGGAGACAGAAACAAAGAACACTTCAGATCACTGATTGAATAGTGCCATATTAGGCTAGTAGTACTGATAACTTACCAGTAATATTAAAGAATGCGTCATGACTCCGGGCAGTTGGCCTGTAGTTTTGTGTCTGCTTTGGCTTTCTCATGAGCAGACAGACAATTGTGACACAGCAAACCTCTAAATGCCTAACTGGCTACGTTGAAATATAACTTGCTTAGAAAGGGTTGAACTTTGAGTGAGAAAATAGGTAACCCAAAGTTTGCAAGACAGTGTCCCATCGCATGACTACAAATAACATACATTCGATACTACTTCACAAAAGCTGCTAGCAAAGAATAACAAGTCACAAACAAAAAGAGTCAATATTTAATAAAAAAAAGACAATTCAGTTAGAAAGATACAAAAGAAACAGAAATAAGAGTTAAGAATGAAAGAAAGAAAAGGAAAAAAATAATTAATTAGGGTAGAAAGAAGCCAACAAAGAAAAAAAACAGAGAAAGTTAAGAAACAAAGAAAGAAAATATAAAGTAAGGAGAGTTATGAAAGAAACAGAAAGAAAGTCAGGAAAGAAGTTTAAAAGAAAAACAGAAAGAACTGTTGGTGTCCAGAATGATGATCAGTGGCAAACGGTTCTAAAAGCACAGAGAGAGCAGTAAAACAAGAAGAGGGGAAAAAGTGGCTTAATCCCAGTTTGGGAAACAAGCCTCAAATGTGCAGTTACATGTAAAGTATTTTTGTTTGTATGTATGTATGTATGTATGTATGTATGTATGTATAATCACTTAGAAACTCAACAAACAATGACCAGGAGCACCCAAACATTTAAATACATCTGAGTGTATATCGCTTATAACTCGTATATGCACTTGTCAGTGCCAGTCAACTTCACAGAGCATAAAAAATGAAAAATCAAAACAGATCAATATTAATATCTTTATTGTCAGAGGCAACATAACATAATAATTACCGAGACATAAAACAACAAACATAAAACTGCCAAAAAAGACCTGGTTGAGGTCAGTCTTATGACAGTTCAGTGCGCAGCAGTGTTAGCTTGCATGAAGCAAACATGTGCATTTTGAATCACAACTTCATAATTCAGAAGATCCAAAGACAGGAAAGAGAAAGTACAGAAGGAGAGAGGAACACACAGAGAGAGTAGAGGCAGAGCATATAGCCAGAAAGACAGAAAAGATAAGAGGAAGATAAGAGAGAGTGACAAGAGAGGTGAAGACATTGAGTGTCTTGAGTGTATGTTTTCCGTCTGAGTGCCACTGGATCATCTGAAACTGGGTACAGCGCCTACTACAAACTGATGACGCAACCTCAAGGGTCTATGCATCACTTCCTGCTCTGTAGCGACCCCCCTCTGCCTGGAGGAGAACGCCTCACAGCAGAACGTAGCGTGTCAGACCGCCTCCTCTGAGCTCCTTCAACCGCTGGCAGTGTCTCAGCATATTCAACATGCCAACAAAGCGTTTATCCACCTTCAGCTGTGCCAGATCACGCAGGTCCTCTTCCACCACAAAAAACTGACCTGAGGGAGAAAGAGAGGGAGGGAGAGGGAGATGACGAGAGACAGAGATGGAGAATGAAAAAGTAAAATGGCAAAAGCAAGCAGCCCAGAAGAAAAGATAAGAGGCGAGAAAGGTGAAGGAGGCATGAGGGGGGATAGAGAGAGATAGAAAGAGTGAGAGATTGTGTAGGAGAGCGAGAGATAATAGAAAAGGTGGATAGATAGAAAAAAACAGTAGAAGAGCATAAGAGAGAAGCAGAAAGAGACAAAAGTAGAAAAAGAAAGAGGGGGGGGGCGGAGAAACAGCATGATGGATCACCTTTCACTTGTGGTAACAGCTTGTTAAGACACCAGGAGACAGGATAAATGACCTTCGTTATAAGAGCATTTACATCCATTCATGCGTCTACAGCTTTTCGGAGCAGATGTCCCGAGATCTCCTTTACATAACAAATTAAAACATGTGCTGGTCTGCATTAATTAAGGTTAAAGAGTCCTACACGATTAAGGTCAAAGAGGCCTACATGACCTCTCCAAATCTAATACGAAAGAACAGAACAATTATCACTATGAACTGTTCATCTTCATTAATGAATAACGATAATTGGGGATTGTTTAAGGTGCCATAGAAAATGTTTATTCTGTATTATAAGTTTTACACGCCCATTTACACCCTATGATTTGTCTCCCAAATTAAAACGAGCTGTTTTTCAGTAAGCTCATGAAACATTTGATGAGCTCTGGTCTGATTGGTTGGTTATAGTTAGACACTGTAATGATGAAATAGACACAGACAGGAAAAATTAAATTAACCTCTATGTAAATAAGCCATCGTACTATTTAGGTAGCTAAGCTAACATTAGTTGCTTGGAGCTTGCTAGTAGGTGGGTAGTAAATAATTACATCAAGTAAAATATTTACTGATGGATATATACACACACACACACACACACACACACACACACACACACACACACACACACACACACACAAAAATCACCTTTAGTGTCTTTGGTTTCCTGGTCTTTAAATCGCTGGTGGAGTTTCCGTGTGGCGTTGGTCAGGCTCTTAACCGGTTGGTGGAGGATTTTATATTTCCCAGTCACAGCAGTATTGATGCTCTTCACTGCAGCATTCAGCTGGTCATATGTAACTCGGCCTTTCATGTACCTGAGTGGACAGTGTTACAGTGCTTCAGACATGAGACGAATGTAAAATCGAATTAGATACTGATAAATTGAGAGAAACAATATAACTGATTTAGAAAAAACTGCAAGGGCGTGTATCACAGGAGAAAAAAACATCACCTGAAGCAGCACTGGGAATACTCGTTTGGTGTCTGATGTTTGCGTCTTTCATTTTTTTAATCACAGCTAATTTGGCTAACAAGTAATATTAAGTGTATATTACTTAGCCGTATACCAATACCGCCAATTAACACTGTGCAAAGCACCATCCTAAACCACTGTCTGAAACTATGGGCAGGTAACATGACGATATTTACTATCACAAATCACATTACATAATAATACACTTTTCAAGCATACAATAGATATCCACCATTTCCAATTCTCTGTAAACCACACAGAATGACTATGCTCACATATTAATTATGTAATTATGCAGAATTATGGGGGATTTTCCTTTACAGAACACAAAAACTACATATTTCAATACAAATAAAGCATAATTAGTAATGTTAATTTAAAACGATTGTTTTTAATCTGGCAGTTTTGCCGATGCGATTACCTTGTTTAAACTTATCAAAGCCCAGAAAACAACATATTGTGAATCGATATATTGTGACAGCATGAGGTATCATGTATGTGTTTCACCTGCTCCCCTACCCCAAACAATGTTGAGTTGTTCAATGACCTCTAATAGACTCGATTATGCGGTTACTGACACTGTACAAAACATTGTTAACTATAAATATGGACTAAACTACTAACAATTGTTAGCAGAAGCTGAAAGCTGAATTTTGTCCATACTTTTGTCCATGCTTACAGATATATCAGAATATCCTACAGTATCAGAAACCACTTAAGTAAGTCTGTTGTGATGACGTGCTCTGCGCAACACTTTGAAAGACCTGTTCTGCGTTCCTATTGGTTTAGACAGCGCAGGTGGTACTCACTGTGGGATAGTGTCGAACTCTTGCACAGTGATGAACTCCATCTCTTTGATCAGGGCACGTGAAGGCTTCCTGGGTTGTTCCTGCTCCTGAGGAGCCGCCTGCACATCTGTGGGCCTGCTGGAAGCCGCCAGCTGTCCTGACCTGATGGGACGGTGGGAGGAAACTAGTTTCATGAACTTCAGCAGTTTCGAGCAGACAGAGACAGAATGTAAAACTGCATTCTCCCTGCTTTTTTGACATAGGGGACTGACATAGTTTATAAACATTGTTAACAGTTTCAAAATTTACTGTTTACCATCTATACATGGAGAGTAATCTGCAAGACGAGCTGTGTGTTTGTTTTTGTGTGACGTGATCCTTAAATTCGACTTGCAACATTTGTGTGGTTTTATGTACCAAAACAGCCAAAATTCATTTCCTCTCTTTAACCCTTACAAGTAAACAGGCTGTTACTGTGCCTTTTAGACCAATATATATCTATGAGCTCTGTTCCAATTGGCTGCCCCATATTGTGCCTCATTTCAAAAACAGTTTGGGCTAAAACACATCATTATAATTTCAGCATGGCATGGGCGCAAATCGCTAAAGGCTTAATTGGTTACATGTTACATGTATGGGCCCTTTGATAGCACGCTTCAATTCTCTGAAGAGAGACTGGAAAACGATCATCTAAAAATGATGACTATTTTTTGGTAGATTTCAAGTTAAAAATAAATGTTTAGCAAAGATAAGTCTACTATGGCAATAATGATCAATAATGGATATTTCGCCCGGACACACAGCATTCATTTCCAAGCAACAATATAATCTCCACAAGCTCCAAACACCTGAATTTTAATTTCACTTTGTGGAACCGGGAGCAGGTTTCAAATATAAGGCTGTTTCTTCATAAAAGTCAGATAACACAGACGCATGGCACAGCAGGATTTACCGCACCGAGTGGAGCCTTTGATCACAGCGTATGGTGCATGCAAGTTTTATTCATTTCACTCTGTTCCACAAAGAAACTGTCCCAGATACAGACATCACAGCTAAAGCATGACAGCTGGTATTATGCCTACAAATGCATAGAGAGAGACAGTCTGCCGTTTGGTGTTTTTCTTTGCTCAGCCTCTCCTCATTCAGCTCATCATCAAACCACAAGGACGGTGAAACAGTAAACTGTGTGCTAATGTGACCTTCTGGGAACAGGAGAGAAAACGATGATGTATTTGTGGGTCTCTTGAAGGAGCAGTGCAGCAAAAAAAAAAAAAAAAGAACACATACAACATAAACATCCTCTACAATTACTAACTGTAGGCCATCTGTATACTGTATACTGCAGTGACACTGACGTGGTGGTGGTGTGTTAGTGTGTGTTGTGCTGGTGTGAGTGGATCAGACGCAGCAGTGCTGCTGGAGCTTTTAAACACCTCACTGTCACTGCTGGACTGAAAATAGTGAAACCAAAACCATCAAGCCAACAGCCTGTGACATCTGATAAAGGACTAGAGGATGACCCACACAAACAAGCGTCTAATAGAGTGGATAGTGAAAGGACACAGTGTTTAAAAACTCCAGCTGCACTGCTGTGTCTCATCCGCTCGTACCACGGCCACGTAAACTAACATGCTACGACTACATAAGTGCTAAGAATGATTCACCTCCCTAATAGTACCTGCTCTCAGGTGGTCCTGGGAGGTGATCAGTGAAAAGGAAAAAGGGGGGCTAACAATGTATAAAGAGAAACAGATGGAGTCTGTAATCATAAAACTACAAAGTAGTTGATATGATACACTTAATATTTGTGGATTAAAACTGTTTAAAACAAACTGAAGCACTAAGTAAATTACATGCACTACAGTTAACAGGCACATCCTGCATATCATGAGCAATCGCAAACAGGCACATGGAAAGAGGTCTGTACCCCGTAGTGGAATACTCACATATCATTAGGTATTACATATTATGCTGAATATATCACTAAAACTGAAAAGCAGTGTTATGATATATCAATAAACTATGTGTTGGTCAAAATAGGACATCTAGGAAAGTTTAAAAAAATAAATAAATAAATGTGAAAAAATGTGCAATCTTACAGAGCAACTGGCTGTTCCCTGCGGGGCATGTGGGGTGGGATGTTCTCTTTTAGATGCTGCGCGTTCTGCACATCCTCCTGGAAGAACTCGTCCAGTTCCTGCGAGAGAGAGACAGAGAGAGAGAGAGAGAGAGAGACAGAGAGAGAGAAAGAGAGAGACACAGAGAGAGAGAGAGAGAGAGAGAGAGAGAGAGAGAGAGAGAGAGAGCTGTCATTGACTGAAAACAGGGTTGTGAAAATATATTGTTCTAAATCAACTGCCTAAGTTTTAGAAGGTCATAACAGATTCTCTATATTCCATCACTGTGTGCATATTTATTCCAGAGATATCTGTATACCCAGTATATTTGATTTAATTCATTCTTAATCATACCAAAATAAAATAATTAAATATACAAGCATATTTTACAAGCATCTCAAGTAAATACTTCAGATTTCATGACGCACTTAACCACTGCCTAAAGAACTTTAGAACAAAAAACACACAGAAAAAATGCTTTTTAATATCCTTGTAAAACTTTAACAAAGAAAAAAAAGCCATTTCCACTTTATACAAATTAGAATGTATTCATGTCTGCTGCCATGTATTCAGTTCTGCTGCCCTTTAGTTCTTCATGCTAAACATTGTTAAACTATTTTGAATTAGTTTAATATTCACAATAGTTGTTTTCAATACAGTATTTACGTATTTACGTATTTACATAACTCATGGGGTAATTTCTGTGGAAATATTAAGTTCATTGAGTTCAACGACCATTGAAATATAAAACTGAAAACTTAGTTTTCTAGGTAGTTTGACTGTACTGCTTAACAAAAGTTCAATGACAAAATTTGGCAGACATCATCTTTTTAAGATTCCATATCTATTATAAATCATGCTAATCTGAAAAACATTGCCTGTCATTTGTGTTCTAATGTGTCCAGAACGTGTCCTTATGTTTCTATAAGGAGCAAGGTGTTCGGACCCCCAGGAAAGCTACTGAAGAAACTTTCTCTCTTTCACTTTTTGATAACTTTATCTTGATATCTATATCTTTGAATGCCTATAAATATTAAACACTTTACCTGCTGCAGTTCTGTGTTCGAGAGAGAGGAGAAGAAGATTCCCCCCCACCTGCAGTATAACTTAAAATCTTTATCAAGTCTCGTCGATTTACATGAACAGCAGGTTAAGCTTTTAAATTTTATCTCAACGGCAATAAGTTAGCATGTAGGTCAGTTTTAAGTCTTAAATTCTAGCTATTTCACTTTTCTCTACTACATAACAAATATTTTAAATACATTTTATGACTGATCATGAACAACGCTTTTTTTAAGGATCTTTTGAAGGAGTAAGCATTTGCAGTCTGGATTTGTATTGGATTTGTATGCACAACACAGTCATATTTCTCCTGTTCTCAGACAGTGTTGCTCATATATAATAATTTGATAATAATTTCCTGATAATGATAATAGTAATTTTCTGATGAAATGAGGGGGCAGAGAAACAACACACCATCCTACAGGAATGACAGCCTTAATCAAATCTGTATGGTAGAATACAGAGAACATATGATGCACAGTAACAAACCTTCAGATGTGTTAGCAGGTCTCTCTGCTGAGCTACATATCTCTCAAACCGATCCAGTAGGCCATTGATGGTATTAACATCCTGCTCAATTTTGACCAAAAAAGCCCGCTTGTCTGGATCTTTTGCTGGAAAATTAAAAGAAAGGCATTAATAACCATACAGTAATGTAGAATTTGTGAAATCTAACAGCCCAATTACACCATTAGAACAAAATCATGGATCTCCAAAATCATAACTTACTATCAGCATAAGGTAATGTAACAGGAACATTCTCATGTCACTTTTATTGATCCATTGTTTATGAAGTTGGCTTTTGCAAAGTAACGTATAAAAAAAGAATTGTGACATTTTGTCAGACAGCAACTAAATATAAAACCTAAGTAAAATGTTCAGGTGTTCTCATTAAAAGGTTTCCCTCATTTTTTCCATGTTTCATATATTCTAATATAAGTGGAATAGTGGACATGTGACAAAACCTTCAAAAAACACAACTGCTTGTGCACAACTGCACAACTGGGTGGGCTGTTTTGAAACATGTTTCTAGCTTCCTAGTAGTAATGTTAGTTATCTGGGTGTTTTCTGCATCCACTAGATAACAGAGAAAACAATAAACACCACCAGTGTGACTCCATGTATGAACTTCATGTACAGATGCACAAAACATCTACACCAAAGCAGCTGCTGTTTTTCAAACGTTCCTCCCACCCTCAAGATACACCATATGTTCAAAGGTTTCTGTACACTTGCTTTTCCAGCGTTTCTGAAATTAAGGGTATTAATAGTGAGTTTGTCCTCTTTGCTGCAGGAACAGTCTCTACTTTTCTGAAAAGGCTTTACGCTACATGTTGGAACACTGCTGCAAGGACTGACGGCAGCCAAAAGAACATTAGTGAGATCAGGTACTGATATACTGATGTTGGATGATCAGTTCTGGATCCCAAATCATCCCAAACGTTTTGAATGGAGCTTCGCCACTCCAGAGAACATAGTTAAACTGTTCCACAGCCCAATGCTGGGGGCTTTCTATGCCTCTAGCCCACACTGGGCATTAGGCATGGTGACCCTGGGTTCATGTGCAGCCGCTCCAGGGCCTCCCATTCTAGTGGCCAATGCTTTTCTATGAAGATTATACAACAGAACATCTGTGCCAGCAAAGGGGGCACCTTAAAGAAGCTTAATTCACTTATTAGAAGGAGTATCCACATACTTTTGGACATACAGTGTATATCAGCTGGGAGCTTTTACTAGTCCAGTCAGAGGTTTTTCAACTAAGCAAAACATAAACATAAAACATAATAATTATTGCTGTGTATTTTGTGAAACAATAACAAATCAATTAACCAAACTGACATAAGCACAGTGTCATACCAACAGCACGCAGCTCCAAAAGCCTCTTGACGAGTGAAATCTTGTCATTGATGTGCTTTGTCACCTCTTCCAGCTCACAGTGGCTCATTTCTGAAAAGCAAAGTCAAGGCAATAAGATACAAATAATAGCCTTTACAAGATCTTTAATGGCACAGATAAATGTCAAAAGCTTACATAACTTCTATCAATATCCAGCCTCTAGACTACAGCTGTCACAGACGCAGGGCTGTCATGATTAGCCAATTGAAAACAAACAAACAAACAAACAAACAAATAAATAAATAAGAATGGTTAAAATGTAGCTTCTCTGTGAATTTGCGATAAATGGTTGACAACTGCTTTGGCAATAATGCATAGTTTAAATTGTTCTACTGCTCTTTCTTACAGTATGTAACAGAGCTTGATTTACAAAACAATTTTTGGGGTTCTATCAGATAGTGATAGTTTTTTAAGTTATTGCTGTTCATCGTTTTCTAATTTTCAACCGCATTTTGAAAGCTCTGAAAGGGTCTGCATGGTTTGTTTGTTTTTTTCCAGTTAATGCACCTTTTTTAATTATTATTCATATATAAATGCTAAAGACAAAAACAAAGACATAATAACAAGATGTCTGAGAACACTTGCTGA
Organism: Semaprochilodus insignis; assembly: GCA_034552555.1. Lineage (NCBI taxonomy): Eukaryota > Metazoa > Chordata > Actinopteri > Characiformes > Prochilodontidae > Semaprochilodus > Semaprochilodus insignis. Next base: position 9,961,916 of record CM067490.1, on the reverse strand, counting down.
TGAACACACTGTCTGATGTCAGACATTGCTTTATGATAAAAAAAAACTTGGGCCTAAAATGTATCTTTTTTTTAATGCATGAGGAGGAAAGGTCCATGAAGGATGTTGTGAGACAAAGCAGCTCCAATGAAATTTTACTTTGTTTATCACTAAACGATGGTAAACAGATGCAAATGTATTTATTAAAACTTGCAATCTGTGATCAATAAGTCACTCAACATTCATAAGCAAGACTTCCATTTGTTACTTTATAACGCAGGTTTACAGAGCACTGGCCAAAAAAGGCAAGGAGCCTCCCAAATTATCAGAGCGCAGACGTTCTGGCAGATGGTAGATTTTGTGACTTTCTCTAGTAGGGTAGAAAACTTTAAGCACTGTGTGAGACCAGAGGGACGGAATAAACGACTTCAAAGTTAGTTCTGAGTTGTGATGGGGACAATTTATTATTAATGAAGGACGAGTGTTGAAATAGGACAGAAAACATCTCAATAAAACATCTCAAGCGAGCCAGCATCACTGAGGCCTTAACCAAATGCCCAACACTAATGTGACAGTGTTCAGGGAAGATGGTCATCCAAAGCATGAATATTGACAACGTGGACCTTTACAGACATGTCTTAGACCAAAATGAGTTTCTCAGTATACATTCACTAGCCAAACTAGTATCTAACATCAGGCCTATTACACCATGGGCTGATTTATTAGGCACAGATTTAGACCTATTCTGGAACTTACTTGTAGTGCCAATGGTGAATCACCATTGGAAATTCTTTTCATTCTAGGCTTAAGCCTAATAATAGTCCAGGAAAGTGGTGCTTATCATCCACGAGTTTCTAGACACATGCTCACCCAGCATTACCCAGGGTATTAATATTTGCTACAGTAACAGCCTCTACTGTTCTGGTGAAACCATTACTGGAACATTACTGTGAGGATTTGATTGCTTTCAGCCACAAGACCATTAGAGAGGTCAGGTGCTGATGTTGGCTGATTAGTTCTGGGTCACTCCAACTCTTCCCAAATGTACTGGGTGGAGCTCCATCGCCAACCAACGTTGGGGGCTTTGTACACCTCTAGACATCCCGTTCTCTTAGAAATGCTTTGCTGCTGGGTTTACGTTTTTCATGTTGTCATCCTTCGTTGCTCTTTCACTACAATTCCCAGCATGCACAACAAGTTAACGTTCTGGCTTCCCTCCTAACACTTTCGAGGTCCCTCAATACTACTGAGGCGCCACTGTAGGAGGTCAGTAAGGATATTTACAACAGATTTTTAGCCAAGTTTTTAGCAGGGTCACTACTTTCTATATAAATAGTTTTCTCTCTAAAATGGATCAATCAGATAGAGCCCCTTGGTTCCTTTAACTGGAAGCTTGGTTCCTATACTGAGTGTCAATGTTTACGATGTGGTAACGATAGATAAACATGGCACAGCATTTAATGTTAACACGCAGGGACTTCCAGTCCTGAACTGTGGATGTTTTAGCATTATGAAAAACACGATTATGAAATGTGAATATCTTATTCAGTCACAACAACAACCTTAACCTGTGCCTCTTAGAGACCGAACCTCTCAGAAAAAGAAGCTAGCAGAGTTAGCTAACCCAGCTATCGCTAACTTAACTCCCACAAACGTAAACACTTCACTTCAGAAACACGAGACAGGGTTAGCTACTCAATACACATAACACCACTAAACTTCCTACAATGTCTAAATGACGTCATTACTTACTTTTTAACGATGGCTACTTGTCAACGTGTCAAATATTAATCAGAGAGTTTATTTAACAATTAGTTTTATTTTATAAACCAGACTGGAGCTCCTCTCTGTCGCGCCGACGTTTGAAAGATTGGCGGCCTGTGATTGGCTGTACGCATTTGCGTCACTGACAGTACGTGAGGACGTTTCTTGTACGTGAGGTCCACCGCGCAACCGTGCAGACTGTATTATAAATAAGTAATAATATTATTATTATACGCATATTATATTTCATAGATACACTAACATGTTTTTGGTAAAGTATGCTCTTTGCTACTCAGGAACGACTTACATTTATTGGTTACGATTTTTACGAAAAGAAAGAAGTTGAAGAAATTAGATTGTAAGTGTTTCATGCTATTTTAGCTTATGTCAATGATAGACGTGTTTCATAACAGCAACAGGAAGCAAATGAATAAGTAGTGATAAAGTGTTCACTACGCAAATACTGACACATTTGCAATCATTTAAATTAATTCAAACATTTTAGGTAAAAATCGGAAAGCAGCTTATGCCGTGAGCACCAAATACAATTAGGTGTGCACTAGATATATATTTTTTAAAAACTGATTGGAAATATTTCGACCATCATCTATAAGCAGCTGGACAATTATACCCTTTTTATTTCCCCTTGCCTTTAGAAACTGCTAACATTTTCAATCCGTGAAGATAACTTAGCTGTGTTTTATTTTTTATTTATTTATTTATTTATTTATTTATTTGGTTAAATTAAATTGCTCTAATATCGACTCCTTTAATCATTCCAGAAACTACTAAGATGTATAGTTGTAGGCCACACATTCAACATTTTCTTGGTGACAATAAGTGACAAGTTAACATATTCCTCCTAGCACAGAATAAACTTGTGGTATACTAAAGTACGCTGCTCAAAAAAATTAAAGGAACACTTTGAAAACACATCAGATCTCAATGGGAAAAAAATCATGCAGAATATCTTTCCTCATATGGACTGGGTAATGTTTTAGGAACGAAAGGATGCCACATCGTTTGATGGAAATGAAAATGATCACCCTACAGAGGGTTGAATTCAAAGACACCCTGAAAATCAAAGTGAAAAAATGATGCAGCAGGCTAGTCCATTTAACCAAAATTCCATTGCAGCAACTCAATATGGTACTCAGTAGTTTGTATGGCCTCCACGCGCTTGCATGCATGCCTGACAATGTCGGGGCATGCTCCTGATGAGACGACTGATAATGTCCTGGGGGATCCCCTCCCAGATCTGGTCAGGCGAGCGTGGGGGCCAGTCAATGGTATCAATTCCTTCATCCTCCAGGAACTGCCTGGATACTCTCGCCACATGAGGCCGGGCACTGTCGCGCACCAGGAGGAACCCAGGACCCACTGCACCAGCGTAGGGTCTGACAATGGGTCCAAGGATTTCATCCCGATGCTTAATAGCAGTCAGGGTGCCGTTGTCTAGCCTGTAGAGGTCTGTGCGTCCTTCCAGGGATATGCCTCCCCAGACCATCACTGACCCACCACCAAACTGGTCATGCTGAATGATGTTGCAGACGGCATAACGTTCTCCACAGCGTCTCCAGACCCTGTCACATCTGTCACATGTGCTCAGGTAACACCTGCTCTCACCTGTGAAAAGCACAGGGCGCCAGTGGCGGATCTGCTAATTCAGGTGTTCCATGGCAAATGCCAATCGAGCTCTACGGTGCTGGGCAGTGAGCACAGGGCCCACTACAGGACATTGGGCCCTCAGGCCACCCTCATGAAACCTGTTTCTGCTTGTTTGGTCAGACACATTCACAGCAGTTCATTTTGTAGGGCTCTGGCAGTGCTCATCCTGTTCCTCCTTGCACAAAGGAAGCAGATAGCGGTTCTGCTGAGGAGTTATGGACCTTCTATGGCCTTGTCCAGCTCTCCTAGAGTAACTGCCTGTCTCCTGGAATCTCCACCATACTCTTAAGACTGTGCTGGGAGACACAGCAAACCTTCTGGCAATGGCAAGTATTGATGTGCCATCCTTCAGGAGTTGGACTACCTGTGCAACGTCTGTAGGGTCCAGGTACTGCACCATGGTACTAGTAGTGATGCTGACCCAAGCCAACTGCAAAACTAGTGGAAAAAAAAAATCAGTCTGAAAAGATGAGGAGGGACAAAAAGTCAATGACCTCCACCTTTTAAACCATTCCTGTTTTGGGGGGCGTCTCATTGTTGCTCCTCTAGTGCACCTGTTGTTAATTTCATTAACACCAAAGCAGCTGAAACTGATTAACAACCCCCCTACTACTTAACTAACCAGATCAATATCCCAGAAGTTGAGCTGAGTTGATACTATACTCTGATTAAAAAGTGCTCCCTTTATTTTTTTGAGCAGTGTATGTATACCATAGTGGTTTGCTAATTTTACATTAGCAAATAAACTGCAAAGTGCATTAAAATGTGTATCAAAATGTGTAGCTCTATGTTGAGGATGTTAACTTGTTTTAACTTACAAAATCAACAGATGTTATTTGTCCATATGCACCAAAACTGTATGTAGACAAACAGTAATTTAAAAAATGCATATAACAGATTAACTTTTTTATTTAAACATAAAAAACATACTGGCCGACACCACAAAAAAAAACAATACAATTCATGTCAACAGAAACAGTACTTAAGTACATTCAAAATGTAAACAAACTCTGGATGCACTGTCAGCAGAATGTTCTGGAGAAGTTTTTTTTGGGAAAAAAAACAGATATGTGAATCTTTCCTTATAACTGCACCATTTAAAGGAGAGTCAGTCAGGGTCAGCTGTGTTACAGTATTTTATTCAAAATGTAACAAACTAATCTAAAAAACACAATAGACATTGGCCCCAGTGCTGGTCAGCTTCTTAGAGTCCCAGAGAGGCCTTCAGGAGGGAGGCCATATCATCAGGAATGGTGTCTTCATCTCCTGAAAGAGTATAGATTATTACTCAGCAGAGGACATCATTCTAGAAGCAGAGTAACACCTGCAGTACTGACACAACACTTAATTCAGAGCTGTATTGATGATCAAATAGCATGTGTAAGTGTAAAATAGCATCTACAGAGAAGACACTTCTGAGCATTTTAATACACAATTACAAAAACCTGTGCAAAATGTAACCTGTGCAAAATGTATGGTACATTTTATTTTTTTTATCCCCCCCACCAGTATGAAATTGTGCACTGCAATTAGCAGAAAAGTAATAAATGTAAGTGTGTTCTCTGTAGAAGATGAGTATTTTCACACTGTGGGATGTTCAAACCTTTGCCTATGATTTTAAGTGGCTTGCCGCTAAAAACAAGCTGTGTTTGACACGTGTCCATCTCTAATTTCATGTATGTTCATTCAGAAAGGCTGTTGTCATTTCTGGACATCTCTCTGGTCCAGTGTGAGAAATACACCCTGTAGTCTAAAACTGCCAAAGCCTTTAAACCAGCCCTGCTGGTTTGTGTGGGGTACTTTGAAGAGGTTGTCTGTCTTGTGATGTTAGCTTGCATATAGCAATATTTGTATGTTTTTTAACATCCTCATAATTCAGAGGATCTAATGACATTTGAGGGAAAAGTGCACTTAGTACAAAACGTACTTTGGAATCACCGGGTGAGACGGCAGCGATTTTTCAATTCAACTCTATTTGTTTTTCCTGTAGAGAAAGCCAGCTCAGATCTACATTTCTTATTTGGACAAGACACTAACTAATGAATAATGACATGTCCTCTACATGGCCTCTTAAAGAAGAGAGAATTCCACAACCACACCTAAAAATAATTGAGGTCTTCTGGGACTGGTTAATGATCATTACTGCAATGGCATTTGAACGTGTGCACCTAAAATGAGCTCACCCTCCTCAGTTGCAGTCATGTCCTGCTCTAGTTTAAGCTTCTTCTGGCCGATGCGGAGCATGGCGTCCTCTATGGAGTCCTTGCTTATCAGCTTTATCACTTTAACAGTCCTGCAGAAGGACACAAACATTCAGATACAGAAGGCACGGACAAAAATACTGTCCATATATAATAGATTTCATCAAAATCTGAGATGTTAGGAGATGTTAAAGGGACACACTGGCCAAAATGAGACATTGAACCAACAATACATCTGTTGTAAACATGCTTATTTGCATCCTACAGCCGTGCTGCACAGTCTCAAGTGAGATTTAATGATTTGTATGTAGGTACGTACGTACGTACGTATCTTGAGGGTGGGAGGACCTTTTAAAAAACTACAACTGCTTCTTGGGGGTGCTGTTTTGCAATTCTGGTTTGTTAATTAGCTGGGGACCACAGAAGTAACTGCTTTTAAATCAATGCTGAGGGTACAAGGCTGAAGCTAATACAGCATACCATGACAACAATATATATATTACATTCTAGTTTAAGGATTGAATGCCCCTTTAATAGCCGAAAACATTAAAAGATGAATGGGACTAGCAATTATTATTGTGGCGGTGGAGAGGCGGAGACCACACAGAGGTGTGCAGGATCAGAGGGGGAGCACAGCCTCTTTATAAACTTGCTCTATCTCCCCGGGCTGGGAGAGGAGGATGGCAACCCGCACACCAAACAGCAGAGAAATAGAGAACAAGGAGCAAAAGACAACAAAGGACTGTTTTAAAAGGGCTGAGTAGCCTGTTTTATGTTGGACTTCTTGTTGTAATTTGTAAATAAAGCCTTGTTTGGTTCGCGCTGGGTGTTTGTATGTTTGTCTTTGTGCCCGTCGAGGTGTCCCAGTCAGTGTGCTCAACGAAGCCACATTAAGTAAAAAATATATATTACATAATATGTTAATATGTATTATCGGTGCTTTATAACTATGTACAGGTCTTTATCCATTTAAAAGTCATCATAAAGAATATTTTATAGACAATTATTACAGCCTTATGAAACATTGGAGTTCAAAAATTTGTCTACAAAATATTGTTACAATGAGCCATAAGCACATTTGTTATGTATTATGAATACAGGGTTTTTAAACAACAGCAATGCTTTGCTAACTGCCTGCAAATAGCATTCATTCAATGTTAGCTGTGTTAGCATTTTTGGAGTTAAGCAAACCTGTTATTGTTCAATAACATGCTTTCTGTCTCTGACCTGGTTTGGCCAACGCGGTGACAGCGGTCCTCTGCCTGTTTGTCATTATAAGGGTTGCAATCTATATCATGAAGGATGACCACATTAGCAGAGGTCAGGTTGATGCCCAGTCCCCCAGCCCTGGTAGACAGCAGAAACACAAAGATGTCCTGATCCGTGTTGAACTGATCAATCAGTCCAATTCTGTGGGAAGCGAAAGAGAGCCGTGGAGTGAGTCAGTCTTCTTTATGATAATGTCTGAACTATGATCAGGTCTAGTACAAGGAAAAAACAATGCACTGAACTTTTCTCAGACATTCATTTACACACAAATAAAATACATAACTTCAGCACAACTGTTGCAGTGCGGATGCAATATATTTTGATGTACAGATTAAATTATTAGTGTATTGCCTGACTTAAAGGAATGCTTTGATTATAATTCATATTACCCCAAATACTTACCCCAAATACAGTCAGCTAAGACTGACTTCATCTATGACATTAGCCTTGTAGTTCATCGGTATGTAATTTCTATTTTTAGTGTACTAAAAATTCCCTTTAAATTTCCTTTAACTCTTTTAAGGCCCACAAAAGAAAAAGTCACTATTTAGTCTGTTTTATCTATTCCATTTTTATTATCTATTTTCTCTTTTTATCTATATTAATAACACAGTTTCTATATGTTGTTTATGTGTTTATTTGATATATAGGGAACATTATCTAACAAAGCACCCAGCACCAAGATGTTTATTTAGTTTGTGTTGAAAACGGCCATTTTTAAGAACAAAAACACATATACAGGAATAAGAGTTGGATTGAACAAACCAATAACACACTCTAAACAATCTGAATTGTTATGAAATCTGAAAACAATGATTAAAAAAAATACAGTATCACAGATCAGTCTCCAGTTCTACAAGCTGAAATTGGTAAAACGATTGTACTCATAGGTTCAAAGCGGCCCATTTGTTGATGCCCAATTAATTAAATCCCATAAATCTTTAGCAGCTGTTGGATTATGAGCCACCCCTGGCTGGACATTTTTGGGTGAAGGACAACCCAAACTCATCATGTCAGTGTCAGTGAGAATGGACGACCACCCAAATTATATCTGGACAACAGTGGGTGTGAACTGTGCAGCACAGTGGTTCTGGTTCCACAAATGGCCCACCTGTCTGCCATGGGCGTGGAGCCATCCAGTCGAATGTATCTGTGCTTATAGTGTTTCAGCAGCACCTCCAGGATGTCCAGCATCATGGTAAACTGGCTGAAGAGGACCACACGGTCACCCTAAGGGAGAAACAAAGACATGGTAAGTCAACTTATGAATGACTATCCAGTGGTAATCTTTCCGTTTTCTGGATGATGCTCTTACATGTAGACAACTGGATTCTCACCAATCATGCACAGATATTCAATCAGAACATGAGTAACAAATGCTGATTAAGTATATTAATGCTTCCCAGGAGTTAGGACACAAATTTTCTCAAATCTATGAATTGGCTCGTCACAATTATTACATAACTGCCTGACTGCAAATATTTAAGCTAACTGCAATTATTTTCTAGTTGTTAGCAATTATAACCAAATGTTTCCTTCACAAAACAAACTCTGAATTACATGCATTTTCATCTGTTGGGTTGAAGCCAATACAACCCCAACTCAGAAAATGCTACATTTCATTGCAGTCTGAATGAACCCAAGATATTTCATGTTTTGTCTGGTCAACTTCATTTAATTTGTTGATATACATCCATTCTTGCATTTCAGGCCTGCAAGACATTCATGAAAATACACATGCATCTTACAAAAACAAGTTTTAATTTCTGATTACTACTGTAACACCATTTTAAGTACTGAGTTGAGTAATGTTTGTGTATCTGCCAAGTTGGTCAATTCAGGCTTGTATTATTGGTTATTTGCTAATTATTTATATCCTGTAAATTGGCATCCTGTAAAAGCTCCGTCCACAGAGCGTTGTCCCTTGGTACAATATCTGAATGTAACATTGTCGCTCAATGTTACATTCGTATATGGTACCAAGGGACAACGCTCTGTGGACGGAGCTTTTACAGGATGCCAAGCTAACTATTGCGCTAAACACTTCCCACCTGCTCTTTGAGGTCTGTCAGAAGCTGTGTGAGGAGGCGGAGCTTCCCTGAGTCCAGTAGCAGGTCAATGTCCAGCTGGTACTCATAGAGTGCTGAGTACTGCTGGCATAGCCGATGAAGCTCGAAGTCTGACATCACTGCCATGTCCTCTTTTATCAGAGCTGGGTCTGATTCACGATGACTAGGCTCCTGCAGGGAAACCGTACCATATTCATAACTACTGAATAACTACTTACTGTATGGGACAGAGCAGGCAGCACCACCACTAAAGAAAACTCAGCAAGTTTAAGTTTCTATAGAATGACACATTTCACACTACTCTGGATAACTTGTTTACTCATCTCCACTGTGGAATTATACAGAAATTTTGAAAATTGGAATTAGACATGATGAAGAGGAGATAGAACACTTGAGAACTTAGTACAGGTTTGACAGCCCCTGAAAACAGGACATCCCGCTCAATACACAGGATACAGCAAAACAACAGAAGCAGAAAGTCCCTGCAAGTATGCTGATACAATCTATAGTCTCAGTTTAACAAATGATGAAAAAAGCAACAGCCAAGGAGCAAAATATATCTAATAACTGCTTTCTGACAGCTCTTTTGCAACTCAGCAAAAGACTCAGCAACTCCCCCAGATTTTGGTTGAGAAGGGGAGTATCGTATCCCTACCTTTAGCATTAGCTGGCTCATAGCAGACAGACGCTTGCTGGTGTAATACTGCCGGTGCAGCAGCGGGTGATTGGCCATTTTTCTCAGCTGCATCATCACGTTGGTCAGTTCCCGTTCTGGGCAGAGACATGAAAGATGAGTGTTAGCCAGATAACTAGCTTATTCTGAGCGGCTAGCCATTCTGTGAGAAATGTGCTAAAGAAGCCCTTGTCTGCTTACTAATGATCAGCTGAAGGCAGCAATCCAGTATGCTCTAATCTTTGTCAAAAATAAAAGGGTCCATATCCTACATATAAAGGGTCCATATCCTATATTTTAGTTTTACTGAAAATATATTTATATAACTGGTATTTCTCTACTTTTTTTTTTAATAAATGTATTTGTATAAATATTTTTATTCTTGTAATTTAATTGTCCTCCTGAGGTCTGCTAATAACATTTGTCTGGTTTTATGCACCATTAAAAGTCATAGAAGAATGATGGGTAGGTGAATGTCACCAATAGGGGTTGCAAATAATGTTCAATCGTAACTGTGATAAATTAGGTCACAATGCTTTTCTTAGCGTATTGTGGGGATCGCCAATACTGAAAGAAAACTCTGACTAACTACATGCTTTCTTAAAAAGTAAGTGAATTTAGGCCTGTTTAATTTAATACAGTGCAGTTTGTAAAACACTGAATAAAAATAACTGTAGTTGTATGTTTATTAGTATTAATATAATATTTTTATATGCGACACTATAGGCTCAATTTTGTCTGTTCCAATTTATCAATCTCAAAAAAAAGGAATATTAAGATGCATCAGGTGTAACATGAAAATGTCTTCAAGTACTGAGTTACAATATTTTTGCTATATCGCAAAGTCATCATCATCATGGTCTTCCTCATACATACTCTCTTCGGTTTTGGCGCTCTTAAGTTTGTTGAACAAGTCATCGTAAAGCTGCTGCTGTTTTTCACTCATGACGCAGAACTCAATCTGTTCTTCCTTCGTAGGAAGCTGCTTCAGGACCTGCCAAACAGAGAAGGAAAAGAGCCTAAATAAAAAAAAAAAACAACATATGGCAGAAAATAAACTAGCAAGAGTTTTCATCCAATACCTAAAATGTTAAACCATAAACCAAACAACAATAGCTGAATGTTTAAAGGGGAGCACAGTTGAGCTGATCACGCTAGTGCTAGGTCAGCAGGTTGAAAATGTAACTCATGGAGCTGGTTAAAATACTGCCTTTGTTTTACTGCAACACCAATCAATTTGACAGTTTATTAGACAGATAAATTTAACACATAATTAAAACGCAATTTTAAATATCAGCATTGTTCATGCATTTTAGCTAACAGTGTAAACTGCACAGTCCAAACACTCTTTGCTTTACTTCTACTGAGAACAATGAAAATTAAAAAGAAGGCATCTCAGCCCACAAAAAGACTATGTCCAACGTAAACGCCCCCATGTCTGTGATAGAATATATTTTGACAGAAATGTGCATTACTGACAAAATCAACAGCATAATGCATTTTCTTCTTCATAGGAGTGTGAATATGTCAACCTTCAGAAAAGTGTTATATTGTGTTTAAATGCTGCTTTTGCTGTTGTGTCAGTTGTACAGGATTGTTTGAAATGAAGAAAGCTGTAGTTGTCCGTTTTATCTTGGCATTGTTTTCACAGCAGGGCGTTCTTACCCCTCCCCTTTCACACCTCACAGCTCGCTAGCAGCTCAACACTTAGAGTCAACCGTGTCCTAGTTCATCTAATGCAAGTATATAAGAAGTTACGAAAAATTAATGGTTTGAAAAGAATACAATTTTTTTCTCAATATCAGTTTTGCAGCTCTGCTAGTGCATTGTGCCTGTGTCAAAATATCGTGACCAATGAACCAACAAGCATAAGCATGCATGAGCTGAATAATGTATCAGAGATGTTGTGCTACATGTTTTCACACACACAAGCACGCACAGGCATTCTGAAAACAGCTGCATTATGCATTTCCTCTCATCCACTATGCATGCGACTGGCAGCAGTGCAGTACCTCACTCTTGATACGGCGCAGGATGAAGGGTTTCATGATGAGTTTAGCATGAGCAATGCGGTCTCTCTCAAAACTGCTCTGCTCCTCCGAGGATTTCTAGTGAATAAATACACACAGAAACATGCACACACACGCTTATTTTTTATTCATTTATTATTTTCTTCATTATAGATTAACACTGAATACTGACATCAAAACTGTGAAGGAACGCATATGGAGTTATGTAGTAAAAATAACTCCAGTTTTATACCTCTGATTCTTTAAAGTAGCCTACTGTCCCTTTGATGACAGCTTTGCACACTCTTGGCATTCTCTCAGTCAGCTTCATGAGGAAGTCTCCTGGAATGGTTTTCCATCAGTCCTGAAGTAGTTCCCAGAGATGCTGAGCACTTTAGGTCAGGTGATTGTGGAGGCCAGGTCATCTGATGCAGCACTCCATCACTCTCCTTCTTGGTCAAGTAGCCCTTAGCATTACTGTGGGATTGCTGTGGTAGCCATGCTGGTTAAGTGTGCCATGAATTTGAATCACCAACAGGGTCACCAGCAAAGCACCACCACACCATCACACCTCGTCCTCCATGCTTCACGGAGGGAACCACACATGTAGAAACCATCTGCTGACCTATTCAGCGTCTCACAAAGACATGGCAGGGGGAACCAAAAATCACTGGTCTTAATGTCCATTCCTTGTGTTTCTTGGCCCATGCAAGTATCTTCTTCTTCTTCTTCTTCCTCAGTAGTGTCTTCTTCGGCGCAATTCGACCTTACAAAGGCAATATTCAGCAGTGATTCACACTCCTCTGAACAGCTGACGTTGAGACGTGTCTGCTACTTTAGCTCTGTGAAGCATTCATGTGGGATCTAATCTAAGCTGCTGTTAATTTGTGGTTTCTGAGGCTGGTAACTCTAATGAAGTGATCAAATGCAGAGGAGGTAACTCATTGTCTTCCTTTCCTGGGGCATTCCTCATGAGAGTCAGTTTCATCGCACCTGAGCATACATTCATAGTTCTTGCAATTTTCTGGTTTGACTGACCTTCATGTCTTGAAGTAACGATGGACTGTCATTTCTCTTTACTTAGTTGAGTGGTTCTTGCCATAATATGGATAAAAAAGTAAGTAAATAGGTAGTAAAAAGTAATCAAACAGGGCTATTCACTGTACAGAACTGTGTCCAAACCCTACCTCTGCACAACACAACTGATGGTCTTAAACCCATTAAGAGAGAAGGCAATTCCACAGATGAACTCTTGACAAGGCACACCTGTTAACTGAAAACCATTCCAGGTGTACCTCATGAGGCTGACAGAGAATGAGTCTGTAAAGCTGGCATCAAAGCGAAAGGTGGCTACTTTGAAGCATCTAAAGTATAAAACATATTCTGGTTTGCTTAACATTTTTTTGGTTACTACATAATTCCCTATGTGTTCCTTCATAGACGTCTTGCATATAAATCTACATGCAGAAAATAATAAAAATAAGGGAAAAAACATGGAATAAGAAGGTGTGTCCAAACTTTTGATTGGTGCTGTTTATATGAAATACTTGTTAGCTATTTTAGCAGAGATTTTGTTTAAAAAAAAATGCTCTTCAAGTTAAGTTACCACTTCTAGGTTAGAAAAAGAAAAAGGACAAAAATTAACTTGATGATAATCCCACCTATAGAAGGCCGACTTAGCTTTCTGTGCAGTTCTTACCATGGCAAACATCTTGGCAATCTGTGAGGTGCTGCTAGAGAACATGTTGGGCATGATGAAGTTCAGCAAAGACATCAGCTCCAGCAGGTTGTTCTGCAGTGGCGTTCCAGTCAGCAGCAGTCGATACTTGGCCTGTGGAGAATGTACACACTCAAACGATTGCTATTCCAGAGCAGTTAGCAGTTATATAAGCTGCTAAAGTGATAAGCTGTAGATGAGCCCAGTGTGCTCTGATTGGTCAGCTCAACCACTCTGTTCTGATCGGCCAACTGCCAGAGCACCGTCCACCGTTCCACCCATATAGGCCTGTGACTATTATTACAATGGTGTCGGTTCTGCCTTATCAGTTTCAGAGTTCATTCACCAAAGTCAGGCAGAACAAATTGGTAGATCCACCATCGCAAGCAACACCGCAACAGGACATTTCATAGTGGCAAGTTTTGCTTTTTTTTGACTCACTGTGTGAGGTCTCGTGCGAGAGTGTGCCAAGCTTGCAAATAGTCAGCTAAATAAGGATTGTACTACGAGATGATGTCACCTTGTAACAGAGAAAAGGGCTGAAATTTCAACAAGGTGTTTCAGGCAGCTGCGAAGAATGGTTTCTGTGGGAGAGAGTTTCTCCCTCTGCCGTGTACTTTGAGCTTTATAACCTACAGGCTGTTTACATGCACGAAAAGCTACATAAACCAATAAAGGACACAACAAAGCACACTGACAAGTTTGTATGGCCTTACTGAAGACCCAGATGTTGTTCAAGAGAAGTTTTACGGATGTATTTACAGATTTGGGTTACTACTGGCAATGTTGTTAGCAAAGCTAGCAGCTCCAATGCTTAGCTAAAAATGCCTTCCGCCATTCTATTTCTTCAAGTTACCCTAATTCCCATCACTGCCATCTTATTCCTTCATAGACAATACACTGTCAGTGTCAGTCCACAACCTAAGGCATTGGTTTGGTGTATTCTTTGCGTAATTCATACAACCTTTGAAAACTCTTGGTAAAACAATAATATGAGAAGGCGTCTAATATATGGAGGCCATATATGATGTGGCAAGATATGACAGATAGGATACCCTCCTTTTCAATCTGTCTAAACACTATATCACTCATTTTAAACTTGTCCAGCATGTACACTGGTTCAAGGTTAGACTGGTCACATTTACTCCAAGCCACTCTCTCTATTCCGGACCTGCTCAAAATTAACCAACTTTTGGCAATCACTACTTACTTTACTTTCATGAGTTTTCCAGGGATTCCAGGGATTATAGAAAATTCTATCAAAATGTGAGATGGCTTTTGTCACTTTATTAGCCAAGTGGCCTACACTACTGAAAGGCATTGTAAAATGTTTGGACTCAACTGGAAAAGGTTAACTGTGCTGCAGTGAACTTTGGGAATTTACCAAATTCAAATAATAAGTTAATGGAACATAAGATGCAGAGATTTAACTTGTATTGGAAGTACACTATAGTACGCTAACTCTAACCATCATGACTGTTCTGGTCAGGTGTTGGCTAACCCTAAACTTGGAACATTGCAGGTGTAATAGAGCTCAAGTCATTTATTCTTAATGACCTTGCAGGCAGACCTTGGCCAAGGAGCTGTTTAAGTTACATACATGTGGGAATGTTTGGTTGCATGTAGCAAGAAAATTATACTTTATTTCCAACATTTAAAAGGAATTCAGCACTTTATTTCCATGTTCCTTGTCAAACGACCTTGAAAATGCCACATTTAGTAAGGAAGCTTTGCATACTGCTGGAGATAGGTCAGGTTTCCTGAAATTTCAGCTTCTGTCGTAAGGTCTAGCATCCAAAAGACAATACGTTCTATTTCAGTACAAAAGTCATGTGGTTTAAAGACAGGAGGCAAATGTGGTGGAACAACCTGCTCCAGTTGAAAATGAATGCCATCCAGTTTCTTGCCACACTGTCTTTTGTTGAAGGAACAGCGGTTTTTCCACCTTACCTTAAATGTACTCAATCATTCAATGCTGCAAGGTCACCTAAACATTTTGTGTCTTAAAGACACCATACATTTTAACAAAAATTCAGTGGTGATGATAAGAAACACCTGAACACCCTAATGCTTCTGTAAGCTTCCTCAGAGAAAGTTCCATAAAATGGTTGTATGTGCTACTTCATGTTTTACACACTGTTCTGTGATAGTTTTAAGATAAAGTTTTGGATTAAATATATTTTAATATGTTTACTTAATCCATTCAAGGTGGAATTGGTGTTGTGAGGAAGAATAGTCCCCACTATTTTTGATTTTCCACTATTTTCCCCATTATCAACATAACAGAGGAAACTCAGAAGACACGTGTAGGTTCACTGGTGGTTATGAATAGTAAATAAAGTGGCTATATCTGTGTTGTGGACATCCTGACCCCTGGTTGCCATGACCATTACTGTTGAGACAACCACTACACCACTATAAAGAGTTTCTCTACAGTTCTGCACCATTTCACACCAAACCACTGTGCATGACCTTGTGTACATTTGAACAATTAAATTATGCAGAAATTGTGAAAAATCTGTGAAATTCCTCTTTAATGTCCCTTTAGACCAAAGATGCACTTACATTGATGGCCATGAGGTGGCGATAACGCAGGGAGCTCATGTTCTTCAACATGTGTCCCTCGTCAAACACAGCGTATTCCAGTTTGAGTTTACGGAACAGGCTGCGGTCGTTGGAATTCCCAATAGCCAAATTGTACCTGGGAACACAGAACAAAGCAAGGCTCATTAGCATAACTCCAACTGATCCAGGGTCAGCTCTTGTTTGTCCTGTGCTAATGAGTTTACATCTAGACGTTGTGGGCAAGCTGATCCAGCATTAGCTGTCTTACTCACTCAAAAGGACCTGGTCTTAAGGAGCAGCCTGTGAGGCACGTCCATGCTTCATTACCATGAATAATGAATGCTGCAGGGTCACTTTACTTGGACCTTTTCAGATTCAGCATAACGCTTAGTAACGTTAGCACAAGCATGTTTCCCTGAGCAACTTCACACGGCTCGAGGCTCTGCGCTATTGTGCGGCGATTGTGGAGATACATATTTGCCCTGGCCCTACTCAGGTTCACATACAGGTGTTTTACGAAGGGTTCAGCTCTTTGTTCAAGGTATCAATGCTGCCAGAAGGCATGCCATGCTAAAAGTGTGCGCCTGGTGGTGCACTACAGTGAAACACAGGCTTTCTGACCTACCCAGAAATACTCACCACTTGTACTGTATTAATAGTTCAATGTTTTTTTCAAAACCACAACTTGGTTTAAAAAAAAAATCAATACTCTGACTTCAAATTATTAAAAAAATGTATACAGTAAATTATACAGTGTTGGAGGTGTATGCGTTTTTTCTTCAAT
Organism: Semaprochilodus insignis; assembly: GCA_034552555.1. Classification (NCBI taxonomy): domain Eukaryota; kingdom Metazoa; phylum Chordata; class Actinopteri; order Characiformes; family Prochilodontidae; genus Semaprochilodus; species Semaprochilodus insignis. The sequence continues at coordinate 9,945,218 of CM067490.1, read as the reverse complement.
AACACTGATGGAATAGATTTTGACAGAAATCTGTGTGATTCACAAAATTGGAAACAAAATGAATCCACTTCAGTGATGAGCAACTCAGCATTTATAAAAGTGTTTTATTACATTTAAATGCTCGTTTGTATTGTGTCCATAGTACATACAGGCTTGTTTGATATGACAGATGCAGTTATCCGTTTTATCCTCTGTGGGAGACTTTTGTGGACAGGTACAGACTATATATACACAGAGGGAATTCTCACCCCTTCCCTTTCTTCCCTTGTTGCTCCCTAGCAGATTAACAACAGTCACAACAACCTAGTTTATCTGATAACAACATAATGTATTTTTTGGATCAATTTCATTAAAATGTGTAATTTAATGGGGGTATATGGGCTTTTTAAGGTATTTCAATATTTGATTTTCAGTTGAGATTTACAATGAGACAGTACGATAACGATATCATTTGAAGTATATAACCCATTTGTTCTATACAGCTGAACTAAACTACTCGACTGAGGTTGATATGTAAAAACATAAAAGGAAAAAGTGCAGTGGTCGACCACATCCCTAAAAATGTTGTCCCTATAGCAACAATGAAGAAGGTTTTAAAAAGCTTACAATAAACCAGTTGCCCAGTCGCAGCTACTTATTTTATGCTATTTTTCATCTACTTGAAGGAAGGAAACCCTGCAATCTTATGCCAATGAGGAAGGATAAAGTATCTCAGCTGGGGCGCCTGATATCCCGCTCAACTAACCACCATGTATTGCCAGGGCAGTCACCATGTTACTAGGGCTGCGATGTATGCCCTTCATACTTTGACTTAGACCACCTCCATGAAATTTAACTCAGGCAGGTTTAACTTCTGCATGCACTGTGCTAACAGCCTCCAGCTCGTCACTAAAAGAGAGGCTTGCAGGCCTGGTAGATGGAGCTAATCCATGCTGTGAGCACTGCAGCAGAAAGGAACGAGTCTGGAAATTTGGATTGGAAAGCTGCGAATATGCTCTTAACGCCGTCGGCGTGAATTTTCTGAATAACTCTCCCAGGTCCACCTTCCATGTGAGGAGAATCTCTGGAGCCCAAAAAAACTGAATTTTTCCACTTCCATTTTACTGGCAGAATGCCAACTAGGGGGCATCCAGTGTGATAAAATTGTTGATGTGATATTCTTCTTATAGCTTAATCAAATTAAACATTCCAATTTGACTCACGTTGAGACGATGATGTTGTAGTCCACCAGTCCATTCAGTATATCATAGCGGACACATCTTCGTTCCTCGATAGAACCTACAGAGTCAGACATGGGTTACAAGAGACCCAAACACACTCACAATGTACAGAGATCAAAATTTACATTCAATACATCATTGAATGTCCGTCTTACCATAATATACCAGCACTTTCAAGCTAGGACACCACAGGTTTAGCTCCCGAACCCAATTATCTGTCAGCAGAAACACAGTGGGTTACTTATATACAGTCATATGCAACAGTTTGTGCACCCCTGGTCAAATTTCATGTGAAAACAAGTTAACCTATCCCCACAGGACACAAACATCTGCACACTGTTTTGCAGCATTACTTCTCATTTGCTGAATCTAAATATTGAGGGAAAAAAAACATAAAAACTAAAACATAAAATGTGGACTGTGCATAAAAGCACAAAACTTTTGTTTTTTCCCCAACATGTTAAAAATTTGTGCACTAAAACTTGCAGAGGACTATTATATATAAGTCTGCTCTCTGTAAAAAATGTGTTTATTTTCACTTACAAAATCAACAAAATAAGTAATTTGACCAGGAATATTTAAACTCCATCATATGACTGCAGTAGAATCCGTTTCAAGTTACGTCTATGACTAGTTTAATGGTTTAGTAAACACATGTATGTATTTGTTGACCCTTGATGGCTTATGTTCACTATAAATTCTCAGAAGACTCAGAAGACTTAAAATTACAATAATTACATTAACCCTAATCCTAGATTCTAATCCAACCCTAGATTAAGAAAAATATCTGACATGTATCTAAGTTTCTGTCACGTATCTAAAGTAATAAACAGCTTACATCTGAAGAGTGTGTGCCCTCACTCAGCTAACTAATGTGTACAACACCTCCAGGTACCCTAAACACTAGCTGTTCTTCTCACCCAGAGTTGAGGAAGGGACAGTGATGAGATGTGGCCCTCGGTTCCCCTCCTGATACAGGTGTGCCAAAAACGAAATGGCCTGGATGGTCTTTCCCAAGCCCTGCAAACAACACAGTCTCCAGGTTTACCAGGGAAGAATAAAAGCTACATAAATATAAACGCATGCCTTCATTTCTCTGCATCCCTGTGGAATCTTCTGTTTTTTAACATTCTATTAAAATACTTAAATAACTTTCTATATTTTCTACCAGTATATCACTGCTGAGCACAATTACTGTGCTACTGTACTGTGCTAATCTAGTTCTATAGTTATTAGTTCCTGTAAAAAAATGGAATTACACTAATATTGTATTAAAAGACTTAAATTATACTTTCTTTTTGGAATGCATTACCAAGAAATTCCATTGTTGTAGTGTATGTGGAAAAAGACTGACACATGAACATTCAAACCAGGAAAGTAAGAAACCCCCTAGAGAGCTAAAGATCTGACAAGGTCATATCACAGCAGCAAATATTATCTTTATGTATGAATAATATCGTATCTTAAAACTTTTAAGACAAAACTTTTTAACTGCAATTTTTTAATGAAAAATGAAAAGTTAAAATTACAATAATTACATTAACCCTACTCCTAGATTCTAATCCAACCCTAGATTAAGACAAGTATCTGACATGTAAGTTTCTGTCACGTATCAACAACATTTTATCCTAAACTGCTCAGCTAACTGTTCCCTGTAAACCACACTGTAAACTAAAAACTAAGAATTATTATGTTTATTAACTGAATTGTGGGATCTAACCATCTCATCTGCTAGGATGCCACTCAGCTGGCTCTGGTGAAGCAGGACAAGCCAGTTAAGGCCAATCAGCTGATACGGTTTCAACTGGAACCTGGACACAAAACAGAAACCTGGGTTTAGACTCATGTCAAACCTGACTGTACAAGTTTATTCATTTTCTTGGGAGATGAGGAGTTTAATTCTAAGATAATACGCTTGCATAAGAAGAAAGTCGAGGGAAAATGGGTGAAAACACAGAAGTTTTGATTAAAAGTTACAGAGAAAACTGGGCTCCTAACAACCACCTGCAAGACCTGATAGACCACCCAACAAAACAAAGTTTTCTTTGAGAGAGAGGAGAAAATCATCACTCTTACTTCAGATCTGAGAACATCTACATATGTTACGGTGTATCATTCCACTGCAAAACACAACTTAACACTCTAGATCCAAAGAGATGTGTAGCTGCCAAGAAGCTAAACAGTTAAAAATATAATATTATATTAAGCTGTTCTATGCATTCTAGTTTTCTTCAGATGCTGAAAAATTAAGAACTTGTACTTGATGGCTGTTTTCACAGGTGTGATCTCTGCACGCTATTGTATGTGTGATATCATAATAATGTTAGTTTTGCTGTCTTATTTGATTTATCTGAAGTGTTTCTGACCTCATTTGTTAGCAAACACTGGCACTTACATTTGGGCTGATTTTGGGCAATGATCCTGATTAATATCAATAAATAAATTAAAGCCGACTAAGAGAGTTCAAACCCACGCATTGTTGAGGATCTGTGGCTGGGTCATGGAGCCCTGACCATTCTGCACCACTTGGGTCATCTTTTTGGAAATTTCTTCACACTTTCCCATCAGGCCTTGCACCACCTCCCGCTCCCGCAGGACCTGACGACATCCCACGAGAAGCTCACTGGAGAGACCGTTCCCTCTGTGCAGAATGTCTTCCTGAGGAAGAGGCACAGTCGCTCCTTTATAGCATGCAGAGTTTAACTCCATCAAACTACACAATAATCCAGTCAGACTGTTTGTCAGATAACAGGTAAATGAGGCCCGAATCTTATTTTCTCATAAAATCGAAAGTTTTGTTAGGTCTTAAGAGATCACGCTCATTAACAGATCTGCATGTGCAAAAGAATCTGCGTGTGCAATGCTGAACATTCATGACTGCCAACAGATGCAGGTCCGCTCTCAGAGATTTCAGTTTCATCTACGCCAGCATCACAGGAGCCATCATGAAGTTCCAAACGCGTTCCAGCTCGCTGTAAAAAAGGGAATGTTTTCCGGCCACAGCCACCTTTTTGTTCGCGTCCTTGGTTTGTTTAAACTTTGCTTTCAGACTTTTCTTTCAAAACTGTTTTGAACATCTTAGAATTTTGCTTGTACAGAAGCACTACCTCAGAAGTTTTTGAGGTCTTGCCAGAATGTCGAGCTGGACAGATATAAAAGTCTGAGTAGCAATCCTGCATATCGGATATGTATTGGATATCAGTACTATATGCGAAAGTGCCCCAGATCGGAACTGAAAATATCAGATTCTGTGTTTTTTGCTGTTCGCACAGCTACACAGATACCACATCTGTGTCACATATGAAGGAAAAGACTGGATTTGGGTCTCTTTTACCTGCTGTGTGAACATAGCCTAACCAATTAAAACTCTCTCCCTAAAGTAGTTGGTGACAGTTCAAGTCCATGTTGGTCAGTAAAATGGACCAACTGCAGCTTTCTAGAGTCACCATATTTCTTATCACTGTGTAAAAGAAGCTCCATGTCATCTTTACGAAAACGACTGCAGTCGATTTGTTTCAGGAGACTGAATAAAAGAACACCGACGTATAGTCATATACAAAAGTCTAAGCACTCTCAGTCAAATGACATGTTTTGTTGATTTGTTGAAGTGAAAATAAAAGTACACGGCGTATGAGTTTAACCTATTGAGGAAAGAACATGCCATAAATTTTTAACAGTTTATTTTTTATTTCCCCCCATGATATTAAATTCAGCAGATAAACAGTAATTGTGTACTAAAATGTGCAGCAGTGTGTTCTCGGTAGAGGATGTGTTAGAAGGTCAATCAAACATGTCATTTGATTGACAAGGGGCACCCAAACTGCCCAAAGTTTGCTGCAAATGTATGCATAACTGTATGTCTTTTAATTCTGTATGCGGGGAAAATAATTATGTGATCCCCTGCTGATTTTGTAAGTTTACCCCCTTACAATGACACGAACGGTCTATAATTTTTATGGTAGGTTTATTTTAACACAGAGAGACAGAATATCAACAAATAAATGCCAAAAATATCATTAAATAAAGGTTATAAATTCATGTGTATTTGACTGTGAAATAAGTATTTGATCCCCTACCAACCAGCAAGAAATCTGACCCCCCACAGACTGGTTATGTGCCCATGAGGCACACAAATTAGTCCTGTCCCTTTGAGAAAGTACTCTCAATCTCACCTCACTATGTGTAGAAAAAACAGCTGTCACAGAATCAGTCTCTTCCATTCAAACCTCTTGACCACCATGGGCAATACCAAAGAGCTGTCAAAGGACATCAGGGACAAGACTGTAGACCTGCACAAGGCTGGAACGGGCTACAAGAACATCAGCAAGAAGCTTGGTGAGAAAGAGACCACTGTTGGCGCGATAATTCGGAAATGGAAGAAATACAAGATAACCGTCGACCGCCCTCGCTCTGGAGCTCCATGCAAGATCTCACCTCGTGGGGTAAGGATGATTCTGAGAAAGGTGAGTTGTCAGCCCAGAATTACACGGGAGGAGATTGTTAATGATCTCAAGGGAGCTGGGAGACCAGTCACCAAGAAAACCATTAGTAACACACTTCGCCGTAATGGATTGAGATCCTGCAGTGCCCGCAAAGTCCCTCTGCTCAAGAAGGCTCATGTACAGGCCCGTCTAAAGTTTGCCCATGAAAACCTGAATGATTCAGAGAAGGCTTGAGCTCTTTGGCATCGACTCGCCGTGTTTGGAGGCAGAGAAATGCTGGATATGACCCCAAGAACACCATCCCCACTGTCAAACATGGAGGTGAAAACATTCTGCTTTAGGTCGGTTTCTCTGCTAAGGGTACAGGAAGACCTCACCACATTGAGGGGCTGATGTACGCGCCCACGTACTGCAGAATCTTGAATGAGAACCTCCTGGCCTCGGCCAGAACACTGAAGATGGGCTGAGATGTGCACAAACCTGGTGACCAACTACAAGAAACGTCAAATACTTATTTCACGTAATCAAATACAAATTAATTTATAACCTTTATTTAATGGTATTTTTTGGATTTCTTTTCCTAGACTGTTCATATCTTTGTAAGGGGGTAAAATCTTTTTTACATATATACACACACATAAGAATCCTTCTTAATCCAATAAGCATCCCTCTTAAACTGATTCTGATTCTGAAAAAAGTAACAATTTAGGAAAAAATGCTAACGTCTCTAACAATGAATGGAAGCTAGCAGAGCATGAAGCCCAGGGGTAAGTCGTGCTCATGCTAATGGCTGACTTTCGCGCACGGCTAACTTCTGTTCATTGTTCCAGTTGATGGCTTGATGGAAGAGATGGATAAGGACGTGAAAGAAAATGAAAGAGAGAGAGGAAAAAGAGAGCGTGAGAGATATGGGATATGGGAGAGTAAGGGGATGTGTGGGTGTGTGTGTGTAAATATATACACTGCAAATAGACTCAATACACAGTTGCATGTGAGAGTTTGAACAAACAAATTACAGGTTTAGCTGAAGTGAAAATAGGTTAACACATCCTTTACTGAGAACACACTTAAATAATGACATTTTTCAGCACATTTTAGCGCACAATGTCAATTTAAATCTTGAATAAACATAAATAAAATATACAATTTGACTACATTTTATGTTTTATTTTCACCCTAGTCTGTTAAATTCAGCAAATAAACAGTAGCTGTGTATTAAAAATGCAGAAGTGTGTTCACTGTAAAGAATGTATTAACTTATGTTCACTTCAGCAAAACACTTCAGCAATCTGACCAGCGATGTGCACGACTTGTTTCTTGGCAAGTGCTGTCACAACAAAACCTCCAAAAAGACTTTACACAGAAGAAAAAGCTTTCTTAATAAGACATAAGAACAGCATGTTAAATAAAAAGCAAAAAATGAAGGTGTAATAAAGAAGGTGTAATAAAGGTCCTATAAACACATGTCTGAAAAGGTATAAACAATGGAAGACTGGAGAAAGAAGGAGAGAGAATGGGAAAGAGAGATAGAAGACACTCACCAGATCATTCCACATTTTATACGGTCGCAACTCCACAATTTTCTGAGCCTTCTTCAGAGAGCAACCGGCGATCAGCGTCAGCTCGTCCACTGTGGCATTCTGAAAGAAGTTAAGTATCTGACCTTTGAGTTTGGGCAGTGTTTCGTCAGTCTGGTCTGAATCAGAGTCTGAGTCTAGGTTTCTAGGCAATTGCTCATAGTCGCTGTCGTTGTCCTCTGAGCTTGTGGCCTGCTGTTTGGTGGGTGGTGCTGGTCGTCTCCTCTTGCGCGTCTCTTTGGTCCCGTTAAGAGGTCTGTGTGGTTCTGGCTGTGGTGCGGTTCTGACAGGCGGCTGGACCACTGGAATTGGTTGTGGTACAGAAGTACTGGGATCTGGACTCACTTTCTCATGTTTTGGAGTAGGAGGTGCATCAGATTCATCACTGCTAGACTCCACGACTGTTGTAAGAAGCAGCAGGTAACAGGGGTGTCAATCTCTTACCTCTAATTTCAATATGATCAATTAGGACACAAATTATCATAATGAATAAACCACATTTTTAAATACGACTGATTCTACGTAATTATATTATTAGGACAATCTTCGGTGCATCATGAATTATTTGTTGCAATTGACTTATTATTAAATGCTTCAGAGCATCATGAATTATTGAATTCAGTTCAATATAGTTATTTCGAAAACACTTAAATGCATCATGAATAATTAAATGTTGTTACAGTTCTTTAGGGAATGGTAAATCACGAATGATTTGGTTCAACTATGAATCTTTAGGAAACAATTCAATGCATCATGAATAATTAGATTATACATTTTTAGGAAATTATACAGTACATTACAAATTAATCGATTACAGTTATTTAGGAAACGATTCGAAGCAACATCAATTATTTGATTCAATTATGATTCATGAGGAAACACTTTGAATCATCAATGATTCGATTACGCTGGTTTAGAAAACAATTCAATGCATCATAAATTATGCAGTTTAAATTCTTTAGGAAATGATTCAGTGCACCGTGATCATTTTGTTCAATTACAGTTTTTGAGGAGACTATTTGGCGCATCGTGAATGACTGATTAGGTTATGGTTCTTTTGCAAACCAGCCAGTGCATCAAGCATGATTCAATGCAAAGTAATTCATAAAATATATCAAATTTAGAGTCAGCTCAGTTTAACTATGTCAGTACTGCCCAGAGTCATTTCTAAAAATATACTGAGCATATAAGTGTGACTAGGAGACCTATTCACACAGTAGTGGAATATAGGCAACAAAACAACATGGCAAGCTTTACCCCTGAGGAGCACAGCCAACTTTGTACTAACCCAGCGCAAACAAATCTGAGACAGTTAATCAAAGTTGCGCAGGCTTTGATTACCTGGCTCAGGCGTGCTGTGTGCTGGAACCACACCAATTTAAACTGGCTGGGTTCAACATCTCTGCCCTGTTACATTGGTCTATATTTTATTAAAGCCCCTGCCAGGAAATGCTGAAACAGCAGAGCAGTCTCTGAGGCAGCAGCTGAGCTTACTAAGAGAGAGCACAGTAAACATGCACATCACTGCTCCTGCTGTTGTTGCTATTCAAAAACCTCCCTTATGACAACACCTACCACTCAGCTGCAGTAAAATCTGACCAGCAATTCAGTAAAACTCAGTATTATTGCAACTGTCTCTCACTACATACTTATTTCAAAACTTATTTCAAGGGAATAATACAGACATGCACACAGTATTATTCAGTTATTCAGAGTGGTTTGGTGTGAATTGATCTGTTCAGATTGATCTGTGAGAACATTGTGGTGGTGACAGGAACCAGACATCTACCTTTAAACACTCTCACAGAGAAAGTAATTGCATAAATTGGTTATGAATATGCTGCCTGATTCCTGAGACATTATTTAACAATAGTTTTGAGAAGGTTTTTTCCTAAGAGTGTTGTAAGCCAAAAAAAGACCCCAAAGATCTCAGATTTTCCACTATATTACCAACATCAACATAACATATACAAACTCAGAAGACACATGTAGCTTCACTGGTGGTTTTGGGCAGTAAACAAACACCTACATTTATGACCTCTGGTTCCCATCACCACCACTGTGTAGAAATCTGAGTTTGTAAGTTACTCTAAAACGAGGCATTTCACATCAAACCACTGGTGAATGACATTGCATCTCAACCACTGAATTATGCAGACATTTGGAAAAATCGGTAGAATTCCCCTTTAATGATGACCTTCTCATTCAAGCAGAACATGCAATAACGAACAGCACACACAGCAAGCCCTTACCGTGGTCAGAGAACATTCGTAGCGCCTCCAGAGCATCCTCTATGACCCAGCTATGTTCATGAAGAACATCTCTCAGCTCCTACGAGAACACAAATAAAGAAAGCCTGAGACCTTAAAAGTTTGTTCCACATTTCAGCCACAGACTGTTTTTGGAACAAAAGCACAACAAAGGACAGAACTGAAGTCATTTACATATACATCAGTCTTATACCACTGTGTAGTGTGGTGATCACCTGCTTCAGTGCATCAGATTCACTGATGCAAATCACCAACGTGTGTCAGAGCACCTCTTATCAACCCACAGACCTCTGAGGCTGCCTGTCATTCTGTAGTTGTCAGCAGGACTTTTCAAAAATACCATTTTGTATTACCTGCCTTAGACCTGGAGTTTCTAACATGGGCATGGCATAGACTACAGAATGACACATGATCTCAGTGGTCTAAGGGTTATGGCTTCAGTGGTTTAGGACCTAGTCAGAAGGACTCTGCTGTGTACCACAGAGTAGAAAACAGTACATTTCCCAGGGCCACTTTGTACACAAATAGCCATTTGCAAAATACATAAACCATTTTATTAGGGACGGGCATCACTGATGGCCACATAATACCATAAAACATCACAATACTTCAGTTTACATAATAGAATATCAATGCCAGTAAAGTATGCTGGGAGGAATACAGTTAGAAGAAAACAGGTTTGGTTCTCACTGCACTCCAGCCATTGCATGGCTTTGTTCAATTCCATCGGCAGCAGCTGTTAATAAAGTTTTGACTACAAAAACTAAGTACTGGATGGTAACTGGTCTTCTTCGAGGACAGCTTTGGAAAAATGGTTAATGCACTTACATACCTAAACTCACTCTGCGGTGTTAGTCTGCTTTTTTGTATTTATTCTTATTGTAATGTTTTCTTTATATACAATTTTCTCAGATGCCTAAAACTCTTTTGTGCACTCACACTCACCAGCCACCGCCTTGTATCTACACTCACTGTCCCGTTCCACCTACCAAATACAATTTCAGACTGTAGTCCTTGTGATGTGTTGCATGCTGCATGTTCTTCAGTGGTTAGGACCCCCACAGGATCACCACAGAGCAGCTCAGTGCCACTTCAGTGTCACTGCTGGACTGAGAATAGTCCACCAACCAAAACTATCCAACCAACAGGGTCGTGTGGCCAGCATCCTGTGACCACTGATGAAGGAGTAGAGGATGACCAACACAAACTATAGACTTAGACACACCTACCTTGCTGGATCTCCCTTGTAGATGTACCAGGGCTAGGTAGGAGTGTCTATTAAGTCTACAGTGAGTGGACACGGTGGCCAAAACTCTTAGTAACACTGCTGTGTCTGATCCACTCCTACCAGCACAACACACCACCACCATGTCTGTGTCACTGCAGTGCCGAGAATGACCCACCACCCAAATAATTAAAGAACAGGGTAAAATGGGGAAAACAAAGTATGCAGCGAATCAGCGGGACTACAGTCTGTAATTGTAGAACTACAAAGTGCACCTATATGGTGAGTGGAGCTGATAAAATGGAGAATGAGTGTTGGTACAAGGAGGTATACCCAATGAAGTGGTCGGCAGGTGTATGTAATATCTATTGATGTTATTTATTATGAACATGTGAACATTCATCTACAGATTAGCATGTTCAGGTGCGGCGGGAAAGGGACGTGTACCATCACTAGCTGGAAGTGAAGTGTGTTTTTTATTAGCGCAATAGTGACATTCACACTCACTAAGTTACCCGATACTGATTCATTGGATTCATGACGTCATTTTGTCTTTGGCCCTGGGTATCTCTGCCACTGCTGTACTGACTCACCTCCTTCACCAGATGCGGGAACTTGCGCTGAAGCTGTCGCACCATGCTCTCCTGCTCCTTCCAGCTGGGCTCAGGACCCTCGACCTCTGAATCATCTGTCTACATACAAGACACGACACAGACATGTGACCCAACCACATAAAGAAAATGCAATAAATCGTTGACAAAGTCTCACAAACAACATCAGTAAAAAGTGAACGCTACCCGTCAAAGAAGAAATTGGAGACTGATTGGTCTGATTAGAATGATTAAACAACCAGAGTTGCAAGGCTAACAGCTGTTATTTTGGTAATTGCAATGAGTCTCCTTGATAAACACCTTGTTACGAGCAGCACTGATGCCAAGAACTGCAGTGACAGAACAGATCAAATTACTTCATACAATCAGCACCGGAGAGATCCCACACAGGGGTTGGGGCGGCGGTGAGTAACTTAACCATTAGGCTAAACTGCCAATTACACAACACTCACGTGAACAGCTCAACAACTCCCCCATACTGAACTACAACTACAATTACAATTGTTCTCATACAAACATACTTAATAACAAACAAAATAAATAAACAAAAATAGTACCAATGCTTGCGTGCCTACGAAAAAATGTTTTTGTAACGTAAACATAATGTAGAAAAAGCTGTTGAGGTAATGCTAACTGTTAATGCTAATCTCAGCCTTTCAGTGCACATTGGTCATTTTGTATTTGCTACTTCCAATGTTAGTTACATTTTTGTTTGTACTTCAAAAAGAAAGTCCGCACTTGAGTCACATTCAGTCAAAATCACCCTATTTTAATAATAATTTATCAGTTCTTATGTTGTCATCATATGTGACAGCTTTTAAGCTGATATCGTACAGCCCTATAAATCAACCAATAAAGGATATATAACTGTGAGCTGAAGCCCTGCATAGCAGTGAGCAAAACCCAAGAATATAGTCATGATGTCCCACAAACACTGCCTCATTCAGAGAACCGATCGTGACAAGTAACAAATAGGCTGACCAGGAAGCCATACATCATCGCAGAAAAGAAGATTAACAGCGGTTGACGTCCCATGAGAGAAAGCAATAATGTTTGTGTCCTTGAGCTGTTTTCTTAATTCAGTTTTGCCAGTTGCAGCTACCTACGCAGCCTTTGTATCATTACAGTACAGTACGCTACCATAATCAATCTCCATCCTAGTCTTACGAGAGACACTCTATGTTCATTTTTCTGTTCTTCCTGCTCTGACACACCCCATCAGGTAATTATCAGTGTCTTCATGAGTCAAATCTGGTGCTTTGGATCAGGCATTGCACAACAATGTGTGCTGTTAACCAGTGTTGAATGGAGAGGTTGTCGACTGAGCATGGTGTACTACATGAACAGTCAGAGCTGGGTTGAGTCGAAGTGCTGAATGGAGAGGTTGTCGACTGAGCATGGTGTACTAC
>CM067490.1:9829554-9932080 GCA_034552555.1 Semaprochilodus insignis | reverse complement strand
ATATATATATATATATATATATATATATATATATATATATATATATATATGGATGCCCTCTCTAATACTTTACATCCGTCATACTGAATAAGAAAACACTACACTGCTCTCTATACTCTACCAGAGAGCAGTGTAGAGCATGTCTTATGTTTGCTTTACAGAAGGAGGCAAAAAAAAGGCTACTGCAGCCAGCTAAACGCTACCACACATCAGGCAACAAGCTTCACAGCACGCCACCTGAGGGTCTGACACCTGATAGTACATGCAGTTATATCACATAGGAAGCACTGCAGAAAAGCAAAAGTTCAAGTTTGTTATACACTCTATTCATATGTAATCAATGAGCATCATTAGTCATTTTACCATTTGGTATCAGCATACAAAATCTTCAAAACTCACAGTTTTCCAGCTAAAGGTTACTAGGGGAAATACAATATGCTTAGGCTAATGACATTTGCTTCGGTTAAAATAGATGCTCAGCTTTTGTCTGTTAATCTTCTGAATGATGCTTTTCCCAGGGTAAATTTCAAGCCTACTACAGAGAGGCCTGTGGCTTTAAGAGTTACTACAGGAACATTTTACAAGACATGCTATACAAATCCAAAATGAAACCTTTATCCCCAACATGCAATACTGATACTGAAGAAATGACTGATTCTGAAACTGTCATATTATCATCACCCAGGCCTGCTGACATGGCCGTGTTCTAGGACTGTGAACTGCTTGTGAACTGCTGTGCTCGAGGGTCCCTGAGCTGTGTGTGAAGTTTAATCCAGCAGAAGTAACAGAGCTCACCTCCGACTCTCTCCTCTTCTTACTGCACCGAGTGGGGGAATTCTCCGGGGGGCCATCACACATCTCCTCCTGCCTCCGCTTACACACTCCATCTGAGATAAGACAGAGTAGTGTCAGTTCAGGGTCTACCTCTCAAAGCCAATCAATCAATCAATCAATGCCACTGGGCATCGCCAGCCATAAAAGAGACTTTCTGTTGAACTCCGCTCCAATCAGTGAAACTGATGGCGCGTTCCTACTCGGGGGTGAGTTTTCCCGACAGCATCATAGATCAAGAATTATTCTAAACTCTCTCTCTAGCAGTTCAAGTGATCACCACACGATGACACTTTCAGGAAACAGATCCAGTACGGTTTCAAAGTCAACCAGACTGAAACAGTTAGTTCATGTCCTTACTCATAATAAGCACAATTCTTCATACCCTGCTATCAAAATCTTATGAATTTAGTAATTATTAAAATGACTTTTGTCCACCACTTAACATTCTCTGATTTTTGTTTTTCATTGCACCACCATGCACCAGCAGGCAAAGCAAAATAATATTAACCAATAATATCATATTTTGCCTTATTTGCCCTAAAATGACATATTTCCCATTGACTTTAGCTTATGGCATGTACAAACTGTACGACTGAAGAACTGAAAAACTGTACCTTCATTGCTTGATGTCTTCATGGGTAACTGCTGTTTACATTTGGTCTTCTGAAATATCAACAAAACATTAAGCTTAGTTACCATTTTGCTGTATGTGACAGGTGCCAAACCCTTGGGGACTGATTACAGCTATGAGAGGGTTGGGAAGGTGGTGCCAGCATCCATGAGCGACAGTGGAAGGAGGAAGTTAGGCACAAGAGAGCGCATAGTAAAGTGCCTGTGGTGCCGATGCCAGATCATCATCATAGTGTGAACACCAAAGCCGAGCGGGGAAAGAGCTCACGGCTGATGTCCCCCTCCCGCCGTCAGTCGTGGCTTCAGGCATCACCTTCCCACTCTCTCTTGTGGCGGTGAACAATACGCAGGGGCTTGATACCTTATTGCAGTTGTTTGGTATCCACTGTCTACACACTTTAGAATAGCCCAAACACTTTCCTGAAATTGGATATTTACATACATGGTTGTATATAAAAGTTCAAACATCCCCAGTCAAATTCTATGTTTTACTGAGTTTTTACTAAATGATAATAATACATCCTCAACAGAAACTACACTGAAGTGGCCAAATTCTTGTTCTTTGCTGAGTGTAGCATATTGGGAAAAAAAACCCTAAAATATTAAAATGTAGCATAAATTTTGCACAGCACTCAATATGCTGAACAAACAAACAGAGACGGTGCACTAAAATGTGCAGAACTGTGTTCTCTGTGCAGGATATTTTAACTTAACACTTCATTTAACACCTCTGATATTTCATCCTCTTCCTCGGACAGTAAGATCACTTCCTGAGCTGGAGTCACAATCTTCTCTGTCTTCACTGACCTGGATGAGAACGCGGAGAAAAAAAAAAAATCAGAATACATTAAACTCAAGACCTGCTGAGAGTTCCTGGACATGACAAATGGAACGCACCTGAGTGCACAAGCCTCCTAAAATCCATCATCTTACCCTTCCAACATCATAGAACTCCCTGATATCTCAAAGTCCGAATCTGAGGACGAGTCCACCGTTATAGTGTTGGTGGCTCTGACGGCTCCAGGCCCTGACGGACGCTTAGCCTCAGGAGTTTCTGGCACTGTGATGCCTGAAGTATAAGTGAAAAGAATATATTTAAGGGAAGATATACCTGCTTAGCTAAACAACAGATACCAATGCTGATGATACTGTAAGACTGATGCTGATGATACTGTAAGACTGATGCTGATGATACTGTAAGACTGATCTTCCTGTAATATTACTTTGCAGTTTTAGCAATGCATTTCAAAGACAATGACCATCATTCCCATTGTACAATGCACATAAATAACAGTTTTAATTCTGTGTTTTTATTGATCGTATTCTGGCCCAGATACTAAACTGCAATCAATGCTTTTTGCTGAGTGCTTCAGGTTGTTTCAAAAGAACAATTCAAAATACAGAAATATTAAATGAGTAGTAAGTTTTCTTTTCTAGAAATGTAGTTAGAGGGCAAGTTCACTGAATTCTTCATAGTGGTGGTAATGGGAAGCCTGCTAAAGCTCCTTCACAGAATGCTATTACAATAACAGTTACATTCACACCTGCTTGATGCCTGAAAAAATGGGGTTTTTTTTGATAGTTTAGACATACAATTTTTTAACAGTCTCTGGTTGAGGTAGGGGTAAATGATCTGGGCAAAATATCTAATGTCGATTTTTCTGATCAATATTTCGAGTGTGATTATAAATTGTGGTAAGTCTCTATAAATTGAGGTCCAGGCCATTTATTAAGCCAAGAAGACCAGTGTATCCCCTTTTTCCTGAGTTGAGTTCCTGAACTTGTCTACAGGCAGTTTACTAGCTCTGACATTATGTCAACATTCCCCATATAAGACATGGTTTCTGATAAAAATGGCCTATAATTAAAATTGCAGCTCTTGTAATTTGAATATTGCACCCTTTTAAATTGTGATTTGAATATAAATAGATGATTTTTTCTTTCAGTCATAATACTGACTGTTATAAACTTTGCAGCAAAATCTTACAAACTTGCAACATGAAAATTGCATCCTTTTTAACTGTGATTTCAATATAAAGCAATTAATCTTTCAGCCCTAAATTTCCTCACTTAAAACTTAAGATAATTAATAATAATTTTTGACAGTGTGGGCTGTAATTAAAAAAATGCTCTGGAAAATTGTACTCTCTTAAACTCAAATTCGATCCATCTTTCAGCTCTTGGTGAAGGGGTATATACAGGATCTTGTAAGCCAAAATAGTTCACAAAGAAAAAGTATTCACTATTTTATAATCATCAACATTGCATATAAAATCCCATGTGTACATTCACTGGTAGCTTTGGATAGTTAGTGAAATAGATCAGCAGTGTTGTAGACATCACTACCCCGGGGGTATTTCAGAAAGCAGGATTTCTCAGTTAGACCTAAGACCTAAGCTCTAAGCCAAACTTGCCCTATAGGAAAAGAGCTGAGGGACATTCCTATTGGCCAGTCCTCATCTTTGGGCTTAAGTCACCTGGCTCACTGAGAAATCCTGCTTTGTAACATAACCCCCTATAGGAAAAGAGCTGAGGGACATTCCTACTGGCCAGTCCTCATCTTTGGGCTTAAGTCATCTGGCTAACTGAGAAATCCTGCTTTGTGGCATAACCCTCTATAGGAAAAGTGCTGAGGGACATTCATGTTGTCCAGTCCTCAGCTTTGGGCTTAAATCATCCGGCTAACTGAGAAATCCTGCTTTGTGACATAAACCCCTGTTAATTAGTTTACATCTCAGCCCTTGAATTATGCATACGTTTAGGTAAACTGGTGACATTAAACATTAATGCAAACATGAATACCGTTCGATATATTGTAATGTATTCAGAGCCTGTAAATTCTGTACATTCAGTGAACTGAAGTGCAGTTAATCATTGTTCACCATCATTAATAAGACTTCTGATTACAAATGTGTTCATGAATAAGCATGCCTATACAACCTAGCATGAACTACGCTGTACTGCTCATGATGAACCGCACTTTGGTGTAAATGGACTTGTCAACAAAGAAGTGACCTCACATTCGTGAACTTTGCACGTCAACACAACAACAACCAAAGAACCGAAATGGGCAGAAACGTGGTTCTGCATACGGACTGCATCTCCTGGGGGGACTGAAAACAAACAGACTGTTTCTGCCTACCGGTGGAATCCGCATGCTTTTGAGAAAAGGGCTCATCTTTGTTCCTCATTGTTCGAGCTGCAGACACTCAAAGAACCGGACCACAGCGCAGGTCCAAATATGTAGCTTCATATATATTCACAAAAGCAAAACGGGTGACATTTAGTCCGTCGTATATCGCGCGAAAGCTGTCATTAAAGCACCAAAATTAACCGGTTAGCCAGGTTAGCTAACAAAGAATGTCATGATCTCGCTACCTATCTGGCAACCCGGCAAGCTAACATCTCATGTATGCTCTCTTTTTCAGGTAATAAATAACTAAACGAAATCTTTTTTGCCTCGTCGCCGGTTTTGAGACATTTTGAAAAGACGAACCATTCAGCTGTGTGGTGTCACTGAGAACTATTTAGAATAAAAGAAGCTAAATCTGACTGAAAGAACCTCGCAGATGCAGGGTTATTTTTTTTCCCGCACCCGTAATCCGGAAAGCCCCGCCTTCCTGCCCTAGGATTGGCTAGTGGTTCGTTCTAGCACGAGTCCGCTGGCATCTAACCAGCCGTAGTGCAAATGTTGGATGACATAAACCAATCAAAAGAGCAGAAGGGCGGGACTTGTCTAAATACGGGTGAGGAAAAAAATGACGTGCAACCGTACTCTTTATAACTACGGTGGCCGTGTTGCTTGCCATTGTTTTTTTCCAAACGTGTTAGCGGTGTTTTAAATGATGTTGGCATTTCCGTTACCGCATCATAATTGTTGACAGTGGTGGTGATTGGAGATCACTGAGAAAACGGAGAAGTTTATAAATGTATATATAAACCTTTTTGAACATATAGTGTATATCGTACTCGTAGAACACTGAACATCTGCATGTTTTACTACTGAGAGAAAAAAAAGTCCAGCACAGTTAAACACAGTATTCCAGATCATGAATAAAAACGTGTGTTTTTTATAATACTAGTTGTTTTTTTATAGTATCGCTCACTTGAAACATTGTTGAGAGAAAGTTTATATAAATGAAATATAATTTTTCATTCAATTAATCCCTTGAATTGCTCTTTCTCTTCAGATTAACATGAGTACTTGGAGCATTTACTTATTTGGTCAGTGTTTTTGGAGGAAAACCGAAGTGATTTAGTTTCTTTTTGGTCCACAAACGCTGTGTTAGAGTTTATTCAAAGAATTCGCCAGGCTAAAAACAGGTTTTCTGTAAGTGCACAAAAAGGATAAAAATCATTCAAAAATGTGAACAAAGAAGATATGGGATAAAAATGATAACATAACTGATTAGTGTTGCCAAGAAAATAAATAAGTACATGAGAAAAATAAAAGGTATTGAATTAAAGTAAAATCAAAATAACAGAGCGACTTCTGATCTATTAAAGTAATCGGTCATTCTGTGCAAGGTGTGGAGGGTCTAAGTTTTTGCCCTTCTGATCAGGCCTAGGCAATAGACCTTCCCAAAAATGGTATCTCTAAAGTCTCGCAGCCTTCTCTTCCCTAAACTCTCAAAACCCTAACGCTAACACTCTCTATCTCTGTTTCAGGGCTTCCAGATACACTCTGGGCTCTCAGTCCTCAACCAATCGGAGTTGGTTGATGTCATGCTTGACCATTCTAATCACCATTGGCTGTATTAGAAGTGGCATACTACATACTACTCGTGTACTAAATTGACCTGAAAGTAGTATGTAGTATGCAGTATGTGACCAAATTGTAAATCTGTAGTGCATTGAAGATACCCGGATGGTGTTCTACTCCGGTCAGAGTTTCTAGGCTGCGCCGAAATGGCATACTTAAGCAGTATGTACTGAATTCAATCTAGTTTGAATAAAGCATACATACTGTTAGTATGCGAGTGCGTGGTATGCGCACGTCCTCGGATGCAACACATCCGCCATCTTACCTGTGTCCTTTGACCCGGATCTCCGCTGACGTCACATAACGACGGCAAACCCCATTCTTTAAAAGCCAAAAGTCGGCAAAATCTTACCATCTGTTAACGAAAGTAGCATTCGTTGTGGTTAGTTTTCGCGATGAACACTTCCACATGGAAGCAGCATCGAGCAGGAGGTCGCAAAAAATGCCACATACTTCAAAATCTCTCCCGATGTAGTACGTCATCCGGGGACTTTTCGCACTGTTTTATGAACACTACATATTCGGACATACTATTCTCGCATACTGCTTTCGCGTACTGCATAGTATGGAAGTACGCCATTTCGGACGCAGCCCTACTGTACGGGGGAGCTATCTTTGTGGTGTACTGCATCCCATCATGCACCATAGTCAGCTATCAGCCTGCTTCAGCCAAAGAAAATGGCGGCGGGTAACACTGGGGCAAATGCAGCCAACTCTGAGTATAAATGTGGGTGTGGTGATTGTAGTGGGGTATGTTTTCATCAGAATGAGCCTCAGAAAGTTGAAATATACAGGTCTGAAGTTTAATAAAAGATGAACTGACTGTATTAGTATACTACACTGTAGGTCAGAACTTGTTACTGTACTGTATACTACACACAGGGGCCAGTATACAGTACATACTACTGTAGTACGCCTATACAGTGTGCAGTATAGTAGTGTGCCATTTTGAATACAGCCCTTATTGATGTCCCAAAAGATGTTTGTTCAGAAGAGTCACAAAGCCGTACATTATCTACAGAGTATTATCTACCATGACCAGCTGTTCTTACCATACTACATCATTTACATAACTGCTATTACCTTCAGCTTTGCACAGGTACTCTCAAGAAACCCAGATACACATCAAGGAATGCTCTTGATTACATTATCGAATACCAATACAGAGGAAATAATAAGTAAATATGGAATAGGACTCAAAACTCCTTATTATTATCTTTATAAATTTAACAAACATGTGGACATTAATGCCTCAGTGACTTTTCTTCTGTAATACAGGATGCACAAATATGATTGAGCCTATGCAATTATTGTTGCTATTAGAGCTACAAGAGTCTCTTGAAAAAAAGAGAGTGATTTAATTTGACATCCTTATTTTGTTGTTGTTTTCCTCTGCTGTTTAAGAACTGTATTTCTTTATCTTACTGAATTTGTGTTTCATTTATGCCATTGTGCAATTATGCGTATAATGAGTATCAATATAAAACACTGGCTAGAAGCTTATTTCATTGTTTTTCTTCATTTGCTCCGAACTCACAGACTCCCTCCTCTCAGCATTCTGACCATGGAAAGCAGAGACGTCATGGAACTCATGATCTCTGAATCATTCGTGCCCTAGGTAACTGGCCTTAAGATATGCTCTGTCTGAGCTGAGGAGCTCTGTAAGCAGAGGTTAAGCTGCTCATTAATTCACCTTTACATTCCTTCTTGAATATAGAAATGTAACCCACTTCAGGGGTCCTGCCACATCATCAGGAGTTCAAAAGCCCATTTTTCAGACTATGTCATTCATCTTTATGTACAGTCATCATCAACATAGATATAGACGGAATCAACTGACAGGAATGAAACTTGGTGAGTAGATTTGACATTGTGAGACATGCAAATGATGTGATGCAAGCAAGGACTGGCCTTATCGCTGTACCTGAATGACCCAAAAGCCACAATTGCAGAGATGCCCTCCATGAGTCATCCTGTTAGTACCAGCACCACTGGCAAACGGCTGCACAACGCATAACTACATGCGCACAGCCCATTATGACGACTGGCCTCGCACCACGTCAACGTCACCAAAGACTGCAATGGTGTTGTGTCCGACTGTCATGGAGTGACTCAGAATGCCAGTGGGTCATCTTCAGTGACTAGTCCCACTTTTGTCTTGGTGGAGATAACCTATGAATCCGTGTGTGGAGACACCGTGGTCAGCACCAAGATGAATGGTTTGTTTTCACACCTCACATGTGCAGAAGGTTTGGTGTCACTCTACCTCCACCCCTACAGCAAAATCTGCAGGAACTGTGTGAGAATATTCAAGCTGCATGGGGTGGATTATCACAGGACACCATTAGGAAGCTCTACATCTCAATAAATATTGTCCAAAAAAGAAGTTCTGGTTCAACAATTAGATCTCAAATAATTTCATAATCTGAAATAATCTACAATTTTGAAATAATCTATAATCTAAAATTATACTGACAAAGATATGATGGCAGTTGTAGATACTGCACTCACACCCTCAGAAGACACGGCCTTCACCAAGTTTTAATTGAATGCTCTTCATCTGCTCAGGGAGCTGGACCGAAGCACGACTCACATTACAAAATGTTCTTCTACACCTTTTGTGCAATTACACATTTGCACTAGATTCCCAAATCTAGTAATTCCCAAATCCCCAAATCTTACACAGTGAAGCTTTAAGTTAAAAAAGTTCTCAGAGCTTGAAAAGTTCTCAGAGAAGAGATATGTATTTAATTTGGGGATTTAGTGTTAACACTTTATGTTAATGTATTTAACTTATTTATAACTTACTTTCACCTGAATGTGTATTAAAAGCCCCTTGAAGTTTTACTGTAACTCTAACCTAAAACACAATCTAAACTTGTGGACCTCAAAATTAAAACTGAAAATCTAGTCCATTTACTAGCAAATCATCTATCAGGCCATTAAAATTAGTATCACATTTATATCTTCAATAAAAGTGTGGCATTTACACTATGAATCTGTTGCTGTTAGCTTGATATGAAGCAAGCCATCATTAGGCTGAGAAATCAAAACAACTGGTAGATGACTCTGGTGAACAACATCTTATGAACAGGTGGGACGAAGATCAACTTGCACCAGAATGATGGGAAGAGTCTGGAGAAAGGAAGGAACCGCTCCTGATCCAAACTGCAATCCCTCATCCATCCAGCACAGTGGAGACAGTGTTGTGGTGTGGGCCTGTATGGCTACAGGATGAATTCTAAAGTGTATACAGCTATATCTGCTCAGATGGACAGATGGACAAAGACCTGAAACTTACTACAAAAGCAACCCAAGATATTTTCAAAGCAAAGAGATGGAATGTCCTGCACTGGCCAAGTGAGTCATCTGACCTCTAAAAACATCCGCAGTAAAGGTCTGTCAGAGTATCATCAGGGAAGAAACCCAGCGTTGGGTTCCAGACTTCAAGCCGTTATTGACCCCAGAGGATATACCACCAGGTACTAAAAATGACAGTTTTATTTATAATTATGTTTCCAATCATTTTTGAACCCATAAAATTGGGGCCTGTGTATCAAAGTGGTTGTAATTTCTGCACCTTTCACCCAATTTGCATGTAAATAACTTCAAATTAAAACAGAAAGTCTGCACTTTGATCTCATTATTTATAAGCCATGGTTTATAGCACCCTACTGCTGGGTGTAATTCTATGACAGCTCAGTAGCTCAGTAGCAACATAACAAAATAATGTAGGTCTAACTTAAACCTAACTTGTTCAATGTTTTTCTACTTTAATTAGTAGCACATAACCACATTAAGCTGAATATGAGTAATACATAAAAATAACCAAGATTATTAGACTTCACTGTTACTCATAGAGTATCTTAAAAGCTACTTAACACAGCTGCACGGAACATTTGTAGATAGATAGATGTGCATATATGTTTAGAGTGTTCAGGAGTGCAGATGTACTGGATATACAGTAAAGTGTCATATAGTGCAGATAAATAAAGCTATGATTTAACATAAGAGATTCAGTCCTCATCTGTCCTCTTCCCTCTTCCGGGCCCACTGGGAAGAGTTGAAGAGCCTGATGGCTCTCAGGACAAAGGATCTCCTAAGTCTGTCTGTAGAGCAGCAACCTGCCACTGAACTTGCTCTGTTTGGCCATAATGATGGTGTGCCGTGGGTGCTCATCATCATCTTTTTTTAGAGTGTATGCGTCCCAGAATTTGATTAAATTTCATGCAACCTATTTCCAGACGATAAACACCAGTTTTCACACCTTAAAAACCCAATAGGTCCAAATTGTTGCTACACACTAGTATAACCCAAGAATAGCCCAACCAGCTTGCATTGTAGTCCTCATAGTTAGTAAGTCTATTACAAAGGATTTCAATGGGATAAATTCCAAGACATACGTGTGTTTTGTACTTGTGAGAGAAACTCGGTATCAAGGAGGGTCTCTGAGCTAGGTGAGTGTTTATAGGTTATTGGAGGGAGAGGGAAAAACATTCTGTTATTCACTAATTTTATTTGTTCCGCCTGCTGGTGCATGGTGATGTCATCAAAAAACCAAAGATGTTTTGGAGGTGGGGCTAAGGTCCTGAGAATCCAGTAGAAGACTGCAAGAAAGCAAGAATTTAGTCCAACCTAAGAGAACACAAGAGAACGCTTCTGTGGGTGGAGCATGAATACAGTAATTAAAACACAATTCTAAATTATAAATTTTTTAGGTGAGGCCAGTCATTCTCTGAGTAGAGAGATTTTGATCAGACAAAATGGAACTCTTTAGCCACAAAAGCTAGCTATAGACAACATGACTGATTTAAAGCATAAAGCCGAATTATACCAGTCACAGATGTACCGTGGTGGGTATCAGGCCGATACCACAATCATTTACTTGTATGTGTGTCAAAATTTTCCATTTCCAGCATTCAAATACCCCTGTGACGTACGCCAAGTGTACACTGCTGCACTACTGTACTAACTACTCCAGCTGAAGGAGGGTCTGCTGATGTTGTGGTGGCTAGAAGCATTTTCCTTGGTGTATTCCTGCCAGGAGTATACTGGGTGATTTTTAGCCCCTTTTAGACACACAGTCACAATCGCAATCATTTCTCCAATATGGGTGGAGACACAGAGGCAAAAAAGTCACAACCACTTTCCCAATACAGGTGGAGGTCAAAAAGTTGGCATATATGGACTTTTTGTGACCAAAATCCGTACACGCCACCTTCACTCTGTTTGACTGAATCTAGTAGCAATGTATAACCATTAATTAATAAGGTGCATTTTAATAAGGTGTTGTTTTGACCATCTTTGTAACACATATGCACAGTGTGGTTAGCCAACCTGCTCAGTACTCGGGGTGCAGCATGTTATTTAGAATGAAACAATATTTTGAAACTGTCCGTGGACAGAGCTGTTTGTAGGAGCTGCGTTTCACATCGCATCATGGCCCTAGCATTTTTGTATAGAGTCACTAAAGAATGCGGAACAAAACAAGTAATTAGGTGGCATAGCTGGCTAATGCACGTCATATAAATCGGCTAGAGTTTTGTTATTAACTGTTAATGTACATTGCATTAATTTACACTAACAACTAAATAAAATGGTATCTGACCCGGGATCAGTGAGGAAAATATGTACTCGTACTCTGTCTGAAAAAAAAGGGACTGACGCAACACTAATATAATCTAAACAATATTTCTGGAGTGATCATGAATCAAAATGAACCACAGAACCACATGTTTGATTCATTGAGCTGGGCAGTTTAATAGAAAGAAACATAGCGACAACTTTCATAGCCATATTCTTCATCATTTTTATCACGCCCTATTATAATATTTAATATTATTTCATATTTATTACACATTCATTTGTAATTATACTCACCTCATTATTATTAACTTTCTTGCACCTATATTTAGTTATATGTTTATTATGCCTTTTGTTATACCTTTATTACAGGTGTTCATTCATGGGTTCTTTATATCGAACCTTTTTGTGCTGAATTGTGAATGAGTTATCTTATTTTATCATAGCTTTATTTTATATATTTATTAGGCCTTTTATTAGACCTACGTCTTTTTATTTTATTCTAGATTTACTGCAACTATTTATGTAATAAAACCATTGTATATTTTTACACGTTATTACATTTTAATGTATTATAACTTTATTATGGTTTTATTACATGTTATAAGCATATTGTGCCTTTTGCTATATCTTTATTGTATCCGTTTATTATGCATGTATTAGCCTTTATTATATATGTTTATTAAAGCTTTCTTACAGATTTTTCGTTACAAATGTACTATGCCTTTTGTTATAGCTTTATTGCAGCTTATTTTAATAACACGTTTATTGTTGCTTTATTACACCTTTATTGTTATACATTAAGTGTACATTTTTGTTATATCTTTATAGCATTTTCAGCTGTACCAGGCCTTTATTTTCTCATACTAATGTCTTGTTGTTATTATCCCTGCATCAGACTGTATTTTCTGAATGATCTCTTCTTGGGGTTTCTCTCTCTCTCGCTCCCTTTTCTCTCTCTCTCTCCCTCGCTCTCCCCTCGGCTATCCTCCAATCAGCTCGCGCGCTTGACTGTGTTTCCGGTAGCCGCGTGGTCTCCCGTCCCGCCGCCGCCGCCGCTCGGGGCAGCGCGTGCGATGGGAAGCCCACTGCGGCTGCGGCCGGAGCTCTACTACCATCAGCATCAGCAGCATCATCATCAGCATCAGCAGCGCGGGCATCGGGGCAGCCAGGCGAGCGCGAGCCCGAGCGAGCACGCGCCCTCTAGCCATGCTAGCTGCTCGAGACTTCATCCTCAGCCTCCTCTTCATCTCCACCCTCCTCTTCCTCCCGCTGCTGTTCAGTGCGACGCGGCCATGAGCGGCTGCAGCCGGTACAACGGCGGCGTGATGCGCCGCAGCCTGCACGAGTTCGACTCTGAGTCGCAGCCGCTGAGGCCCGCGTGCGCCGCCGCGTGCGCCAGCGACGCCGCGCCGTACCCGGACGTCTCCGTGTCGTCTTCCAAGCCCGACGGAGGAGCAGGCGGAGGAGGAGGAGGCGGGGGCACGAGCAGCGGCGCGTCCGGGCAGCAGCGCGCCAAATCGGGCAAGAAGAAGAACCAGAACATCGGGCAGAAGCTCGGCCACCGCAGGGCGCTGTTCGAGAAGCGCAAGCGCCTCAGCGACTACGCGCTCATCTTCGGCATGTTCGGCATCGTGGTGATGGTCATTGAGACAGAGCTGTCGTGGGGGGCGTACGGCAAGGTACAGACCACTGCACCCAAAACACAGGAGCGCCAGCATTCATACTTTATCGGCTCCGTTGCTTTAGTGAGAACCACGCGCTCAGTTAATTCGAATCACAGAGGAAAGTGAAGTGAGTTATGCTAATTAACCCGCCTCGTTATGTTTATGCATAAACGTGGTCTACATACATTCATTCAGCTGAACATGCTCACAACGGAAAATAGTTAATAGGTTTAAATTCAGTCTACACGCTGAAGCTTCAGGTACCAAAGGGGTTCTTTGACTTGTAACAATAGTGGAACCCTTTATGATCCTCACTTTATAGAACATTTTAAACCTTTTAAAAATTCAAGTTTTAAGTTTTAAAACATTCAAGTTTTAAGTTGGAGTTTCTTCGAGTTATTGTGGTTCTACCTGGATTTATATGACTGTGTAACAGCGGCGGAACCCTTATTGGTACTTGGCCAATTTTAAAAGTTCTTTAAAGAACTATAAACAACCATTAGTTCAACATTCAAGATTCTTTGAGTTGCCATGGTTCTATATGGCTCCCCACTCTTATTTTCAAAAAGAGGTTCTGTGACTTGTGACAGTGTAATAACCCTTTTTGGCACTAGGATCATGTAGAACAATAGTAAAAAGGTTATGTAAAGAACTATGAAGAACAGTTAGCTCAACTTTTTAAACATTCAAATGATGCTTTGAGTTGTCATGGTTCTACATGAATATATATGACTGAATAACAATACTGGAACCTTATTTGTCTAAGTAGAATCATTTTAAAGATAATGTGGTTCTATGTGGTTCTCTATGACTGTGTAACAGTAGTGGAACACTTTTTTGGTACTAGGTCTTTGGTGTTTTAATGTTCTGTAAAGACTTATGAACAAATACAAATTATAAACATTCATGGTCTTCATGGTTTCATATGCTTCCCCACTCTTATTTAAAAAAAGGAGGTTCTATGAGTTGTGACAAGAGGGAAACTGAAAAACAGCCTGTAAAGAGCCATAAAGAACAGTTAGCTCAACTTTTTGAACACTCAAAACGTGCTTCAAGTTGTCATGGTTCTGCATGGTTCTGTATGACTGTCTAACAGTAATGGAATGATTTTTGGTGCTAGTTGTTAACTATTTTAAAAGGTTTTTTATCAAGGTTATCATGGTTCTACATAGCTCCCCACTCTTTGTGAAAAAGGGGTTCTATCACTTGAAACAACAGTGGAACATTTTTGATAAACGCATTTAAAAGGTTCTGTAAAGAACCATGTACAACAGTTTAACTTTTTAAACATTCAGATGTTTTTTTCCGAGCTGTTGTGGTTCTTTAGTGGAACCCTAAGTACTAGGTATTAGCCATTTTAAAAGGTTCTCTAAGGAACCACATATAATAGGTCAACCGTTTAAACATTTAACAAATTCCTTGGGTTGTCGCGATTCCACATGGTTCTCTACTCTTTTTAAAAAAGAGGTCCTATGACTTGTAACAATAGTTTCTGATACTTTGTAGAACCAATTTAAAATGTTCTTTAAAGAACCATGTTCAACACTTTTTTAAACATTCAATTATTTCTTCAAGTTATTGTGGTTCTACATGGTTCCCTATGACTGTGTAACTGCAGAAGAACCCCTTTTTTACCCTAGGTCTATTTTTAGCGTTTTTTAAAGAACTGTAAACTTTAGTTTAACTTTTTAAACATTCAAAAGATTCTTGAAGTTGTCATGGTTCTATAAGGTTCTCCACTCTTTTTTCAATAAGAGGTTCTATGACTTGTAACAATATGGGGACCCTTTTTGGTACTAAGTTTATACAGAACAATATTAAAAATCATCTGTGAGGTGTAAATCTTGTGTGACTGTGTAAAAGTAGCAGAACCCTGTATGGTACTATGGTAATAGGTTCTGTTAAGAACCATATACAAAAGTTAGTTCAGCTTGTTGAAGATTCAGAAGATTCTTCACGTTGTCATGGTTTTACATTGTTGTATATTACTGTGTAAGAGTAGTGAAATCTTATGTGGTCCTAGGTCTAGGTAGTATCATTTTAAAAGGTAATGTGGTTCTATGTGGTTCTCTATGACTGTGTATCAGTAGCGGAGCCCTTGGTATTAAGTATAGTACCATTTTAAAAGGTTCTCTTAAAAACAATATATAACAAGTCAACTGTTTAAACATTTAAAAAGTTCTTTGAGTTGTTATGGTTCTACATGGTTCTCCACTCAAAATGAGGTCCTATGGCTTGTAACAATACTTTTTTTATGCTTACTTTACTGAACAATTTAAAGAACCATAAACGATGGTTACTTTAATTTTTTAAACATTCAGTAGGGTCTTCAAGTTATTGGTTCTAGGTCTATACTGAACCATTTAAATGGTTCTTTGAAAACATATACAACACTTAGTATAATTTTTTAAACATCCAAAAGGTTCTTTGAGATGTCATGGTTCTGCAGGGTTCCACACCCTTTATTTTTTCTCTGACTTGTAACAATATTAGTAACCATTTTGATACTTGCTATATAGAACCATTTTAAAATATGCAATATTTTGTTTTTTTTTTATTCAAAGGTTCTTTGAATTGTTGTGGTCCTACAGTGTTCTCTATGAATGTGTAACAGTAGTGGAACCCTGTTTGGTACTAGACATTAGGTACTAGGTACAATTTCTTAAAGAACCATATATAACAGTTAGTTGGACATATCATGGACTTTGTGTTCATTTTTCCTTGTGTATATTTGGTTCTCCATATTTACTAAAGAACCACCAAAAATCTCTAACATATGTTTGATCATGCAAATGACTATTGAACATTACATAATTAAACTGTAAAAAAACAGTCAATTTTTAATTCATTTTTTGTGATGTCACAAAAAACATATTTTACAATATTTACATACATCTGCCTATTCAACAGTTTAGCTCCACCCATTCATGCTTGAGTCATAAGGAGGTTGGACTGCTTTTTGAAAGAAGCCCACAGGGCAGCCAATCAGAACTCATTTACACATATTAGTCTTAAAAGTAATAAAGCCTGGTTCATTCTAAAGGATAAAAAGAGGTTATAAAATTATCATTGAAATAATCCCTGCAAAATTCTGTTAAAATGTAAATAGTAATTTGGTCATTCAAAGTGTGAAATGGTTGATTGTAGAGACGTAGATTTCTTTACAATACATTTTAAGTCAAAACAATATCACAGAATGTCTCAGACATCAGGGAGCGTATTCATAACTATTTCATGTTATGAGCTTTTGCTTGTCTGGTTCCTATCACCACCACTGTGAACAATTCTGACTAAGTTTCTCTAGAACAAAGAATTGCATACCAAACCACTCTAAATGACTTTGTTAACAGCTTAGCCATTTCATTACACAGAAGTTTTGCCTAATTTGTTGCCTAATAACATTTACTAAATAGTAAAGTTTAATTAATTAATAATAAGCCTAGCATTCTGACCCATGTAAGTTTGAGCATCCCTGGTCAAATTCCAAGTTTTTTTGAAATTAAGTGATCATACTCTTGCACTTTTTAAAGCTTCTTGGCTGAATTTAACATATTGAAAAAGAAAATGAAATAAACAAAACTTACATTAATAAAGTAAAAAATATGAATGTAGTGTGTAAAGATGGCTAACCATTTACTGCTGTTATGGTCACATATGGACATATATAGAAATGAAGCTACAAAAACATATTTAATTTCTTGTTTCTGTCATGTCACAAAAAACAGTATATAGTATATATCAGTATATATCATTCAGCATCAATTAATCTACCTTCTCAGATGTGAAAGTTACTCATGCTGATGATTCTTCCCTGAACACTATTCCACTCAGTCTATTATAAATGAGCTTGGGCCCAGAGAACGCGGCGGCGTTTCTGGATCTGTTGATATCTGGTTTCTTCTTTGCACGGTAGAGTTTTAACTTGCCTTTGTGGAGCAGGGATGAACTGTGTTTACAGACAATGGTTCTGGGAAGTGTTTCTGAGCCCATGCAGCGATATCCATTACAGAACCATGTGTTTTTAATGCAGTGCCATCTGAGGGCCAGAAGATCACAGCCATCCAGTGTTGGTTTGGGCCTTTATCCCCACGTACAGATAACTCCAGATTCCCTGAATCTTTTAATGATATAATGTACTGTACATGATGAAATCCCCAAATTGTTAGCTATTCTATGTTGAGAAACGTTACTCTTAAATTGTTGAACTATTTGCCCGTGTAGAGTGGTTAACTTTTTGTACCTTCAGTCTCTGTGGGATGCTTCTTTTATACCCATTCATGTGACTGACCAGTTGCCAATTAAACTAATTAGCTGTGAGTTAGTTATCCAGTTTATTTTTTAGCATTATGTAACTATACCGGTCTTTTGTTGCTCCTGTTCCAACTTTTTTGAAACGTGTTGCAATGGGTATATATATTTTTTCAAAACAATAAAACGTTTTGGTTTCAGCACTTAATATGTCTTTGTACTATTTTCAATTCCATATAGGGTTTAAATGATGTGCACATCACTGTGTTCTGTTTCTATGTACTTTTTTATCAGAGTGCTCTAACTTTTCAGAAATGGAGTTGTACAAGGAAATTGTAGGCTATGGGTCCTTTAAAATCAACAAAGCATGTAATTTGACAGGGGATGTTCAAACTTGTGCACACAACACTAGGTCAGAATTCAATAAAGTCTTAAGCAAAATTATAAATTTGTAAAGTGCAGTGGGGAAAAGAACTGTTGAAAAGGTCATCCTGCTGTTCAGTCAGTAATAAGCTTTAGCTGTCCTTAGAAGTCTATTATGGTCAGATAGGAGAAGATATGCTGCCCTAAAGTGCCCTTGCAGCTCATTTTTACAGCGTCAGGAACTTTTGTTAAAAGATCCAGCTGCATCCGCCTGAAAGACGTAAATTGGGATGAATTGCTTCAAAGGATTCAGAAGCGGAAGACATTAAAGGATGGGCGGTGATGCACGTGTCCCAGCTTAATGAACATTTATGCACATAAATATTTCGGTAGGTAAAAGGATAGGACTTGTGGGTACTTGAAACTTTGCATGCGTGTTTGGCTGCTTGAACAGAATGTAGCTGAATGTCTTTTCTTTGCTTCTTTTTCAGGAGTCCTTGTATTCATTAGCCCTAAAATGTCTGATAAGCCTTTCTACAATCATCCTTCTCGGTTTGATCATCATTTATCACGCCAGAGAGATTCAGGTAACTATAACTATATTCAGATTCTACTCTTTATGCTTTACTGAGGCTGTTATATTTTCCTACGTTATATGGCTGAAAGTATGGAGGTACTACTCCTGATTACTGAGTGACAACCTTTACTAAGTGTATAAAAAAATCTAGCATGCAATCTACATTAGCAAATACTGGTGGGTGAAATGACTACGATACAATCTACGATATCTGACAGCATGAAATATTCCTAAAATACATTCCAACATCAACTCACCTTTCTTAGAGCTAATACACAATCAAGTCACATTATTATGACCTAATGTCAAGAGTAACTTCCGTGCATTTGACAGCAGCTGGGCAGCCTGGGAGTGACTCAATAAGGTCCTGGTAGGTTGTCCCAGGTATCTGGAGCCATGCTGACTGCAGGGCATCCCACAGCTGCAGGAGGGTGTGTGGGAGAGGAACCATAGAGTAAGCATGACGATCAAGGTGGTCCCATAGAGGCTCAACTGGGTTCAAGTCCAGAGAATTAGGGGTCGGGGTAGTACTTGGAAGTCTTGGTCATGCTCTCTAAACCAGCGTTGGACATTTCTAGCCGTGTGACATGTCGTATTGTCTTGCTGGAAGATCCCATCCGCCGCAGGGAAGACAATCAGCATGTATGGGTGCACGTGATCTGCAAGGATAGATTCATACCCACATGGATGAGTACGCCCAAAGTGGGCCACGAAAATGTAACTTTCTTTAGTAGCAGCTGTGTATTCAGTATGCAAAATACACAGCGTCTTTCCTAACTGTTTCCACATGCAGCATGCCTCCCAAAAACATAACCTTTTAAAATATGCTTAGGATGTAGGATAACTTCAGAGATTGTCATAGAAAGTTCACTTAACATCAAAGCAGTTGTATTGCGCTGTTGAACATCTTATGAAATGTCAGTAGTGTTCTACAGAGTTTTAAACTGCTTCTGGAAACAACATCACTATAAGAACTCTGCATTAGAAACTTTGTGAAATGGTTTTCAGTGACTGAGCAGCTGAACATAAGCCTAGGATCATTACGCGCAATGCTAAGCATTGGCTGTAGTGCTGGAAAAAATGTTCTCACGATTTCATGATTTACTATACTGAAGTCATTGCATTGTGTCAGCTGGTAAGGGTGGTGGAGGAGGTATAATAGTCTGGGACTGTTTTCAGAGATTCAGGGTTTGTGCCTCTTAATTCTAGTGAAGTGTAATGTTAATCCTACGGCATACAAAGACATTTTACACAATTATATATCTTTGTGAAAGAGCCTTTTCTTCTTCAGTATAACTGTGCTCCTGTGTTCAAAACAAGCTCCTTAAAGAGTCTGATGTGAAGGAACACAGAACCCTGATCTCAACCCCACTGAATATCTTTGGGATGAACTGGAACATTGATTGCTAGCCAGGCCTTTTCCTATAACATCAGTGTCTTTTGAGCAACAAACTACAGATTTTTAGAGATGTGATGGTCAGGTGTCCACATACTTTTGGCCATATACTGTATTTTAAAAATATTCCAGTGATCTGTGACTCTTTACCCAAGACATGTGTTCAGGAGCACTTAAAGTGGTAGTTATGATGGCAGAATGACGTGGATTATGTTGGAGTACAGTGTATATTTCATCCCTAACAGCTTAATCAAATTATTCTGTGAAATCCCTCGAGACTCGCTGACCCTGTTACAGCATTACGATGGGGGCAGCTGTTCGACCCAAATAAGTGCATTGGCACATAATCTTAAAATTATTTGGCATCATTTATCACTAGAGGTGTAGCATTGGTCTGAATTCAGAGAGAGGGTCCACTTTTTAACACTGTGAGGTAATTTGTACTTTAGTGTGGTGGGGCAGCAGAATGGATGCATAGCTCACATTGGGCTGGCAGTACAAGCTTAAACAGAGACTGCATAAGTGAAAACACACTGCGAGACCAAATTGGAGTGACGAAAATCGAGTTGGATCCAAAGGGATATTGGCTCCTTTCTATTTTCCTTGGTGTATAAAAACATGACTGTAAAATGCCAGAGGATGCCCACGAGCAAGCCCTTACTGAATGGGCCTGAATAGAGTTAAATGGCTAAAAACAAAAAGTTAAAATAAATTCTAATCAGTTGTGAAAGATCTTTTTTAATTCAGTAGAGGGATTTAATTCACTAAATAATCTAACAAAATCTCCCTGTACATGTCTACAGCAAATCGTTTATGTGCTGACTCTAGCATTACTGGTACTGAGTGCCGATTGGTTAGCAAAACTACTATTAAGAGCTGACTGCTTAGCATAACTACCACTGAGAGGTGATTGGTTAGCATACCTACTACTGCGAGCTGATTGGTTAGCATAACTACTATTGAGAGCTGATTGGTTAGCATAACTACCACTGAGAGCTGATTGGTTAGCATAACTACCACTGAGAGCTGATTGGTTAGCACACCAACTACTGAGAGCTGATTGGTTAGCATAACTACCACCGAGAGCGGATTGGTTAGCATACCCACTACTGGGAGCGGATCGGTTGGTATTAATACTACTGAAAGCTGGTTGGTTATCATTACCACTACTGAGATCTGATTGGTTAGCATAACTACTATTGAGAGCCGATTGGTTAGAACTCTACTGAGAGCTGATTGGTTAGCATTATTACTACTGAGTGGGGTTATAAAGTAAAAAAAGTTCAAAAACGATCAAAAATGTCAAATGTTACATTTCTAAATCTTTTGTCCTGTGTACAGAAAACACATATATTCTTTTATATAAAAAAATTTGCAACACACTGTAATTTTGCTCAAATACTCTTATTATCCCATCTACTCTGAACTTGCTCGGGAGCGCCCTCTTTTGATAAAACAAGACATTACAGAGTGGCAATTTTCCTCTGTATAAATCCTCTGTTTTTGTTCCTGGCTCTGATTCCCCTCTTTGTGTTCTGGTTTGAGCTCCCATTCACTGCATTTCTCAGTGCACAATAACACAGCATTCGGAGCTGAGTCAGCACTGCTGAGTTCACTGTGTGTACAGTAATAGGCTTCAGGGCTATTGAGAGCTGATTTTGAGCTCTAGGTCGTTTTGGGTCCTGTATGAGGTGGATTAGCACTAAATCCGGCCACTGAAGGGTTAAGCGAGAGCCTAGCACTGACGGCTCCACTGAGCAGCTCCAGCACTTGGACAAAACTCAATTTTATGACCTTGCGTCAGAGCGCTGTAGCGTTACGCACTGGGGGCTTTTTTCTTGCTGCTAGTCAGTATTGTGGCTTGTGCATCTGTATGTTGTGCCGTCGCTTCATTAAAAGAAAAAAAAAAAAACAGCATCAGGCTGCCGACATGGCTGCAACGCTGAAAATATAGAAAGCTAGGTTAAAACTGCTGCTATAGTGTTATATAGATTTATTTTGCATATTTGGGGCTTATAACACATAAGAGCAGAATGTAGTATGTGCTGCAAAACAGGATCATTGCAGTTCTATTTGTACATGGCAGCAAAGCTTGATATATATCAAAAACCCTTTAATGTGTGGTTAAATGCATTATGACAAAAAATAACATCTGTCAGGATATATTAATGCCTTGAACACTCATTAAGGCACAAATAAATAATATTAGAGGGCTAATTTGCATGTTGCATCCTTTTGTGATATAAGGATTGCACAGGGCAGTATTGCAATAACAATAAGCTGTTGTCACAGTTATTCTAAAAAACGTACCTGTCATAAAATCAATATAAAGTATGACCTTTACATTTACCTGATGGTAACATGATGTTGGCTTAAGTTACATGAGCCCTGCTAATGTTCTGGCGTTCTCTCAGCTGCATTCATTGTGTAGCTAAAGCAATAAGATCTAGGCGTCATCAGTCAACTGTCGACCGTCAATCAAGGCCAGTTCTCTTAAAATGATGAAGGCTAATGAATACTCTATGGTCCATGTGAGCAGGACTGTCCATTCACAGCACAATTCACAGTGACAGATGTTAATTCAATCATACGTATGTGTGCAGCTCAGTCAATCAGATTGTTGGGACAGGACTGAAAATTTACTGTACACTCCTCCTAGCAAGTGTTTATTGCTAAATGCCTGGGACTCCTGCTTCAGGACCTGTGACCTGACACACCTTCATTTAACTGTGCAGCATCCAGAAATGACTGGATTGCCACGAAGCGCGCTGTCAAATGGCTAGATGAATATTTGATATAGGCTGTAATTGGCATATATCTGAGGTGCAGAGATCAATAGCAAATCTGTGTGCATTCCCAGCTTCCAGTCCAAACGTGGAAATTGCAGCAAATATGTCCTTGGCTTTTTCAACTTGCCTTTTTTTAATCTTTCTGACTCCAAAAACGTTTTGTTCTGCTATTTATATTATTCACTGATCAGCTAGTCATATAATTATACATCGTGTATTTCCGTTTTGCAGTAAATTGAAGGTTGAAAAAAACTGCTTGAACTGTTTTTGTGATGTCATAGAAAACATCGCATTTTCAAGTTTACACTTGTTTACAGAGGGCGTGTATTGATATCATTTTCCCACCGGAATTTTACGGTTACATAAAGGAATATATAAAGGAAATGAAAGATGCTAAATATATAAATTACCATACAGTCAATACAGTATAGAAATTAAACTTAGATTATACCCCGAAGTTCAGCAACCTGACAAGAAATGTCCAAAATCCATGTTTCAGTTCCTGGAATCCAATTATGTCTGCAAACTTCAAACCATGTGAAGCTATATTAAGCTTCTTGTTTTCTAGATTCTTCTTCGATCTTAATGGTGCAGCATTTACACTCTGGCACCTCAGGCATTATAACTGCTGTACCATTTAAGGTGGAACGGGAAAATGAGAACAAGAAGCTGAACAATAGGAAGCCTAACACAGCCTCATGAGATCTGTTAGCTTCTCTTTTCTTAAGCTTTCAGCAGTCTGTAAAAAGATCACTACCGATTCATGCTGAATCTATTTGTACAGTCAATCTCACAGTACTTCTTTTCATTTTTACATGTTTCATTGTTTTTGCTGGTTTTCACACTGAATACTAACGCTGTCACTCATTAGTCTTTCTGCCACTCATTAGTCTTTCTGCCACTCATTAGTCTTTCTGCCACTCATTAGTCTCTCTGCCACTCAGCGCTGCTGTGACCTTCTATGATTTACATGCATACCCTCTATTCAGCGTACAGCCTGCCCATTCACACTGAAGTTATAAGGAGCGTTTCAGCCTGGATAGCCAATCAGAACAGAGCTCATATACTCACATCAGTCCTATATATCTGGACACAGTAACAAAAACAGCCTCTTTAGTTCTAAGGGGTGAAAAGGTGGTTGTAAAATTGCAGCCATGTTTTAATCATACGCTCTTCTAAATATCTACTAACATCATTGCAACATGTCCTCAAACCTAACAGAACAAATGCCAGTCGGTAATGCTAATGTTGCTAACAATGAATGAAAGTGATTAGTCACCGGTGAATTCCATTTAAAAGTCATCATGCTTATTAAAGGTTACTGGTGTCCACTCATTTGTTAGCAACATTAGCACCCTGTATCAGCTTTCCTTTAAAACTCACCTCGGTTCTAACACTAATCCCAATCCCTAACTATAATACCTTTCTGCCAACCCTGTGGCTGCTATCAGGCCACCTTCCTATAATGTAAAAGCCTGCTTATGGTGTGTTTACTGCACATATATCATTGTGATATCTCTTACCTGATGGATGCGGTTTTACCCAAAGGGTTCAATAACACAGCAGCAGATTGATTTAGCATTAGCAGCGCTGCATTATTCCAGCTACAAGCAAACCTAACAGACCATTAAATTAGTTTCACTTTCATATGGATGTGTTTATTTTATCTGAATTTTAAAAGAAATCAATCTCTTTTATTAGCACAGCAATTTCATATAATATGAAATAATTTGTGTCAGTGGGCGCTGTTATTGCATTCCCCTTCCATGACTGTGTAGCCATCCAAGTTGCATGGAATTAAGCAGCTAAAAAAGTTTTTTAAAAAAGGGAATCAATTAGGGAGGTATTTCGAGACAAAAGATTTCATCAGAGAGACCAGAGAGAGAGATACATTTGTCAGAAACCAAGATCAGCAAGGAATCACCTTTAAACAAACGAATCGTAAGCTGTGTTTGAAGTAGGGTTCAGGCTAATGTCCTATTAATATTCCTCATATTGGAGCACTATAGAACATTATTATGGTACATATAAAGGTCCCTCTAATCACTATTCCGTGTATTGGTTAGCCTTTCTACTACTGAGAGCTGTATGGTTGGCAGTACATATACTGAATAGTAATTGGTTGGTATTACTGCTACTGAGTGCTGATTGGTTGGTATTACTGCTACTGAGTGCTGATTGGTTGGTATTACTGCTAATGAGTACTCATTGATTGACATTACTGCTACTGAGTGCTGATTGGTTGGTATTACTGCTACTGAACACAGATTGATAGGTATTACTGCTACTGAGTGCTGATTGGTTAGTATTACTGCTACTGAGTGCTGATTGATTAATATTATTGCTACTGAATGTTGATTGGTTAGTATTACTGCTACTGAGTGCTGATTGATTAATATTACTGCTACTGAATGCTGATTGGTTGGTTTTACTGTTACTGAGTGCAGATTGGTTGATATTCTTGCTACTGAGGTCAATCGACATGTTCGACTAAAATCGATTAGTTGCGTCAGCACACATGCTTCTCGTGCTAAAAAGGAAATGCAGCATTAATTGATTCTTGCTAAGTAAAGCGGTTTGTGTTCACGATTGTCATGAATGTGTATAAAGCACCTTTAGAAAGTCCTGTTTGTTACTGTTTTATGTTGAGAAAAAGAGTGTATATTTCTGTATGAACGCTTATACAGAGTATGGTTTTGCACAATAGCTACAAAGGAACCCATTCATTTGGACTTGCTCGAGAACGCTGTCTAGTGCATTATTTCCCTTCACCAGAAATGCTCCAGTTTGCACGCTAGCCAGTGCGTTGCATTGTGAGATAGTAAGAGTGCACTGGATATTCTCCACTGTGTTTTCGGGCCACTACAAAAGGGGCAAACCTCTATATAGTGCACTATGTGGTGAATAGGGCATAGTTTTGTACATTCTGAGAGATGGATGTGTGGCTCTTTGAATTTTCAAGAAACCTAATGAGCTGTGTCCCTCTTTCAGCACTGCCCATTAGTGCTGTTGGTCAGCACCGACCTTTGGCCTAAGGTTTCTATCTGAATGAGAAATTAGGAGGGAACTCCTTCCTGATAAAGTCAGAGTAGGAGAGGAAGATTCTCTGTCAGATGGTATCACTGATTCCACTTCTTGCATAATTTATAAGAGGTATGGTTATAGTGACAAAATATGCTAGTAAGTCAAGCATTGCATTGTGGTTGTCAAACTGTACATCGGTAGTCCACAGCATATAGGTAGCATTGACATTGTATATGCTCTGAAAGTCAAAAATAGCAGCAATTTCTGACTTTTAATCTCCACTTCTCCTTCAGCATGATGTCTCACTGTCATATTAATTTTTGACATGTAAATAATGTGATCTAACAAAGCCAGACAACTATAGAGTGCTATTTTGTTTGCCCCAAAAACCACTTAGACCAACCACATAAATGTGCTTTTATTGTTATAATAGTACTAGATAATTCCATAGTGATATCAGTGGTGTTCCCGATGTGTACACGCTTACTGAGAGACTATTGCAGTGCACCCATATACAGTGATAGGGAAGTACAGTAGCACACAGAAAGCTCCCATTTTAATCGGTTAAAGGAGACAAAAACAAAGAATGGTTTGGCAGTGAGAGCAACAGATGAACCACCCACACATAGACAGAGAGTTAGATACCTTTAGTGCTTTAACTTGGCCACCAGGGGTGACTTAATGCAAGAACTTACCTGGGCTCAAGTGCATAGGCCCCAAGTAATTCAGGGTCCCATTTAGCAGAATTTTTATTTTATTTTTTTGGCGACAAGTACCAGACTTTCCCTCCAAGACTCCACCTTGAGAGTATGCCAACATCCATTTTCCTTTAATGCATTCATATACGTATTACCATCAAGCCATGGCTATTAGAGGTAGGCTGTCAGTTTGGTCCATAAATGTCAAAACCCACTTCTTTGATAAGGCTAATTTCTGTAACCCCCCTTAATGATTGTTGAATAGTGTGTAGCACTAAGCTAACATTTGAAACTCTGCAGGTCTTTGAAAGGCTTTATTTGACAGATGTTAACATAGATTTGAGTTTGTATCAGTTTTGAAGTGACTCTTTCAGTGGCTTAGAGCCGCATCTACTGTTTTCTATTCCTAGCAACTACCTAAACCTGTTTGGACTACAACTTGTATTCACAGTCAGTGATGTATCTAGAACCTCCAAAAAGCCTAGAACTTTGTTTTATGACCTGATGTGTACAAAGTTTGACATGTAGGGCCTTCACTTCAGCTATCAGCTCCAAGTCCTAGCTAATTGCAGAGCACACTTGGCTGTATCCATCTAGGTACCATGGAGAAGACAATCCTGACTGCAACTGAACAATACAGTTGAAAGACTGTTACTATAACACTTACAGAGTTTTGATTAAACAAACATGAAGATTATATAAAACAAAAATTAACTAAAAAACAGACATATTTTATTTTTAACTCTCAGACATCATTAGGCCTTTTCTGCAGGCTTAGACTGCTCTGAGGGTTCCCCAGGTCCCCATCTCTAACATTTTTTTTAGTGTGTCTTTTTTGCATTGAAACTTTGACATGTGATTAGTTTTGGCCAGTTTGACATTTCTGTATTCTCTGTTCTTTGAAAGCAGTGATCATAAAGAGAAGGATGGTGTGGACTTTTCAGCTGAAGTGTCACTTTCCTTTAAATCTGAGCTAAAGCAGCTCACGAAAAAAAGTCTGTGTCGCTGCTTAAATGAAATGTTTTATGTCAGGAGTGTAAAAATAGACTGAAGAGGGACGGACAGAGTGCTTCTTCACCAGGTATTGGTTTCAAACACAGCGTTCTTTAGACTTTGATATTACTTCTTTTCCTCGTCGCTCTTTATTCTCATTATAATCCTGTATATGGAAAGCAAAGAGGCCTCAGAGGAGGAAAAAGAGAGAAAGAAATGAGATATGGATGTGGAGAACATACCCATGTTGCCAGGACTCTATGTTCCATAGATCCTATGTTTCTAGGGTTCTATGTTTCTAACATTCTATGAGTCCTATTTTACCAGGGACCTATGTTATCAGAGCTCTAGGTTTCCACAGCTGTCCCTGGGGTCCTATGTTGCTGGAGCTATATGTATCCAAGGTTCTATGTTCTCAGGGTCCGATGTTCCAAGGGTAATATGTTCTCAGAGTTCTGTGTTTCTCTGGTCCAAAGTTCTGAGAGTCCTATGCTCCCAGGGCAATATGTTCCCAGGATTCTGTGTTTCTCTGGTCCAATGTTCTGAGAGTCTTGTGCTCCCAGGTTTCTATATTCTCAGGGTTCTACATTTCCATTTCTAATGTCTATGTTTTGCATCTCATATTCACAGTCAGGGACATATATAGAACTCCCAGAAAGTCTAGAGTGATGCTTAAGGTCTAACTTGTGTGTTTTCAGGGATCAGTATTTGTAGGGTTTTTGTTCTTAAGGTCCTATGTTCATACCATCTTTCAAAAAATCCAGAATCAGGGGTTTAGTGTCCCAAAAAGACCTAGAGAAGCTCATCCAGCTAAAGAAGGTCATCTAGTAGGGTGGACTACTATAATGGTCTCTTAACTCTCTTCCCCAAAAGACCACTAAACAGCTACAACTCATTCAGAATGCTGCTAGGTTTTTAACCAGGGCCAGGAGAACAGAGCACATTGCTCCAGTTCTAACATGAACACATTACTCCAGTTCTAACATCTTTACACTCGCTTCCAGTTAGTTAAGGAACAGATATAAAGTGCTGCTTCTAGTCTATGCATCAATGAAGGGTTCTGACCCCAAAATACATCTCTGATAAGTATAAAACATATAAATCCAGGGTGTTATGTTCACATGGCTCTGTGTTTTCAGGATCCTGTGGTCTCAGACATATGTTCACAGAGTTCTATGTTTCTACAGCTCTATGCTTCCAAACTGTAAGTTTCCAGGGTTCTATGTTTCCAGGGTCTTATGTTCCTACACACCTGTGTTCCCAGAGCTCTATGTTTTCACAGCCCAATGTTCCCAGATCTCTTTGTTCTTAGGATCCTGTATTCACTGAGCTCTTATGTTTCCATAGCCCTAGGGTTCTTCGGGAACTATGTTCCCAGATCTCTATTTTCCCAGGGTTCTATGTTCCCAGAACTCTAGGTTCCCAGGGTCATATGTTCCCAGAACTCTATGTTCCAAGGGTCCTATGTTACCAGAGCTATATGTTTTTAGGGTCCTGTGTTACCAGAGTTCTGTGTTTTCAGGACTTTATGTTCTCAGGATCCTATGTCCGGAATAAAGGTAAACATGCTATATGGAATTCCTTGAAGAGGATATGGTGAGGACGAGCAGGTCAGGTTTAACACAGTGTTGAATAGTAGATGCTGTCGTTGAGTATGTGCTAAAAGTTTGCATTGTTATTACGATTGCTAACTGTTAGTGTTTTGCAGTTTTATTAATATTCCGAAGTTCAAATAAAATCAGGACTAAATCAGCCTGGAAAACAATTTCCAATTTTATTTACTGAACATATAAATCAGCATATGTATGTTTGTAAATATGTCAGAGGGATGGATGTCGCTCTTATGCTGAGGAAATTTGAAACAGGCAATATTGCATCCTATCAACATTCCAATGAGGGAGCATAGAGCTGTGGGAATTTAGGCCTATTTCCAGAATTACAAAGAGGGAAGAAAAACTGTGGCAACATAAACCTGTTTCCTAGAAATTGTACTGAGGAAAACATACAGATGAGCCTTGGCTGTGTAGCATGGCGTCTAGCGTATTTATAAAAAAATACTAAATTGAAAGCACTTTTATTTTTCGAAATATGCAGCTGTGTATTATTACAGAATATTTATTGCCCTTTAGATACATTTCAAATCCCAGTGAGAGCAAAAAAACCCAACAATTCTACATCTCTCTCCTAGAGACACAGCTTTTCACATCCATATGCTAGTGCTAATGATTAGCATTAGAATATGCTGATTTGATGGGCATTTTGCCCAGCAGTGGTATAAACACAGTGTTGGAGCAGTGTCCCTCTTCATTTTGTCATCAGCAAAAGCAGCAAATATTTCAAACAGGGATTATAAATGCACACGGTAGCTCTCGCTAGTTTATTAGATTTCAGCAAGCCGAATTGCAAAGGCTTGTATTCATGTGCCACAGATTTTCCCTGTTGTATTTAGAGCCTGTAAGCCTCCAAGGGACATCAATCTTTGAAATGTTCAGACAGAAAAAACGTGCCTCCTTTCCAAATGGCCCACACGAGCTGAAGGCCCAAGCCCACCATGCCCACACACCAGGCACATATACATCCTTACGATACTTCTGATACGGTTTTGTCTCCTTTAGACGGGTTGCCCCTGCTGGCAGGGTTATTAGTATTATGAAATGTCACGACTTTAGCTGGCAAATAAATCAGGGATGCTTTCCAGGCTCATTTTTCTTTTTGTATGTCTTTAATTCAGCCAACTGGAGGCATCCGAAGAGACCGGGCAGCCATTCGAAACATTTAGCATGCCTAATTTACTTAATATTCGCAAATGAGTCCCATATGAGACGGCAAAGCGAGTCGTGAGTGTGGATGTTGTTTGGCTATGGACAGTAATGGAGTCATCTGTTTTCCTGCTTTCTCCTTTTCGAAGCTTCATACTAATGTGCTGCATAAGCCTGTTGTCATGCCACTGCTAATTTAGTCAGGCCTACACCCTACATTTGTCTTAAATTTTTTGCCCCTCAAGGTGCAATTACAGCATTTGTGTGGTTTTATGTAGCAAAAACAGTCATAATTCATTTTACCAACCTCTCTTTATCCTTTAGAATTAGGTTCTTTTTGTTTCTGTGCCTTTAAGAATGATAGCTGTAAATTGCCTCTATTCACATTGGCTGCCTTGTGCCTCATTGCAGGTAAAACACATATTGTAACTTCAGTGTTGGATAGGCAGAGCTAAGCTGTAAGCTGAATTGGTAGGTATATGTAAACACACAGGTTTTTGTGACATCACAAAAGCAGTTAATTTGAGACATCCTTGTTTAGCATGGTGCTAACTGTGTACATTTTTACATTTACATTTTTATGGCATTTAGCTGACGCTCTTATCCAGAGCGACTTACAAGGTCATTCATATTACAGGTAGGCCAATGTAGTGTTAGGAGTCTTGCCCAAGGACTCTTATTGGTGTAGCACAGCATAGTTATCCTGACCCAGGAATCGAACCCCCATCTCCC
Organism: Semaprochilodus insignis; assembly: GCA_034552555.1. Taxonomy (NCBI): domain Eukaryota; kingdom Metazoa; phylum Chordata; class Actinopteri; order Characiformes; family Prochilodontidae; genus Semaprochilodus; species Semaprochilodus insignis. Next base: position 9,901,025 of record CM067490.1, on the reverse strand, counting down.
ACATGGGGCGGTGGCTCCCTGGAGGTTAGTGGTGTTATCCGCTGAGCTACACCAACCGTACATAAATCATCAGACCGCATGGAGTTGTTGAGTAATCTCTAACAGACTTGCTTATGTGTTAATCAGTGGCAAATTGCGATTAGCTAGGCCGTGAACTGTCAGAACTTGGCAGGAAACATGGAAAATTTTAATTAGTGCCAGCATGGGATTTCCAATAGTGTGTTAGCACTGGGCTAACATATTTTGACTGTTTTAAAGTACACACGGACATCTGTAGTTCGTAAAGTTCGTATGTTTTATTTGGGGCTTAAAACATACATTATCATGTATCTTACTTTGCATGAGAGAAGGATTGATTGGCCATGTATTTCTCTAGTCCTCTCGATCCTGAGAGCTAATCAGTGATGTCAAATACAGTAAATGCGCCATATTTCAAAAGTGTGGGGATTGCTGCCGCCCTGCATGAGGCCCCTTGGTCACAGGACCCTGCAGTTTATTGTTCAAATGCTAGATGGAAATATGGACCTTTTGACTTCGACTATGAGGGCTGATAGAAAATGTGTGGTCAGTCTGGCATTTTTTTTTTTTATTTATTTAATTTTTTTTTACCTCAGACTCAGCCAGAACTACATGCCTTGTGGGAGAAGCAGAGTAAACACTTTTAACACTTTTAACACCCAGTACCGTGAATATCAGACAATGGCAAAGATGAATGATGCTACTTCCACATATTTGTGGTAGATTGACAATGGTAAACCGGATATTGCATTGTTTTCATTGGAGCCGAAACTAAAAATCCTGCTTCTCTAAGCAGCACCATTCTGCGGAGTGGTAAGTGAAACATTCCATTCAAAGTTAAATTTCCCATCTTTTGGTATTGACCACAAAATGTCTTTGTTGTTGCATTCCAGGCTTATCCAGTATTATACAACAACACTAAAAGAGTACAGAGCTCTTTGAGCCCCTTTTAACACAGTGAAAAAAGATCTCTCTTCTGATTATCATCCAGTAACATTGCACCATGCCAATGTATGCATGGCCTAATGCTGCCCTCGGCCACGTACCACTGTAAGGTGAGGAATGGGTTTTTTTTTTCTATCCCCCAATGCAAACATGTGAATGCAGGATAACAGTCCAGCTCTGCCCTCGATTGGTGTTAGCTATCGGTCAACTATACTGAAAGGCAATCAGCCCCCCAAAACACTGACCGACCCTCTATTTTCTATGTAATGGTTTTACAGTGAGTGTTTCAGTAAAGAGTCCTAGCATAGAGCTGCTGAACAACCCTCTGCTTAGACTGTTCACAGTGAAGGCCTGGAATGATGTTCTTCTCACATAATCGGTCCCATTGTGAATTAAAGCATTATTAGCAGATTCTTCTGTCACTTCCTAAAATTGATAGTGGTTGATCTTATGCGTCCAGGCCTTGTAGTCAGCTCCTGAAGCCCCAACCAATGGGAGCACTCACATGGCTATATATGCCTAGACAACACAGCGAAAATAATCCTGACTGGATCATTTTCCATAGTCATTTCAAGAATTTAACACTTTTGTTTACAGTCAAAACTTCTAATGGGATAAGACTCTTATGGAACAAGAGTGTCACTACAACTGAGCTTTAAGAAAACAAACATGGTGATTCTATTAAATAAAATATAAAACATAAAAAAGCAAATTATTAGGTTTTCTCTGTAGGTCTACAAGGCCCAGAGGGTTACCCACTGCTGCTGTTCACACAAATGGACAAAAATAAGGCCAGTAGTCAGGCCTCAATGATGACTGTCACTACTGTTTTTAGCTATGCAATGTAGTTTTGTTCATCTTTATAGAAAACAGCCTGTAAAACAGGATTTCCTTATTTGTCCATTATGTTTCTAGGTTCGTTCAGCTTGTGGCTATTATTAGCTTGATTGCCTGTGTGATCTTTTTTGAGCGTTATTGCGGTGTGCAGTCATTACTGTTGTTATTATTTTATGAGAGCCAGCTCCAGTGGTTGCTGAATCATCACCTTTGTTACAGCTGGAAGTTATTGGATTGCTCAGAAAGGTGGAGGCCCCTGACAGCTCATAAAGAGTGGGGGGCAGTAGGTGTGTACTATAATATACTGTACTGTAACATACAGCAATGACTTAAAGGCACAAGTTTAAGATACTGCTGACATTGTGCTGAGCTCAGGTTATTCGACTGCATTTGCTTTCTAAATATCTGCATGTTAAGTAACCAAAAAATCCAAGACAGTATATCTGATATTTGACTATTCAGATATTTGTTGCTTGGATAGGTATTCAGTTTTTATTTTTAGGATTTGTATATACATATTTTGTGTGTTTTTTTCTGCCAAACGTAGTTTATTAATAATTACGTTTTAATAGTATTAGTTTAATAATTAATAAAAACGTTTGGTGTTCTCAGGAGGAACTTAGATAACCCCAGGTTACAGTCTATAATGCAGTTTTAATTTTGTTTCATTTTAATTTTTATTTTAAATTTGCTGAAAACAGCATCAAACATGGTGAGTAGAGCCAGCCTCTTCAGTGCTAACAGCTAAAATTACAGCCCTCCTCTCTACTCCAGAAAGCCCACCACTCCACCCGTAGTCAGGCTGTTCAACATGAAAGTCGTTGTAGGAACGAATCACTTGGCACTTATACTGAGCATAACCTTTCTTCTCTCTGGGAATGAGCGCTGGCTTGGGATTGTTAGGTAGTGCTCTTATGCTGTATTTAACTTTGTATTCTGCTTTCTAGGTAGCAGCACTGGCCCTTGTTCGGGCAGCGTCTGAGCTCATGGCGACTTTTACACTCTAACCTTCTAGTACTAGCTAGGAAACATTATCAGACGGAACACTAAGCACAGTTGTAAGCCGCTCTGGATAAGAGAGTCCGCTTAACACCATAAATGTAAATGTTAAACAGCCCAACATACAACAGCCCAACATAAACTACTTACAACACGGCAAGGTGACTCAGCAATAAATTTTGTCAGTACATTCTTGTACTCTGTAAACGACTAGCTAACCCACTGCACTATTACCCCCTACCTCACAGGTAGCAGGCCTAGTAGACAGAGCAAAGCCGCAATGTGAACGCAGCAGAACTCTGCAATGTAAGGAGATAGTGGCCCCGGTTAGAGTGGGACTGACGATATATAATGAGAAACCAAAATAAAGGGACATGGACTTTCTGAACAGCTTTCTCAGCCCAAACCCCTGAATCAGTGTGTTCTCTGTAGAGGATGTGTTCATTAGTTTAAACTTAAAAAAACAAATGAACACATCCTCTACAGAGAACTCACTTTAATGCACATTTACAGTTCATTTACTAAATTCAACATCCACAAAATGTGGCCATTTATTTTTAAACTTCACCTCGTCGCTGATTCAGGGGTTTGGGCTGAGAAAGCTGTTCAGAAAGTCCATGTCCCTTTATTTTGGTTTCTCATTATATATCGTCAGTCCCACTCCAACCGGGGCCACTATCTCCTTACATTGCAGAGTTCTGCTGCGCTCACATTGCGGCTTTGCTCTGTCTACTAGGCCTTCTACCTGTGAGGTAGGGGGTAATAGTGCAGTGGGTTAGCTAGTCGTTCACAGAGTACAAGAATGTACTGACAAAATGTATTGCTGAGTCACCTCGCCGTGTTGTAAATAGTTTATGTTGGGCTGTTTTATGTTGGGCTGTTGTATGTTGGGCTGTTGTATGTTGGGCTGTTTTACATTTACATTTATGGCGTTAAGTGGACTCTCTTATCCAGAGTGACTTAAGTGGACTATCTTATCCAGAGTGAAATGAGTCATTTGACTCATTTCACATTTTACTGCACAATTTCCATTTATCATGTAACTGGAAAATACATAAAACGGCATGCTAAAGCTCCTTATCACAAATACTAACCAGCATTAAAACTACTAGGCTGAAGTCAGCTTCTTCTTCTTCGCCAGATTCTTGCTCCAATTTTCCCATCCCACCTTAAATGCTGCAGTAGTCCTGTAGTAGGCCCTGGCATCAGAAGTGCCAAAATGTTTGCATTTGACTGTACAGTGCCGCTGATCTGGCTGCTTTGCTTAGCAAGAGATGTTGTATCAGTTGCTTGTTTTGCCACATTGTGTGTAGTTCCACACCATTCATTCATTTTAATTCAGTGGTGGCGATAGGAACCGGGAGATGTCATGCCTACAACACAAATATAGCCACAAATATAGTGTCTTTATACATAATGTTGATGATGGTAAAATGGTGAAAAATCTAAAAAAGGGGAATAACTTGCTGAACATGCACTCTCCACCATGAATGGATTTTAAAACTACATTAAAGTCCTAAAACAATGTCTAACATCACTTCATGTTTGATGGTTTACATCCTACGAATTTAATTGTACATTTTGAGTGTGGAATTTCCCTTTAAGTAATACTGAGAGGAGTTCAGATATCTGTATGTTTGAATAACCTCAGTCAGTGTGAGGTCATGGTTCCAGGTTGTGGCTGTGCATGTGAATGACAGTGTCAGTCTTCGGAGGATGTGGCTGATCTCTTGCGGTGAAACGTGTCCTCCGCAGAGTCGGCAGACAGGTGTCACGTTTCTACTCCTCACCACTGACCTGTAATGTTTTCACTGGGCCCTGGTCTCCTGGGCAGGATTACAGTCTAGATACAACCCGATTAAGCCTGCCGCAGGGTTTTTACACAAACGTCCTGTAAAGATTTACTGCAGCGGGTTTAAGGGAGGAACCTTATCTGTGCCTTAACAGTTTTACTGCTGGGGGTTATTATTACCCTCACTCTACTGAGGGAATCCTCTCACTCAAATACACCCACGATTAGGGGCCGGTTGCACCAACAGGGCTTATGCCTTGTCAGAAGCTAAGCCGACTGTTGCACCAACTGGTCATAAGTTGAAGACTGGGTGTAACTAAGTCAAGTCAAATTCTTGACCTTTTCTGATTGGTTGGTATTACTGCTACTGAGTGCTGATTGGTTGGTCTTAATGCTACTGAGTGCTGATTGGTTCACATTACTGCTACTGAGAGCAGATTGGTTCGCATTACAGCTACTGAGAGCTGATTGGTTAGCATCACTGCTACTGAGTGTTGATGGGTTGACATTACTGCTACTGAGTGTTGATGGGTTGGCATCACTGCTACTGAGTGTTGATGGGTTGGCATTACTGCTACTGAGTGTTGATGGGTTGGCATCACTGCTACTGAGTGTTGATGGGTTGGCATTACTGCTACTGAGTGTTGATGGGTTGGCATCACTGCTCCTGAGTGTTGATGGGCTGGCATTACTGCTACTGAGTGTTGATGGGTTGGTATTACTGCTACTGAGTGCTTATTGGTAGGCATTACTGCTACTAAGTTTTGATTGGTTGGCATTGCTGCTACTGAGTGCTGATTGATTAGATGTACTGCTACTGAGTGCGAATAGAAGAAAACCAGAAAATGATAAAGGTTTTACCAGCTATAATTTTGCATAAAAACTTCCTAGGAACCTATTCATTTTGGACTCTGGTTCCCCCTCTAGCATTTGCCAAACCACAAGGACATTACTGAGTGTCAATTCTCTGATATTGCTTCATTCAGCATGACTAAGTTTAGACAGAGCTGCCGGACGTCTGCAAAAATTCCCTAAAACTCTACTTAAAACCACAGTTGGGTTGTAGACAAAGTTGTTGTTCTGTTTGTTTGGGGTCAGAAATACCTTTTTCTCATTTTCTTCAGAGTGTTTGGTTGGCTTCCTTGTGTGAGGAGGCCAACCAGTGCCTTGAAATTATTACATGTAGCAGAGCTACCAATATAGTGTTTACAACAGAAACAACTCGCTGAGAAATGTAAGGAACTGTGGGTAGAAAACAATGATGGTCACGGGTCACGTAGGTTGAGAAACTCAGTTCTACTGTGCACTGTCCTGAACACTGTTTATTCATCAGTGTGACTGTACGTAGACTCTATAATTCAGTTAATATGCATATTACTTGGGCTGTTCTTAGCAGGAATATCTGTCATGGTTTTGCTTAGTAACCCAGATTTCTTACAACTGTAATTTTTACATGTGTTTTTACCACTAAGGCTGGTTTTACAGAGCGCTGGTTGCATGCTGTGAGTTACCCGCAATATAAATTTAAATTCTTAACTGCTGTCTTTTGAGTGAATGTTAAACCATTTAAATTTAGCATTTACGTATAGTCTACTAGTACTCATCATGTCCTAAAAAGCTCATTGCAAAGTGCACTGTTTTTCACCTATAATAATGTTCATGCTTTGGGACTCAAATGAATCTGAGCTCTGTGTGAAATTAGGGTCCATCAAGACAGGTGAAAATTAACATATCTATATGAATCATGATAGCAGCTTATAAAGAATATGGAATTAGCTTGTTAGCAAGTTAGCATAAGGTGGCTAGGTAATGTAGTTGTTTACAGAAACATTCGATTCAAGAAAGTCATGTTTGTTATCACAGTTCAAAACACTGACAAAATAAAAACCTACTAGTGTTTTGTCAGTTAGCGGGGTAGGGGGTGGTGGTCTCACTTTCAGCTGTCCAAAAACACAAGTTCGTTTTCATTTTCTTGTTCACTCATCTGGTGAAATCAATGTTTCATAAATATGTTATTAGTGTACCTGTTTTACAATGTTAAGATGCCAACAACTGCAAAACTAAAGCTGCATGAAAGTTTCACCATGTAATGCCAGTCTAAGACTGGCCCTAATTGCACCTAGGTGTAACTTTTGTAGTCACAGCAAGCATGAAGTGTCTCAAAACTGGTCATAGCTTTGACTGACCCAGCATTTAAAATCAACTTAATTAAGGCCTTTTTTGTGCAACCAGCCCCAGATGTGCTGGGCCTTTTGCCCCAGTTTCTGATGTAGACAGGGCATTTTCTATGTGATGAGACTGCACTGTAAATAAAAGCCATTTTAACTCATAAGTAAGTACCTGAAATCATCATATTAAATCAGCATATTATAGCCTGTTATTATTCTTCTGACTAATGATAATTCTATCAGTTATAACACCGAGATCCCACATAGTGCACCCTGAAGTGTCTGCCAAGGGAATAAGATAATTTCACCATAACCATGTTTAGAAATAGGTTAAATAATCCAAAATGATTAGCTCTATTAACTCATTTTCTTTGCCAAGATATAATTTTTTGCAGTGTGACCCTCACACTTTGTAGGTCCTCCCCTTAAAGAAACCAGAAAAGCCAAAGGTAACCTACAACCGGGGATTTACTCGTGCAAAGTGGCCTCTTACTGGCTCACTTTGATATCATAAATAAACCATCGCATTAATTTCTAATTGAGGCGAACCTCTCAAGCCCAATTCACTAATGAGGCCGAGCGATTTCTTTTCCACAGGACAAGATATATGCTCCCATCTTCACATTACACAGATTAAATATTGAGCCCTGCTCCATTAGTTCTATTGAGCACCACTGAAACCAGTAACCAACTGCCCTGCCTAGCAGACGGACAGCTATAGACCAGCGCAGGGGGAGATGACCCCACTGCTATCAGTCTCCTGTCAGGATGACCCTCCTCCTGACCCTACTCCTGTCCCGTGTAGGCAAATAAGTCAACTGAATCAATAGATGCATCACAGTACAAAGACCAAACTAGTACATAACAGACAAAGATGTTTGACTGATGTTGTAGCTCTTCCAGCCATCAGATGAATAATACACTTGTGTTGTAGTTGTGTGTACAGAAGTTACAGAATTGTACAGTATGTAATATTTGATATTGGTATTTTGGGTCAGTGATGTATCCCATAGTATAAATATGTTTAAACCTCGTTGTATATATTACCCACTGTTCATGTTATAATCTATATTTACCATATAGGAACACTTTGTAGTTCTACAATTACAGACTGTAGTTCATATGTTCCTCTGTATACTTTGTTAATCCCCTTTCACGCTTTTCTTCAGTGATCAGGACACCCACAGGACCACCACAGAGCTGGTATTATTTGGGTGGTGGCTCATTCTCTGCAGTGACACTGATGTGGTGGTGCTGCTGGAGTTTTCAAAATTAGGTGGAATGAACAACCCTAACCCTAAAATGATCAGCCAGGATGAAGTACAAACACTTCCTAAAACTTGGCTATGAATAGGCGGAGATAAGCTAAAGCTATAAAAATAAAGTAAGCTCACAGTAACATCATACACAAACAGAAACTTAAAATAAGTATCAACACCTTTACTTTGTTAAAAATGACATTATGTTATAAAATAACTCTGTGACAGTTCGTAACCCTGCATGCACAGAGCTGATGATAAAATCACACTGCGTTGCGCGGGCAGCCGTTTTGCTCATGAGTGACCTGCTTCTTTCGTAGGAAACCAGATTTTCTACATGCATTTCAACGTTCATTAAACAAAACTGCAAAGCTGTCACTTCACTAACGTTTCATTGCCATGGCCATCATTACAAAATCAGAAGACACTTTCTTTTACCTCACTATTGTTATCTGATCTATATTCTTCTTCTTCTTCTTCCTCTTCTTCTGGATGAGAGATTTTTTATCCACAAACTGATCAGGAATGGTGTGCTTGTATACAGCTTTTTGATCTGACGTACATTTTCTGAAAAAAAAAATCAGAATTTTTTTCCATTAATTTCCAATGAATTGGGTGGAAAAGTACACACTTATGCACTGTACTTCTGCTTGACAGACAGGCACCGCTTTGTGTACACTATCTCAAGGCAGACCCCCAACCACAAATGTAATGTTGGTCATCTACCCAACCCTACTGTTTCCTATGCCCGACAGCCCAAACTGCATGTACTCACTCTGGGCAGATCCCCAAACTAATCCACAGCCATACTGACCCATACTCCTCTTTGTGACGTTTATTGCCTCCCATAGACTCCCATTCATTATTAGCAACACATGGCCAGCAACAGCGTCAGCTGCACAATCTCTCTGTACTTTCTTGCACTTTTCTAGTTTTTTATCGGGATCTTAGCACATAAACCAGGTTCCACACGGCACGGTAAATCACACATTGTTGCACTTTCCCTGCATTTTCCCGTAACTGCATCAGGACAAATCTTCATTAGGAACCAAGGTCTGTGTAGCGTTTCCATTCGAACATTTTTTAATTGGTTAAATCTCCAATCAAAGCTAAAACTAAAGAAGTTAGAACTGTTGATTTAACAACATGTATTATTTTATGATAAGCTGTAGTCATTACAGTCCAGGAGAATTTGCATTTGGTAAACATAGCTCGAAAAGCCAAGGCAAAGATCAGCTATCCTATTCTGCCTGTTACAGACTGTTTTATTTATGCTGCAGGCCTCTGGGAACTGCCAGCGCTGGTGACCCCTACTGCCGCTCTGATTTATTCCCTCATGTCGTTGTGAGGGTTATCTTGAACAACCTTGGTTGTCGGATGCGTAACTTTACCTACACATGTATATAACTTCATCGGACAAATGTAGTGTTTTCCATATCCAGCGGCGGTGACACTACAGGCGGAATATTTGATCGCTTGGAGGTGAAGAACTCCTGAGGATTGTGTTGCAGGGCCGTCCATTACCATAATTAGTTTTACCTGCTGAGGAGCTTTCCTCACGTAACCCAGTGTAAATGTTTAATCGCTGCGTTTTGAAGCAGCTGACTGTTTTTCTAAAAGCGCTTTCGTGACAGGAGGTGATTGCCCCGAATAAACGAAAGCTTTTTCGCCTCCTGTTCTCAAGCTGGGATGGTCTTCCACCCCTACTGGACCTTGACTAAGAAGGCGTCTTTCTCACCGTGCTCATGGGCATCTCCTCTTTCCCTGTCTAAATTACATTCAGCTGGAAAGTCGAACAAGCCCGGCTAAAGCAACAGACAGGCTGGATTAGTGTTACAGCATCCCTCGCACTTGTCAGGTCTTTCAAGGAGCTTGACGCGTCTTAAATGATCTTGAAACCAATCTCTGTGTTTGAACACTCCAAGACGTGATGCATGTCTTGGGAGATAAATCTCAAAAACCAGTAAAAGATGTGCAGAAGAGGAAAACTATTCTGATTGATCCCACCACTCTTGACAAGTTCATTTTTTTCTTAAATTGAATAATTTGGCAAAAAATATTATTTCAGTCAAATCGATCAGGCAAGGCATGTTTGGTGTCTGAAGTTTGCACCTGTACTTTTACACTGGAGCAATGAGGCTAATTTAGCTAAGAAATAATCCATTATGTATACTTGCATAATACATGTAAACCAACCACCCCGTCAGGGCAAACAGGACCTAGCCTGCTGCTACACTCATCATCAAAAGAATAACTGCACCCAGAAGGAACTGTTGGATTGCAATGTTGGATTCGGAGTGAAGATAAAGATTACCAGGAATAAATGATGATAAATTTAGACTGATATGGGCAATATTTATTGAGCTACACATCACTCAGTATGGCGTCGGGCCACCATGTTTGCTAACACAACATGAAAGACGTCACGGCATGGAGTACAGTTTTGTAATGGTGTCCTGCGATAATCCATCATGTGCAGCTTGAATATTTTGACTATATAAGGTCGTCCTGTTGCGTGTGCTTTCTGGACGTGTGATGCATGACAATAAACCGTTCATCTTGGCGCTGACCATGGTGCCTCCACACACTGATTTGTTGGTCAATAAGACCATCCCGCTTCTCAGAGCCAGACAGAATGGAAAGCATGCGCAACACGACGACGTTATATAGTCAGTCAGGTACATTGATAAGGCCAGTCCTTGCTTATGTAACATGCGTGGCCGAGCGTGAAACTTGAACCATTTGCCTATCTCATGATGTCAAACCTACCCACCAAGTTTCATTCCATTTTATATATATATATATATGTTCCATGCAAATAAACAAAACACTTAAAAATTTAATCACAAATTTTGTTAAACCAGTGAGGAAGAAAACTTCATAACACGACACATAACATATTAAACTATTAGAATGAGGCTGGAATGGCGCTTAAAGTGATTTGAAAGCAGCTGAAAACAGCCAAATCTTTAGGGCTATGTAGAGAGACTATATAGTATTTAAAACAGTGTGAATAAATGGGAGAATCTCTGCGGTATAAGGGGATCATATGATGTGTGACTAGTGTGTGGGTACATTTGTTTGATTCAGAATGTCCTCGAGCCAAACACGCTACATTAAAGCTCAGAGATATATTTCCATTTGGATGATTTGAGATTTTGTAATGTGTTTCCCGTAAATGTATGATCTAGGCCATTGATCCCATTTCACTGCCAGGAATGGAACGGATCTTTTTTTCTCTCTCCTAATGAGGAATTCGGAAGTGAAGGGGGAGGAACTCTTTGGCAGCGTGTCAAATTAATAATTTGAGATTTTCACTTATTTACAGCTGAGTTTTATATGGTCATTATGTCATCTGAATTATTGAAGCATCTGGGCCTTTTCCTCACTGATGATACGGATGTTTGGCAGGCGTGCGAGCGGCCACGGATGGCAGTAAGTGAATAATTAACCACAAATGGGCAATTAGGGTGAAGGAATCGGCTCAGAATCAGTGCTTCGCTTGAGTGAAGACTTCACGTTGTCTGTATGGTCTGTTTGATTCTCTGTGAAACGCTGGCTGATTTGGATAATGAGCTCAGTCTGTGGTACAGAGAGGACTGAACACTCAGAGTCACTGTCTTTACAATTTCAAGTCAGCTGGCAGTTTGCAACATGCCAAATACTCTGCCATGGTAGCTGATAGATGTCTTCGAGCGGATAGTGTCTAAAGCGAGGGATGGAGTTAGGGAGAAGAATGAGACAGTAAACAAATAGAAAGAGGAGGAAAGAGAGAAAGAGACAATGGAGGGAGAAAATGGCAATAGTGAGAGAGGGAGAAAAAGAGAGATGGAGGGAAAGAGTAAAGGAGATGGCCAAGAGGGAAAGAGAGAGGGGTACAAAAAAGAGTAAAAGGGAGGGAAACAGGAAAGAAAAGAGGGAGGGATGATGAGAGAAAAAATGGGGTAAGGAAAAATAGAATAGAAGAGTGGAAATAAGAGAATAAGTTAGAGAAAGAGCATTAGAGAACAGTGAAAGGGATAATAGGAGATAAATGGAGAAAGACAGAAAACTATGGGCATAGTAGACAGAGCAGAAGAGAGAAAAAGATAAGACAAAACGCAGGCAGTGAGGGGAGAGAGAAAAAAACATTAAGAAAGAAACATGAAGAGGAGACAAAGGAAAGAGACAAAGTGAAAGAGACAGAAAGAGTGTTAAAGAAATGTATAGAGAAGGGAGTAGGGCAGGAGGGAGAAAGAAAAAAGGGGGGAGAAAAGAACAGTAAGAAAATAGAGGAAGAGAGTAAAAATGAGAAATGAAGAAGAAAGAGGAAAAATTGACAGGTAAAAGACAGAAAGGAAATTAGATGAAGAGATGAAGAGAAAAAAGCAAGGGTAATAAAAAGAGAAAGAGGGAGAGATAAAGAAACAGAGAGGAAGAGAGAAGGAACAGGAGATAGAAGGTGGAAAAAAGTGGGGAAGGGAGAGAAAAAGAAAGAGGCACTGGAAAGAACAGGACATAAAAAGTGAAAGAAAGGGGAAGACAGAAAAATAAACAGAGAGAATAAGAGAAAGAAAAGTAGAAACAAAGAGGAAGAGTGATAGAGAAAGAGCATGGAAAGGAAAAGACAGAGCAGAGAGAAAGAAAAGGAAACAGAGATATGAGGAGAGAAAGAGTGATAGAGAAAGCAAAAGGAGAATAGAGTGAAAAAAGCAGATACAGCAGAAGAGAGAAAGGAAGGGAGTGTGGTAGAGAGGAATAGAGGAGAAACAGAGAGGGAGAGAGAGATGCTGTGTATTGTGCTGACTGCTGCACGCTGGTGGTGAAATATCTCGTGCTGACGGAGACTGCCAGGTGGACCTTGAGGTGACAGACTGCGTGAGGATGGGTACGAGGGGGGGTTTATCTGCACCGAGTGTCAGGGAGGGAGTGATTTGACAACACGCCAGTCGGAGATCCGTTTGGGGGGGTTATTTATTGATCCACTGGAAGGAGGGGGGATTTTTCTGGACGGAGGAGGGTGCGGAGAGCCTCTGGCCACTCAGAGAGAAACATGGCCATTTGAAGGATGGGTTAGCAAGAGAACGGTGAGGGATGAGTGCTGGCACGGGGCGACAGGTCGAGATTGAAATTACAGAGTGTTTGGTGGGGGGTGTTGAAAATAGCAGAGCAGACTGTTCTGACAGCTCCACCACCTTCAGGGAAGAAAACATAGTCACAGAAAGCATCAGAGCACAAAGATAATCATCAGCTGGTAGAAGTCTGAATACTCTCTCCAAAAGTACCTGGCTGAGGTATCGGTTGATCGGTAGGCTCATAGGCATGGATTTCTCAGTGTAACCAATACCTGTATATTACTCGTTTATATTCCATAGACAGTTATGACTGTTAGAGCTCGGCCTCTAAGGAATGAAATCACTCTGTTGTTTTAATTGGGTTTATTTTTGTTGACTTTATTTAACAAACTTATGTACTGAGTCACTTTGAATGAAATTAAGTGACTTGTCAGATTTACTTCATAAGTGTTTGGTTCATGTAGTATTGTTGAGTAAAACTATTGTGTCTGCTTCTTTCTTGTATTACACACCTTTCTGCTTGTAAGTGAAAGTTACCATGCACCCTTTTCCTGAGTGTATTTCTATGACAGCTCTGTAGTACAGTAATAATTTAACAAAATGACATAGATCTAACTTAAACCTTCTATCCTTAATTAGTAGCACAAAACCACATTCAGCTGAATACGAGTAATACATAAAAAATAATCAGTCCAGTTATTTAAAACTCATGTGATTATTTGACTTCACTGAATACATTTTGTTTCATTTTTGGGTAATACATTAATACGTTAAATGTGGACATTTCAAGCTTTTCATATGTGCTGTAAAATGAAGCAATCAAGTAATTATATGGAGTGCTTATATCAGCAGATATCAGTCATCAAACTTTTCTTTTGCTTAAAATCAGTATCAGTGACTGAGATTTGAGTTTTAGAGTATCAATTTTCATTGCCTCCTCTAGTGGTGTAATGAGCGGCCAGCTGCAGTAGTCTTTATGTGCTTCCCTCTTTTACCTAAGCAGATAATAAACTCTAACCTTATACTGACACACACTACATTCATAATTACTTTGACATTTTAGTTTTTCCTCTTTTCATTTCAGAATTTCCTCTAATTTACCATCATTGACATATATTAACTCAGAAGATGTATGGGTTCACTGGTGGTTTTGGATGGGAAATGAAACGGCTATATTTGTGTTGTTGGCCCCTGGTTCCTTTCGACACCACTGAGTTTATCTAGAATGAGCCATTTAATATCAACCCACTTTGTTTACATCTCGGTAATAGAGCTAGGTCATTTTTAAATGGCTCTCACATTTAAGTAGTAGAAAAGAAAACTTCTGAATCCATGTTCACACAAAACCTGGTCTTCATACCTAGGAAGACACTCTAATGGACATAAAGCTGAGTGCTGAAGTTAAATGTACCCAAAGCATCAGCACAGAGCTGCTTCATGATCATTAAATTGTTGCAAGGATTGTTTCTCTTCAGAAGTGCCCAACACGTTTGACAGAGACTGCATTTGTTTGAAATACTAGATTGTCTATGATGTCTTCTCTCACTCTGTTCTCCATTCTGTTCCCCCAACTCCCACCAATGTAGCTATTCATGGTGGACAACGCAGCAGATGACTGGAGGATAGCCATGACCTACGAGCGAATCTTCTTCATCTGTCTGGAGATCCTGGTGTGCGCCATCCACCCCATCCCGGGCAAGTACACCTTCACCTGGACGGCACGCCTGGCCTTCTACTACACGTCTTCCAAGACGGACGCGGACGTGGACATTATTCTATCCATCCCCATGTTCCTGCGGCTATACCTGATCGCTCGCGTCATGCTGCTGCACAGCAAACTGTTCACAGATGCTTCATCGCGCAGCATCGGCGCTCTCAACAAGATCAACTTCAACACTCGATTCGTCATGAAGACGCTCATGACCATCTGCCCCGGCACCGTGCTGCTGGTCTTCACCATTTCTCTGTGGATCATTGCCGCCTGGACTGTGAGGGCGTGTGAAAGGTGCCCCGGCTCAGATCACTACTCCCTCTCTCTTTAGGCTGGCTTACGGCGTAAGCTGATGTGTTGTCTAATGTTGTGCCATTGAGAGCATCCACAAGTGATGCGTTACTGTTAGCTGCTTGAAATTTACTCTGCGCTAGAGAGAACAATGGTGATTAGTAGGGATGTACCGGAATTTTCCAAAGTGCCAATTAAGGTTTTCAGCCTCAAGAAAAAAAAAGATTTTTTGGATTTTTCACCAAATTATTTCTTCAATGAAAACAAATCAGATGTCTTTAGCCTCTCTGAGGGAATCTGTAACCTTTACACAGAAGCAACCACGCTAGGTAGCTATGATTTACTAGGGGCTGTATGTCAGTCTTGACATAAAAGTGGAGTCAATGGCGACTCATTGCTGAAGCCATCATTAATAAAACCTCAGGAGACGGGAACACTTTGCAACAAGCAACTTTAAAATCTGTCACATAGCCAATAAGGCCTGGATTGCTAGGCTTGAGGGAACCAGAGATATGGATCATGGAATCTTGCAAATTTGGATTCAACCTAGACAGCCTTGCAAAGACTCTCCCACACAGTGAAGGCCTGGAGAGACAGATAAATTTAGACAGCAATAAATAAGACTGACCGACTTCAGATCTTACAGGATAATAGGGTGGTATCCCTCCTCTAGAACATCACCTGACTATGATCTTTGAAGCGCTGTAGATCAGCAGACAAATGTTAGGACAAAACCAGACATCACACATCAGTAGAGCAATACATACCCTTTCCAACGAACCCTGGGTTGCATTGTGATAGTGATGGTATGCAATTACAATATCATTATCAATGTACTATGTACTCCACACTATACTATATAATCTGTTCTGTAAAGCACTACTCATTATATTCTGAGTAAGCCTAATATCCAAACAGAGGTTCTTAAATTCCGGAGACCTCAGGTTTGGTAACTCCCTGAGCCGCATAGGTCAGAAATCAGTTATTGTATGCGAACATTTAGCGTACATACACCTGATAGTGCACTTAATAAATCAGATGATGGGGAAATTCCAGGTCTACACGAGTCAGGCATTAATCAGATTTCTGCTTTTCAACTGGCCAATAAACTCACAGAATAAGAAACATAGTCACAGAAACATAACATTCATGCTATATTCTCTTTTTGACCTGAAAGTATGCACATGCATCATCTAGAAGAGAAAGAATATTTACATCCTTCATTTCGTCAAGCATGTAGTTGGTTTGTTTCAGCATTGGTGCAAAAAGTGTTTTGTTGCCATTTCATGGTTGCTGTGTTAATCGCTACTTGCTTATCTCTGGTACCGCGGTATACGAGTATACGTGGCCTGAGCACCGATCTAAGAAATTGGAGTTTGACATTTAGTCCATACAGTCCACTAAACTGCTGAAACACCTCATAATGATATCATAGTATTTGTGAGGTCACAAAAATAATGCCCGCGTACACAGTCATATGCAAAAGTTTAGGTGCCCTGTGTTTTGCTGATTTTCTAAGTGTAAGAAATTGAACACATCCTCTACAGAGAACACACTGCTGTGCATTTTAATACACAATTACTGCTTATTTACTGAAAATTTAAATATAAAATGTGGCCACTCTAAAAGTTATGGCACATTCTTATGTGAAGTTTAAGCTCAGAAAATGTCACTAAAACTAGCAGAAAAAGTCATAATATTTGTAGAGGATGTGTTAACTTACTTTCACTTAAAAATTAACAACAAATGTCATTTGACAGGAGGATCCTTTGCATATGACATATGCATTTTATCTGGCCTTTTATGTTGAAGTTATAAAGAGTGTTTCAGCCCATACTGCTATTTGAATGAGGCACAATATGCGGCACCAAATCAGAAGAGAGCTCATTTACATATATCAGTCTTAAAGGCACAATAAAAACAGCCTGTTTAATTAAAGGGATGAAGAGAGGCTGAAAGATTAATCAATTAATAAATAAATTGACAGTGGTTGTTGGTACAGAAACCTGTGCAAATGTTATATATGGACCTCAAGAAAAAAATAAATACGTGAAATGCAGGATTTAGTCCCAAAACTAGCAGAATAAAATTGTATGTCCAGGTTGCATCCCTCAATATGTAAATGTGCGTAAACATAAATCTATAGACTCAGATATAGACTTCTCAGACTCAAGACAGACATACTGAGGTCATACAGACCAGACGAAACAGCAGGATGATAAGCCAGTGATTGGTTTTAAAAGTCTAGTTATTCAGTGCACAGGGTCTCTGTAACTAGCAGTGAGGACGTCTCTGCTAATAATGATAATACTGTACGTCTTTGTGCTCCTGTCACACCTTGTACTGGATCATATTGCTCTACGTCCCGTTCCTGGAAGTGTCTTGTGAGTGATCGGTCATAAGCTTTCAAACATCGTTTAGAGATGCCAGGAAAACTAGGACAAACGTCTCTGGGGGCTCACAGACACTTCAATTAGCTTTTTAAAGGGAATGTTACAGCAAAGCTACAGCAACCAGCCTTTCAAGAAGTTCAGGTCTGCATGAACTACAGCATCATTCAAAAATTTGGACCCACTTACTCTTTATTATGCTGGGCTGATTAGGCTGACTTACTGTGTGTGGTTTATTATTCTAAACTTTTTTGTCTCGTCTTCATGAGTCAAAACACTGCCGGATTGTAGAGTCTGTACAGTAATAGTGCACTTGTGCTATTGGGACCAATCACACCTACAGTTTTCCTTAGAAACAATTAGATTTTCAATAGGTAATCAAAGTCTGAATGCTGAGAACATTTCATCTCAGATCTAACTGCCAGAAATTGTGTTACAACATATCTTGCACACATACACACACACACATGTATTAACAACCATCTGGGACACCACAGCATGGCCTAGCAACATCACTTTTAATGGAGTAAGATTTTGACACGGTACCCACTGACTTTCACTGACAGATTTAAGCATAAGCATTTAAATTGAAATGTCTGAAATGTCTGAAGATTCTGAAAAGCATATATTCAGTGGGTCCAAACTTTTGACTCAAACTTTACATCAGTTTAAGAAACTGTTTATATTTACACATGTTGTGCAATGTTTAATATCTTTCTCATCTGTAACTTGTATATCGAGCATTTTGTTGTTAGAGTGCTGGTCTATAATCAGCTTTTCTTTCTTCATATAGCTGCTTTCTTCGGGACAGAACCAAACTGTCATTTTAACATATGATCACTGTCCAAAGAAAAACATGTATGGGCTTCCCACTCAGTGGCCACTTTATTAGAAACACCTACCTTGAACTTCCGCTCACTGGCCACTTTATTAGAAACTCCCACTTTGACCGTCCACCTACTGGCCACTTTGTGAAAAACACCCCCTTGTACTTCCACTCAGCAACCACTTTATTATAAACACCTCTGTTATACTCCCACTTGCTGGTCACTTTGTCAGAAACACCTACCTTGTGCATCTACTTACTGAATACTTTATTAGAAACACCTACCTTGAAAATCCGTTGTCCGGCCACTTTATTGGAAACAGCTACCTTGTAAATCCACTTACTGGCCACTTTATTGGAAACACCTACCTTGTAAGTCCACTCTCTGGCCACCTTATAATTGCTTAGTTTCCAACCACAGGACTGCTGTGATATTGTTTGGGTGGTGGTCCATTCTCAGCACTGCTGGGACACTGACATGGTAGATCGGTAGTGTGAGAACGGACCACCATCAGAGAAATATCCAGACAAGAGTGGGTCTGTGGTCAGGAACCGGGCATTGACGACTAAAGGACACAAGCATAAACTGTGCATCACTGGATGACCAATGTCTCTAACTGTACATCAGCAGGAGCTGGTGGAGCTGGAAGAGAGGGCTTTCTAAAAAAGTAGCCAGTGAGTGTAAATGTGGACTGCATATTGAATGTGAATGTGTATTAGAGGTTTAATGTTACAGCATATATCATGATGTTTGTCCCTCATGCACATGCTTTTAGGTACCACGATAACCAAGACGTAACCAGCAACTTCTTAGGAGCCATGTGGTTGATCTCAATCACTTTTCTAACCATCGGATATGGGGACATGGTTCCTAACACATACTGTGGAAAAGGGGTGTGTCTCCTCACTGGCATTATGGTGAGTTTACTCTTTGTGGTGTTGTAAACTTAAAGAAGAGATGCGATGGTGTGTAGGTGTTGAAGAGAATGACTTCCGCCAGACGCTGTCTTATTTAAATACAGAGAGATTTATTAAAAAGATAATAAGATCAGCATCTGTCCAGGCACCCTGGGATTGCCTGGGAGAATGGTGTTCCCGATCATCCGCATTCTGACTTGCCACTCGAAACTTCTGGCTTATATAGCTGGGTTGTTTTGAACATATTATAAACATCTGGAATCCATACAAGGTCTTGGAGCAGAAAGACCAGGGGATTCTTTAGAATAACAGGAAGAACAGGGCCTCCCAACTCTATGCGATACATACACATTCCATACCATATACGTCCTCAATTCTCCAGACACCATAGTGGTTCTTTGATAGTCTCTTATGTCCCTGTGTTTATTCTAACTACATCTTTTTTTTATTGGCATATGTATTTGTACTAATTTTTAAATAGTTTATTAGGTATGTGAAAAATCATTTCTCTTCAGCATATGCAAAGGAGGAGGCAGGACTGGGTAGCATGGTGACCAAGTGGAAGTTTATTTCTTTCCTCCTTCTTGGTTTCTGGCTGCAGCATATATATATAATATTGATTTAGTATTTCAGTATAAAGACATATTCTCTCAAAATACTCACTTATTGTCTCAAAAAATTAATAAAAAAATAATATCCAGAAGTGAGTTATTATCTCAAAATAATAACTTAATTGCATGAAATACTAAACTGCTATCCTGAAATAATGACTTACTTTCTCTAAATATTGAGCTACCATCTCCAAGTAATTACTCATTTTCTAAAAACATTGACTTACTGCCTCCAGATAATGGCTTAATGTTGAATTAGCAAGATTCTTGAACTTATTCTTTCTTAATACCCACTAAGCCATTTTATGACATAAAAAGTAATTATACTGACATACACCCACTAGGTACATACACTCATTAGGTACATATTGTATCTACACTCACTGTCCATTTTTGTCAGCACCACTTACCATAATCAGGACGATTCTCAGTCCAGCAGTGACACTGAGGTGTTTAAACTCCTGCAGCACTGCTGTGTCTGATCCACTCACACCAGCACAACACACACTAACACACCACCACCACGTCAGTGTCACTGCAGTGCTGAGAATGATCCACCACCTAAATAACACCTGCTCTAGGGTTCAAGAAGAGGGAAAAAAAGGATTAAAAAACGATGCAGAAAAACAGATGGACTAAGTGGAGCTGATAAAATGGACAACGAGTGTAGATACAATGAGATGTATCTAATTAAGGCGGGCTGTGGGTGTAAAACATCAATAGTTTATAAATCATTATAATAAGATACTAAGTCTGTATTCTGGCATAGTAAATCAATGTTTAAAAAGCATAGTGACATAGTAAATCAATGTTAAAAAGTCATTATTTCAAAATTCTCACACAAATATTTGACATATTGAAGGCAGAAAAAGAGGAAGGGTCACGTTTATTTATTTATTTATTTATTTTTGTCCTGTACCTGACAAGAAGGACTCGTTAATATATATACAGCAGTGCAGTGGCAACATTAATGTGGCATTAGTGTGTTGCTGGTGCATTTTGTCAGTTATATGTTTGCAATCCTAAATTATATGAATTATAAATAAATGAAAGAAAATGTCTTTGACTTTTGTGATATTGTAAAGCACCCACACTTATTGATAAAGGCATTAAAGAAGAATATGCTTGGTGATTTTATTAATAGGGTATCAGGAGTAATTAAAGTAATAACAATATCTTATGTGTTGTAATGCCCTATAAATCCAAACCCTAACCGAGTTGTATGTTTTGTTGTCCCAGGGCGCTGGATGCACTGCTTTGGTGGTGGCAGTGGTGGCGAAAAAACTGGAACTAACCAAAGCTGAAAAACATGTACATAACTTTATGATGGACACGCAGCTGACGAAAAGAGTAAGTGAGCTTAAGTGAAGTAAAGTGCTGAAATGAGCCGTGTAGTGAAAAACACTGCAGGCTGGCTATATAACTAAGGATGAACAATACATCAATCCAAGTGAACCGTGGATCAATTTAGGATCAATGTTTGTCAACCAAGAGCCGTATGTCAGAGTAAAGCTGTGCATTTAATTACAGCAGATTTCAGCGAGTGGGCTCATATTGCAAGATGGAAAGCACTTTGGTTTAATGCAGACAGATGCTGTCTGTCTTTCTGTGCAAATTAAAGTCTGTGTAAAGCAGTAATAAATATGTGTTCTGAGTCTGTCACGCCACAGAAAAATGTATTGTTAACCACCCAGTCAAATTTAAATGGTTACGATAATCTCTCTTTATATATATAGTATTAAATTTCAAAATCTTGAAAACACTGGGGGTGTGTCCATGGAAGGTGTTGAAGCCACGCCCCACTGCGGGAAAGGTGCAGCCTCCCTCAAGCGTCAATGGAGGCTCCACCTAGACACGTTTGAGACCAGAGCCGGGAATCCAATTGGAGTTTCTCAGCCTGAAAGTCCAATTTCATGCAAGGAGTAGCTAGCGTAAGCTAAAGGAGAAGTAGTAGCTTGTATCCTGTTTGCCCCATTCCATAAGTGGCCATTCTGGTGTACTAATAATTTACTCTGATAAGCTGATTTAGGCTAAATATCTAAACATCCTAATAATTCCTTTAATGCCGGTGACATTATGCGATAAAGAGCATTAGCCAGCTTTGTGTTTGAATTTTTCTAGGATTCTAGGATGTTGTGACGATGTACTGACAATGTTGCGGCTATGTTGTCATGATGTTGTCAGGTAACAGTGTCAGATAACAGTGTCACAACTTTCTGAGGAATTACATTTCAATGTTGTGACAACATAGTGGGCACAAAAACAACATGCTGTCACAATGTAACTGTCTTTGTTGGGTTGTAGTTTTAATGCTGGTGTTTTCGATTAAGCTATCAAAATATCCTATTTATAGTTTTATGTATGATTGAGTTAACTATAAATATGCATTACAGGAGGACATTTTGACAAAGTAGCACAATTCCAGCTAATGTATCACAGAAAGACACGATGTGCTTACCTCGCATGGTTTTCTGAGCCAGATATTAATGCGCTGCAGTATTGATAACTTACAGTGTTGGAGTAGGAAACATGCTAAGTATTGCTCCAGTGTATCATCAAGTCATGATTTCAGGTCTGCCCAAAAATCCTGAACACAAAAATTATGCAAAACAGTTTAACAGTTAAACTCCACAATTCAGTACTAATGTTACAAAGTTCACAGTATTTTCGAGAACAAATCTCAGAGTTTCCTTTACACACAAATTGAAGTAACAGTTTACACATAACATAAAACATAACTATTTTTCAGTAGTCCACCGGCAAAGTCATATTTTGTGTCTGACATTGCTTAATTGGTTTTGCACTGGAGCTACGAGGCTAACATGGCTAAAAAGTATTCAGGTATATCCATCATCAGCATGCTGGTGCTAGCTGCATAATTTATCACACAGTTGGAAACCATGTGAGGTTGTTCAGTAATCTCTAAAAAATATAAACCTATTTATGTGGTTTCTGGCACTGCGTGACATACAAGATATAAATAAAAACAAAACAGACAAAAGACTTTTACACATTAATATAAGTACAAGAAATATAAGTTACACAACAAATATATGTTTAAATATAAGGAAATAAACTTTCAACAGCATTTATTACACTCTGCCTCAGGTTACTGCCGCCACGCAAACTGTTTGTGGAGGCTTGCAGTTAGCACCATGCTAGTTGCTGAGGTATAAGCTTCCAATATTTGTTAGCTACTTTAGCCTAGTAGCTTCAGTGTAAAAGCAAAGGTAAAATAAAACAATAAACTCCCCAGACATCTTTTAGCTGAACAGCTACATTTGGAGCAAAAGTAAATGAAAAATGGAATTTAATGCTCAATAAACTAAACAGCACAGTACCTGACGCTAAACATGCTCAGTGCTCAACAGCACCCAGTTATTTTCACATGCTGTAAATTGTGGAGGTGTGGAGTCTGCATCCTGGACGGTGCTGGTGCTGGTTTAACTGGTCACCCAGCATGGTCATGGTCAGTCTTTTAGCTGAACCAACTCAGAACATTAAATATGTTACTAGCCTTGTCTGTTTTTCACTTTGTATCCTGCAGCTTGGAAAACAATTTATGAGGAGGCAGTACACTGACAGCATAATAAATGCTGTTGAAATTTTCTGTTTCTTTATTTTATATTTTATATTTACATGAGTAGAGGGTAAAGATGATCTTTAACATGACAGTTATTGGCACTCTCACTGCAGCACATTCTGTATAGTATAGTAGTGCCCTTCTATTTGAGGCTACACAAACCTGCTTAGACTTCAACTCTTATTCACAGTCAGTGACGTATCCACAACTTCCAGAAGGCCTTTACTGATGTTTCATCTCACAAAATTAGTCACATTATAAATACAAACATGACTGGTTGATTCCACTGTCACTTTCTAATTATATTGTAGGTAATCTGAGGCCTTCAGTTCAGCTTCTGAAGTCCTAACCAATAGGAGCGCAAGTGTGCTTGTATGTTTCTACCTAGATACCCCAGAGAAAACAGTCGTGATTGGACAATTTTCTGTTATGCGTTTCAAGGTCTTAACCCTTTCACGTACAATCAACATCTGCAAGTACTGTATTAAAGAATTTAAACACGACAAGGATGATAAAAAATATATGTTTTGTTCCCCATTGATTGTTACATCTTTATTAATGGCAGTAGGAGCAATAACTATGCGGTTCTCTTCCACCACAGGTGAAAAACACGGCTGCTAACGTTCTCAGGGAGACCTGGCTCATCTATAAGAACACCAAGCTGGTAAGGAAGATAGACCACGCCAGGGTCAGGAAGCACCAGAGGAAATTCCTCCAAGCCATTCACCAGTACGTACTGCCACCCATAACACGGCCCACAACATGTCAGTCTGCTGTGGCGTCAGTCTGTTCTGTGAGGAAACAGTCGGTGCTGTGAGCTCTGAATTGTTTGACACCTGTAGCTCAGGGTAGCAGACGTGCTGGAAGAGGTTAAGGATTAATTTACTGTGAACAGGCTTATTAATGATTTTTGCTCATCCTGTGGTTTGATTTATTGAGGTGTCTCTATAGGATGGTAAATAACACTGTGTACTTTCCCCACTCTAAACTGAAGTAACTTATTCTGTTATTATTATTATTTTTAAAGTCTTTATGAGTGGAATCAGGTGCATTACAGCAGGAAAAAACGGGCAAGGTTTTGAGAAAACTGCGTTTTGAAATGCTTTTCAGTGTTGTTTTTCAGAGATTGTATACTATCGTACAGTTATGGTCAAAATGATTAGTCCCCAAGGCGATACGGAATATGTTCCTAAAATTCTTTCCAATGTTAACAACTTTACAGGGAAAACCAGTAATCAATGTCAAGGTTCCCTTTCGGTATGCTTTGGATTTTGGAAAAATACAATAATATTAGAATAAGATTGCTATATAACAAATGAATTTAAAATCTGTGTGGTCAAAATTATTAGCCCCCATGTTCACAGAAATTGAAGGAAATTGAAATTTTTAGTTTTCAAACCCCATCTGACAGATTAGTACAATCAATTAGCATCGAACTCTACTAACTTGATTCCAGTGAACAGAGCAAGTAGCTCTTGCAGAGATTGCCAGATTTAGAGACACCACTACTACATTCTTTGTAACAATGATCTTATCATGCCAAAAAGCAAAGAAATAAGTCTGGACCTCAGAAAGAAGGCAGTGGATCTTAAGGGGAACGGCTGTACTGCTATTTCCAAGCATTTCATGATGTCCAGAACAGCTGTACGTTGCTTCAAGGTACAATCCAGGTCACAAGGGCAAGATTTCAAGAAGTTTGGAGATGAAAATCACCAGAAATGTCAACAAAGAACCCCTGGGTCTGTGTGAAGATGAAGGCCTTGGAAGTTTCAAGGAAGACTGTTGTGAGGGCTCTTCAGTGTTGTAGGCACCCAAGGAAGAGACTGAAGTTTGCCCATGACCATCTGAAACATTTTGAGTTTTGGAAATCTGTCCTTTTGGTCTGATGAGACTAAACTGGAGCTGTTCAGGCACATGGATATTGCAATTGTATGGTGAAGAAAAGGGACAGGTCAACAACCTTACATGTTCCCAAAGTTAAACATGGTACTGCGGGGCTTCTTCAGGCACAGGTAGCCTTGTTCAGGTGTATAAGGGTCATGAAGAATGTTGACATTTTGAAGGATAATGTGAAAAACCCTGCTGCCTGTCGGGAGCTCAAGGTTAGGGTCCATACTTGAAACCCATGTAATTTGGATGAGCTAAAACAATTATCCTTGGAGGACTAGGCTAAGATCCCTCAAGAGACATGTGCCAAACTAGTTAGGAACTGCAGTAAATAGTTTCTGTCAGAGTCAGAAAGGTTATGCTATTGACTATTAACTTGTCAGAGGGCTAATAATTTTGGCCTTGTCATTTTTGTTTTGTCCTGTTTTAACTCAAACTTCATCAAACTTTGTTATAATTATACTAAAACTATATACTATACTGTAGAATTATACTATAAACACTTTTGTTATTTCCTTGTAAAGGGTCTTGTTTAATTTCATCAAGAGGGCTTATAAGTTTATTGAAACAGTGAGTATTAAAATGCTGTTCATTTTTGTTTTTATATATATGATTAAATAAATATTTTAAGTTATATAATTTTTAAAAGGCAAAAAAAATGATTATTAAAACGTGTCATTTAACTTTAAAACTATTTTATGGTCATGTTTGTTTATAGTTTATCATTTTAAAAAGGCATTTAATTTGAAGATGTAATTGATTTATTAATTAATTGATTAATTAATTAATCTATTTATTTATTGACAAATTTTAAGGTTCTACTTTTTATAGCTACTATGTAAGTTTTAAGTTTCTATGTTGTTTACATATCAGTCCTTCATTTAAGCAGCGCTGAGAGCACAGCTCCCACGGTGGCGTTTTGACTGAAAAGTCTTTTTATGGAAAATTCCCACTGACCTTGCGATACACTCCATTTCTTGGATTAATTTGAGCTCTGAGAGAAAATCAGCCTGTAACCTCAATTCTGTCTTGGAAGTGAGGTTTAATGGAATGAAAGTTGGACTGGTCTCATGATGTAGCGCCGTCAGTCATCTTGCTTGACATTTATGGGGCATCTAAAAGCAGCAGTGTGGCCTGTAAACGCCACTCACTCAACCGGTCAGATTATTATTTGGGAAGCCCAAAAGGGAAATGCTCTGAACCCTCGCTTGTGTGAGTGTGGGGTGTGTGTGTGTGTGTGTGTGTGTGTGTGTGTGTGTGTGTGTGGGTGTGTGTGTTTTTGGGGTGGGGGGGGCGGGGTTGTTGGTTTACCTGCAGTTGTTCATAGACCATGACATGGATACAGCAAAGTGAATTATTAATTCTCTCAGACATTACTACTGAATCTTTCTGTAATGTTTTTCTGAGTCTGTCAGGCTGATGTACAAGTGAGTGCACAAATTTGCCCCCCCCATCCCCAACCCCCCAGGTCGCATTACATGTTGGTTAATTTTCTCTGTGTAAATAAGTGAACACATCCTCTTAATCCTCTATCCTGTTAACATGTTAGGGAAAAACAAAAGTGATGGCACATTTTATATTCTGAGTTTTTTCCCAATATATTAAACTAAAAAAATAAAAAGTGTACATTAAAACCAGCAGAAAATGTCATACTTAAGTGGGTTCCCTGTAGAGGATGTCTTAACTTCCAACTTTCATTTAGAAAATCCTCAAAACATACCATTGGACCAGAGGCAACCAAACGTTTCCTTAGGCCTGAGCATGTGATCTTGTGAACTGGTCTTTGTACATCTTTCTGTAACTGCCGCTGTATCATTCGCTGTATCAGAATGTGTCATTTTCCGTGTTTCCATGCACACGTGTTCCCATAAACTGTGTTTTTAGGCTTGCGCACCAGTTTTGCTCCTGAACCCAGCTACCTACGCTGAGTGGTGCTGGTAGTGCTGCAACTAAAGGTAATCTAATGGTAATGGTGTACTGAAATCTGTCAGATCATAAACATTGTAGTGCATTATAGAGCACTTCATGCAGTCGTGCCAGCACTTGTAGCCACATGCAACGTGTAGCCAGACTTGTTAAATATGTTTTTATTACTCTGATTTTTTTTTTTCAAAGAATTTGTTAAGTTAATCTGTCCACATGTTTTAGATACTAGGTTGCACAACATTCAGCAGTTACGTGATGAAGGTCTATTGGATGTTGACTAATTGCGGATGACGTCATGAACAAAACCACAGAAGGGCATGCGCAACAAGTGACTTTGAACAAGTGACTTTACAACAAACTCTAGCCATTAAATACGAGTGGTGGATGAGGACAGCAGTTGGCGTTGTTCGACAGTTGTAGGGTGTGTGGAAACATGTCGACAATGCTAACAGTATCATCCAGATGTGCCAGCCGCCTGAGTCAGGCCAAAAAACTACTACAACTGCTAATACCTACTGCTTTTAAACAGCGTCTAGAAGGGAAAGCAGCCAAGGTCAAAAACACTACAGAAGCAATTAACATTTACACTCGTCGACTATGCTCCTGTGTGCGTTAGCAGTGGACCAAACTCGTATCGAACTGTGATAGCCAAACCGTGGTGTGAACCAAACTGTAAACTGTTCTGTGTATCGTTACACCCCTAGTTGCATCCCAAGTTACTGGACATAGTATATGTGCCGAAGTAATGGACCAAGTATCCGAAACTTTCTAAAACATTAGTTGTCATTACGGTCACTTAACCCAAAGCCCAGCGTTAGTTACCTCTCCTTTAAAATCCTCATCACGGAGCAATTAGTTGAACTTTTCCGCTGAAAGTGGTTTCTAATGAAAGTCTAAGTGGCGAGCAGCTCGGCAGTGAAGCAGTGTTCCACAGGCAGGCCCATGTGTAAACCGAGCCGGAATAAGGAACATTCGTGAGGCAACTGGAGAACATTCCGGACGTCCTGAGCTCGTCCTGTCCTGCCTTACCCCTGCTCCACTATTCATGAATGCGTCAGGGGACCATTTTCACCTCCTTTCACATACAAACACACACTCTCTCTCTCTCTCTCTCTCTCTCTTTCTCACTTTATCTGTTTCTCTGCTGTCTCTCTCTTTCAGTGCCTCACATTCTCACAGTCTCTTTCTCTCAGTTCTCTCCTATTTTTCATTACGACTTTCTCTCTCTCTCTGTCTCACATGCACACACTTTTTCTCTCATACATCTCTCATTTCTGTCATGTCCACTCTCTTCTTCTTCCCCTTTCCCCTTTGCTCTCTCGGTCTCTTTCATCCTTTTTTATCCACTCTCTTTGCCCCCTCTCCCCTTCTATGCCCTCTGATTCACTCTCTTCTTCTTTTTTCTTTTTCTTTGCATCTATTGCTCTATCGTCTCTCTATCGTTTTCTCTCCATCAGTCTCTTTTTCTGTCTCTCCTTTCCGTCTCCCTCTGTTAGTTTAAGATAAATCTGTTTATTTATCTCTCAGCCTCTATTCATCCACCACGCCCTGCTAGCTTTATGTGCAGTTTGATGTTATCAGCAGAGTAAACGCACTGGCTTTTAAATGATTTGCCTGTGAACTTTAGCACCTTGGCCTGTTTTGTCTGTAGGGACGCTTGTCAGGCGCTGGACAGGGGACACTTTTTTGGCTTTTTTAGAGGATATATAAATATATAAAGTTCAGGGAGACAGCTGCTGTTCTGATACAATACACATTAATAGTATTTACAGTTTAAATTTTCGGTTTATGCCGTATTGCTCATTTACAGTGGCGTACTGTGGTAGTTCAGCAAAAACAGCCTTACATACACGGTTTCCTTCTGACTTCAAATAGAGCCAAACTGCAGAGACATGTTTGGTGTCTGAAGTTTGCTTCTTTGGTTTTACACTGAGGCTATGAGGCTGACGTAGCTGACATTTTACTTGTCTCAAACTGTGTGAAAGTCATAGACCACCCATTTCAATTCCACTCAAAGGCGACATTAAATACAGGTTAAAAAATCACACAGAAACCTCAATAGTGTTACTGTTTCAGTATTTAGTGGATCCACTCTTTACCTTGATTACAGTGTTCATTCTGTTCAGGAGATTCTGCATGTAATGCCAAAAAATCCTTAGTGGTGTTGATGTTTGGTCTAGTCAGCAGGAAGTGGGGGTGCAGCAGCAACCCCAGATTTCAGGTTTGGTTAACAGCAACTGCTAAAAAAAGAATCTTGAAACTAATTTGAAATATGTATACTAGTCACCTTTGCGCATCCCTGTCAGTCCGTTGTTCTGAAAACACCAGCAGCTTCCTTGTTTGGTGTGTCTCCTTTCCTCAGTGAGGAGCTTCTTGGATGCTACACATCCTTTCAGACCCATGGTGTTGCGTAGTCGTCTCACAGTGGAAGGACGGACAGAAACACCTGTGGATGTTTTTTCAGATCTGAAGTGGAGCCTGAGTTTCTCCTCTCTCTTAAAGATGAAACCTTTCAGTTCTAGGAACAGTTATGTTGGTCTACCAGGTCTTTCAGGTAGTGGTCAGGAGTCACATTTTCCCTGTATTTTTTGAATTGCAGTTTCGTTCTGGGCAGTACTTTATGTCAATAAATATCATTAACTACTGTGTTCGTATGCTTGTCCATGGCTATAGGTAACAGCTATAGGTAACACCATATACAGCTCAGATCAAAGGTTTGGACAGACCAAATTTAATTTATTCTAATTTCCTTAAACACAGTTTGATCTAAAGGTTTGTAAGTTTTAAAGTTGTTAAAGACAAATATATACAGTATATTTAAACTGCTGCCTCTTTATGTCTAAAACGAAAACAATTAATCTAAACAACTTCAGTGACATGTACAGCTGGAAAATGTAGCGTTGGAACCACAGTCATTATATCATCTAATTACTTTTTGTTCATTAGAGTTATTAAAGTTTATTAGTGGATTGTCTGTCTGCATTAATTTATTTTAGCCAATTAGCTGTGTTGGCTAAACTTGGCAGAAGACAGGTCTTTATGACTGGAGTCAGTCTTGCTGAAAGTAAGTGGCATATATGTGACATGAACAATGACATCATTTATCTGTCCTGTCGCACAGTGTGATTTAACAAACACACAAATGGGAGAAATAATGGTACTTAAAATAACAATATTAGGTTGTTTTGGGAATTTAGACGAAATGCGGAATACAGGGGGTCCTAGGGGGTCTGGGACCTTCTAATTATCATTCCGGACTTCCTAAATGTCCTAAAAGTTCAAGATTCTGGGTGGCTCCTGAAAATTACTTACTATGATGTGATGCTGTCATTGTTTAGCTGTTTCACCCACAATTGTGAGCTTCTGTCTTTGCTATTCTTGACTAACTACAGACGCAGCACCGGTCTGCCTCAGGGTGGTGCTGTAGAACATTGGTTCACCAATTGGTTCATTCCTAGTTCAGCAAATGTAGCTACGCCCACAATGCCTCTGGAAAGAAAACATTACAGCATGTCGTAGCATATTTGTAAATTTAAACACTTGCCCAGTTTTCCTAAGACAACAAAATGGGGAGTAGAAAACAGTGTGAATTGTTACTTATTTCTCAAAGAGAAAACAAAACAGGGAGCTAAGACGCATTACAAAACTAGAAAAGCGCACAGAGGAAGAATTATTATATCAAACACTGCATGTGTTGTTATAGTGAGTGAGCAGCCAGCCAACGCTGGATTAGCAATCCAACATGGGACCCCTGAATACTAGGGGGTATTTCGCACACTGGTTTTGTGGTGTAAGCTTCCACTGCTTGTTATCTAAATTAGCCTGTTAGCTTCTGTGCTAAAACTAAAGACGCAAACTTCTTGGAAAGAGGGTTTGGGACTATAAATGATATTTTTAACCAGACTATAATTTTAAAGTCCGCTGCATATGACAGAATGATAGATTCAGGGGTCATAAATAGCTGACGATCACTTAGCTTTAGCATTCAAATCCATTTTATTACATGCTTCGTGTGCCCTCAATCAGTTTGATTTATTATGTAAAGTCGATATTCACATTTATTCAATGACATGCTAAGTTATGCTAAGCATGAATGCCCGTCCTCCTGTTTCAGGGCAGATTTAGGCCTCTTAAGCAGAATCACATCCGATATGTCAGCGTGAGCTATTGCCAGGCACGCTGCCGTGCTTTTCCGGCTCCTTCTGTGGCTTTGGGCAGATGGAAAATGGCGCGAGGTGAGCAGTTGTACTGCAAACTTTAGTGTGCTGGCTAACGTCCAGCCAGAATGCATACATCACACAACTCACACGCAACAGTAAAAGATTAATGGGCAACATGCCAGGGCTCTAATGCAGTTTTTTTTTTCATTAGAAATAATGTATTTCTGTCCTCTGGGTAATATTTTAACGGTGTATGTATATTTATGGTTGCGCTGGTCGATATGGCCAGCATGTTTAGCCTTAGGGCCGTATTTATGTGAATGAGATACTCTCTGTACCCTTAATTTGCTTTATTTGGTTTCCCTGTATTGGCCTTCATGCTTTACTTGCCATATTTACATGCTAACAGCTGTTAGCCCCTCATTACTGATAATCATGGACATAACAACATGCCAATTAGAGGATAGTAGCATTCACCTCTTCTTAGCCACATTAGCAATTATTTTTATTTGTTCTATTTCCTTTATTTAGGCAGTCCGGTCGTTTTCCAGCCCTGCTCCTTCTGTTTGTTTTCTTTAGGCATATGCATGCTGACAGACTGCATAAAACAGCTTGACTTTCAGTGCTAAAAATCAATAAGGCTACATTCACATCACAAGCCTCATTTCTCAAATCTGAATTTGTTTTACTCAGATCTGATTTCTCTAACATGATGGTTCACATTTGTGTAGGTAAGTGGCTCAGTTTGGTCATGAATATGAACATACCCACATGAATTCTCATGTGACAGTTCTCATTAAGGTTGCAATGCCACAAATCATATACAATCTAGGACCACATCTGAAAGCAGTTTAGGTCGGATTTGATCGGATCAGATTTGTGTCTCATTAGGGCAATAATTCAGATTCGTTCCATTTTAACCTATTACAGAGAACATAAATTCAGACCAACCAAACAATGCTCTGGTGTCATGGTTAAAGTCCAAGTAAATATGCAGTACAATGTCCGGATAGCTTTTCTTGTTTGTAGTAGAAAGGTGGGAAAGGCGCTATAGAAGTTGAACCTATTATTATTATTATTATTATTATTATTATTATTATTATTATTACAAAAGCGCATACAACAAGCAACAAAGGTTCTTTAAAAATGTGGCTAAAGAAAACATATAGCGCACCACGGCTGAAAGACTGTTACCTAAAACAGTTACCTACAACATAGCGACATTACACAACTTCAACTCTTGTGTAAGGCTGTGGAACTTCTGATGTTATCATTCTGTAGCATGTCTTTGTAGCTCGATGCACCATTTATTAACACATCTGGTATTAAATGTCTATTGTTTAATAACACATCGAACTTAATGTGCCGGTTCTACTGCATTATAAATTGCATCCGTTTTTGTTTTTTTCCTGTCTGAACAAATACTAAATATACGTTGTCTATATACTTGTATGTTGTGTTGGAATATGTTTTTAAGTCTATTGCATGATTGACTATATGGTAATCGATTGTCACGCCCAATGTCAGATGGTGAGATTTAACAAAGGAATGCACACAAAATGGGATATATAACAGCTGATAAAACAGCATTTTTTTTTAAACTTAAAAAATCATTTTAGGCTGTTTTGGGGTCCAGGGGGGTCGGGGACTTTCTAATTTGGCTAATTTGCTTCTAAAATAGTTTTGCAGGATGTTTAGGCACACATGTGACAAATTCTGAGCTAAATGAGAGAAACTTGAAACATGAAATTTGTGAACCTGTACTACACTTTGTGAAAGCAGGGCACCAAGTAGGGGGTGCTGATGCAAGAACAACAAAAGCAAGCCTATAAGAGCACGGATGCAGCAGACTAGAGAAATTTAGGGTTGGGTTTTGGTGGGGGCGTGCACTGGTTAGTGGTGTATTACAGCCCTAAAAGTTTGACAAGTTGTTGCGTATGTGTCCTCACTGTATGGTCTCTACCTGGCCTACAAGAGTACCTGTGAAACAGCTTCGTGTTTTTTTTATCTAAGTAGTTAAAATCTAATAGTTAAACATTCAGCAAGATCGGTATATCAGAACACCAACTTGAAGAACTCCTCCAGACACTTCTGTAAATACTAGAGCATTTCATATTCAGCATTTGATCATTGCTTCAGCTCTCTCTTTACCGTCGGCTCTCTGCATCCTTTTACTGCTGAATTCACGCAGTTCTGCGTAACGGGGACGACTCGGTTTGATTTCCATCTATCTGGGCCGAAGCCCTCATGCGTTCAGCTTGAATACAATACAGACCAGCCAGACAGAGTGAAACAGAACAGAACTGGTTGGGTGATTAGTGTGGGGCGGTCTTTAAACAAGTCAATATTTTTCAAATATGTCACAATATTATGGTATTTGATGTGGGGAAAATAATTGATTCTTAGATGCAATTCGTGATCTCTCATGTGAGTCCAAATTGATTTGCAAAACACTGTAAGTGGATTTGTATGTTGGCTCTACACTTCCTCTGTAAAATAAACTCATGCACAGCCAGAGATGTTATGAAGTCAGATATGTTGACGCAGCCTGACTTGGAGGACAACAAAATGGAGGATCTCACATTTGCGGCAACAATTTGCTCACAGTTTTTGTCAGTATGAAGTAAAAGGCCAAATTATGATATATGCTAGAGAAATCAGATGCATGATTTTATAATTGTATCTTGGCGCTCTGAGTCTAAATCACATCAGATCATGAGGCGCATTGTTAGTCTGATTAGGCAAATGCTTCTCACGTCTAAAATAAGCTATTAATGACTGGAATTCTGGTTTGAATATATGCTCTGCATGTTCAAACTGCATAATTCAGTGGCTGGGATGTAAAGAAAGTGGTTTAATGTGCAGTGGTGGACAAAGTACACAAACCATGTACTTGAGTTAAAGTAAAGATACCAAAGGTAAAATATTCCTCCAGTAAAAGTAGAAGTTCCTCTCTTTAGACCTCCACTGGAGTAAAAGTAATAAAGTATTTCACTTCAAATCTACTTATGGAGATTATGGAGAGTAAAAGCAGCATGATTTATTATGGCTCTAATGTCCTATTATCATTTCTGGAACGAGACTAATTAACTAATTTTAGGTAAAGAGACTCTAGTGTTACTCTCAGTCCACCGATCTTTTAATAGAAGGTAATTTAATTAGTCTGACACTGATGTCTATTCAAATGATCATAAGCAACAATACACAGAAGGAGAAGAGTTTCTGTTAGGTAGAACTATAAATAACTTTTTGCAAACAAGTTTTGGTTTAAGATTTATATTCAACTTAGTTACAGGTTTAAGTTTATTAAAAACTTGCTTTAAACAGGTTCACAAATGAGTTTTCCTTTACTACGTTGCATCTGTAGGTCTCTGTTCATAACATAAACATAAACTAGCCAAAACAAATTTATTATATAAGGAAAAAGTGTTCGTATAAATTCAGAAAAAGACACTTGCCAGTCACAGGTGCACGTGTACATATTTCTATATTGTGCTCTATTTGCCCACAAAGTCAGGAACAATATGTTTTATCTGTTCACTAATGCTTTAATGTGTGCTTGTCAGTCAGTGTTTGCATTAACCCCATCCTGCTTTACCTGGAGGTGGTCCTTGATGTAGTCCAGGCCTGAAATGGACATTTCCATGGATGCTAAGAATCCATAAATAAGTTTGTTTCATTTTGACATGTCACGTTTTTACGCACACATAAGCCGAAAGTAACAGCAAATTTCGCATAATGTAGTGGAGTGAACAGGCAGATATTAGAGTTTAAAATGTGGAGGAGTTAAAGTAAAAAGTCCTGCAAAATGGAAATACTTCAGTAAATTACAGATTCCCAAACAAACTACTTTAGTACAGTAACTAATTACATTTACTTTGTTACTGTCCTCCACTGTTAATGTGAAATGGTTCATTGTAGAGGCTCCGAATTCTTGACAGTACTAGTGTTTGGAACCAGGGGTTCTACAAATATAACAAAAATGTAGCCATTTTATTTATTATCCCAAACCACCAATAAACCTACACACATCTTTTAAGGTTTTTATATGTAATGATGGTGATGGTGATGATGATGATGATGATGATGATGATGATGATGATAATGAAATAGTAGTTAAGCTGAAAAAAATATCTTTGTAAAAATGTTTTCTTCAGGGAGTATTGTCTGTTGTCTATTGAGTATTTTAGCCCAAAAGCATCTCAAAATTATTGTATAATGTATACAGCTTTTAGAGTTGGATGTCTGGTTCCTACCACCACCGCTGTGAACAGTTCTGGCATCTTAGCCATTTAATCATGCAGAATTGTTTTATAGCACAGAAGCTGGCATCTGGCTTCTGTAGCTTTCCACTAAGCATTAATATACACCTACTTCACTCCCAGCTGTAACATTAGCGAAAGAAACTATGGACAAAAAGCAAAATGACACGTGAAAAACTTCTAACATCTAACTAACTTTGAAGTTAACTTAAAGTTTGAAAGATGAATATCAGAACGTTATTTGGTCAGTTGGTGATGGTTCATGCAGGCCTCTTCGTTAGGAGTGCATGGTAAAGCATCATCCTGAATAAAATGCCTGATGTCAGCCGGGGTGTAATGATCAGCTATAAAACCGATAAGAATGTATCACCAGTCGTGCACTGAGTGAAGGTATGTTTGCCCCTCTGTAATTGCTTTTTCCTAATTAATCCTGCTGCTGGATCTGTGAGTGATTCCTCAGAGGGACAGGACAGCAGCTGCTCTCAGATCAGCTGGAGTTTAATAACAGCAGAGAGGAGGAGCTGGTGACAGGTTGCGAGGGGGAGGAGTTTAAAGGGATGAAGGTTACCTCATTCAGCATCCAGCTGAAGACAAGGGAAGTTTTTGGGAGTGTGAGAGAGAGAGAGAGACAGAGAGAGAGAGACAGAGAGAGAGAAGAAGAGTAAAAGAGACAAAAAAGTGAGAGAAACAAGGAGCGAGAGAGAGAGAAAGGAGTGAGAGATGGAAGAAAAAGAGCAGGGAAGAAAGAGAACAAGTGAAAGAAGAGGATGACATAGAAGGTGAGAGAAGGTGGACAAAATAGAGAAGGTCTGAAAAGTGATTGGGAGAGAGAAAATACGTCAGGAAGAGAGAGAAACATTTGAGAAAAGGAGAGAGACGTGGAAGATGGTGAGAGCAAGGAGGAAAGGAGAGAGAGAATGGGTGAAAGACAAAGGAAAACATGGCCAGAGGAAAAGAAACATTAGAAAAAAGAGCAGACAGGGTAGGAACCAAGGAACCAGAGGAAAAAGAGAGTATGAGTAAGAGAGAGACAAAAGTAAACTACATGACAGGAGGAAAGGGAACCGCAACAAAAGACATAAAAGAAAAAGAGGAAAGAGAGAAGGAAGAGAGAGAGAATATGAGAGTGAGAATGTATAAAAGAGAAAAGAGTGAGGGAGAAAATAGAAGAAAGGGAAGAAAGAAAGCAAAAGAGAAAGACAGAAACAAGAGGAAAGAGGAGAAAAAAGATGGCAAGGGGGAAAAGAACAAATAAAAAAAGAAATTGACGGGACAAGAGGAAGAAAATGAGTGAAAAAGACAAGGAGAGAGAAAGTATGAAGAATGACAGAAAATAGACTAGATGACAAAAGAGCAGGGGAGGAGTGTAAAGAGGAGAGAGAATGAGAGAGGGAAAAGAAATGATAAAGAGAAAGGGAGAGAGAGATGGATTAATAGAAACATTTGTTTTTATTCAGCTGGTTTTGAACGGTTTCTGCTGCTGCTAGTTTCTCAGGTTTTAAACAGCTTCATCTGTTCATCATGTTAATGGAGACATCTGACGGTGTCTTGTTCTGTGGTAGATATACTGGCAGAGCCGTTAACTGAGTGTTTACCGTGTCTGACTGTTTATTCCTAAATGAAGGAATGGAAGGACTGCACTGTTTACTCCTTTCATAAAAGTAATCAGTAATGCCCTTACCGTTGCAGAGTCATTTCTAATGGATTACCTTTTCTAACTACTCCAACACTATAACTACTCCAACACTGTAACTCCTCCAACACTAACTACTCCAACACTGTAACTCCTCCAACACTGTAACTCCTCCAACACTAACTACTCCAACACTGTAACTACTCCAACACTGTAACTATTCAAACACTGTAACTCCTCCAACACTAACTACTCCAACACTAACTACTCCAACACTGTAACTACTCCAACACTAACTACTCCAACACTGTAACTACTCCAACACTGTAACTACTCAAACACTGTAACTCCTCCAACACTAACTACTCCAACACTGTAACTCCTCCAACATTGTAACTGTGGGACTGTAAAAAAATTCAGAAACCACAAATACCCATAATGCACCGTTTTGTTTGCGAGTAATAAGTGAACCTAGTTAATGCTAGTGCACAAAATTGTTTACTACCATCACAAGTTGTGTTCCAATTGTGATACAGATTTTTAAATGTATGTTATAGAGATCAGAGAACCAGGGACACAGCATGAGTCTCCACAATAAACCATTTCACATCATAACTGCTTGGAATGACCGATTTTTAAATGAGCCACAGGTCGTTTACATGCATCAATCTTTAATGCTAAAGGATAAAGAGAGGTTAAAAAAATGGTCATGAAAATGTGAATTAAGACACAAACAGTAGACTTCAGGGCTGCAGAACAAAATACGAGACAATATATGAGCCGTCTCTTCAGTTCTGCTGTTCCACTTCTACTAGAGTCAGGCTGTCAGGGGTGTGGGGTTGGGTTTGGGGGGTTGTAACTGAAGCCTGCGTGTGTGTTCAGTAGTCCGTACACCACCTGCTGTGCGTCTAAGCTTCTTGGAGAAGTCGTTAGTAAAAGTTTGGGTCTGTTTACGCGCTGATATACGCCCACGTGTGCT
Organism: Semaprochilodus insignis; assembly: GCA_034552555.1. Lineage (NCBI taxonomy): Eukaryota > Metazoa > Chordata > Actinopteri > Characiformes > Prochilodontidae > Semaprochilodus > Semaprochilodus insignis. The sequence goes on along the minus strand of CM067490.1, from coordinate 9,862,776 downwards.
GTGTTAGCGAAGGTCACGCAGAAAGACATATGGCTGCAGCACTTCCACTAGAGCTGGAGAGGATTTTTAAAGGTATTGACAATCGCTGAAGTGGGTGTGCCAATTTGGCAACCCGGGAGTAAACTGTGTGTCTAATGCCAGAGAGATTTTCTGTCCATGGTTTTGAAGGGGTTATTAATACAAAATACAAGAAAGAATAATTTAATAAGTATGTGTATATATATGTGTGTGTGTGTGCGTGTGTGTGTGTGTATTAACTGATCATACCACGTTTGAACTGATGTTGCGATAATTCATTTGTCTGTTTTTATGTTCCTTTCTTTCCTGTTTGTGTCGACACAATCCAATAGAGCTCGAAAGTAAGTCCCTCCGCCCCTGCCTACAGATACGCACTCTGCTGTGTGCATGCGACTGAAAGCTTGTCTTTCTACCCAACAGTCTTAATTCACACCACAATTCAACTCCCTCATTTGATAAGTGAAATTCATGCTGTTTTTTCTTTATTATTTCTTTTGATCAGCACTGATGTTATCACAGGCTGTTAATGATACATACACTACCGTTCTAAAGCTTGGAATCAAGGTCAGTAGGTCTTTCACAAATACTGGAAAAAGTTGATTTTTGGTTAGAATGGTTCCGTTTTTTATGCCAGGTGGTATGACATAGGAAATTCATCAAAATGTGTAATTATTATAGTAATGTTTATTTATTTATTTAGTCTTAAAGTGATGGAGCACAGCTAGTAATGCTGCATTCAAATGGTGTTGGAAACTGTGAAATACCATTTGTCCCACTTGTGAATTGTGCTTGAACGCCAAGTCATGTGTACTAATATAACCGATATGCTTGAGATTCTAGATGATATACATGATGCGACGTATAACGTGATCATTAACCTTTTACAGAAGTAACACTGTGTAAACACTGAACTTACAGTAAATATAAAAAGATACATAACTGATACGCTACAATTAGATCCACACGCTTTGTAATACAGCAAAGAAAATCAGTATTGTATTCTCTGAATCTTTATGCCCTTTTTTCTGTATAGTGGGTGTTTCTACAGAAAAGCACCTGAACAAAGTCATATTCACCATTAGGTATATGAAATACTCAAACACAGCATAAGTCCAATGGTGCAACCAGGCCAGTACAACTTCAATAATAGGCATTTAAGAGTTTTGATAACATTAATTCTATTTAAGAAATAAAATAAACATAGGTATAAAACTGCAAATATATATGCATATGCATTTATATAAAAGTATACAACATTACATAAAAGTGCACATCATTCCATTTTTTAGTTGTCTTTAAAAAAAGTATTTATTATCGATCCATGATTGTAATATGATGATAAAATTGTTGAGGTCTGTAGGAATCTGTAAAAATTAGGAAACCAAGAAGAAATTAATAGAGCTGTACACTCTTTAAAAAGATGGTCCTTTATAGGTTCTTTAGTAATGGGTATAATTCTATATAGAATTGTCAGATTGTTCTTTAGATTGATTGATTGAAAATGAGCTGTATATGGTTCCATGTAAGATGATGGTTCTATATAGCACTAAAAAGGGTTCTTTTATTGTTACAAGCTTGACTTCATAACAATAGCAGAACCATAGACAACACTTTCTTCATTAATCTGAAGAACCATTTCACCTTTCCCTTTACTAAAGAGTCCTTGAAGAACCAGAATGTTTTAAGAATGCATATAATTCCATAATAACTGAAAATGAGCTACTGTTCAAAAAGCCTCTTACCCAAAAGTCTCTCTATATACTCATTTTCCGACCAGAAATTCCTGTAAATAATTATGGTTTATAAACATTTAGTAGATTCTAACCATGTCACAACTTGCTGTCATTCCCAAATGTTGGTGTCCAGTTATCTACGGTCATTTTGGTGACTGTAGACCATATTATTGACCTTCTAATCATGAGAAGTGATTCCAAACTTTGGAGCTGATATTTTTTGAGGTAGCACATTTTCAATTTACAAAGAAATACCCACACTAAGCTTACACATTCAGTTTGTCGAAACAAAACACTCTGCACGTCTCCCAGTCTCACTCCACTAATTCCACCTAATGGCAACCCAGGTTTCCTGTAATCATGTTTTGTTTGTACATCTTTTTCAAAATGAATTTCAATTATTAATGATGGAGGGTGTTTTTTCCTGCCATTGCTGCATGAGTGTGATGATTTGAATCCTTTAATCAGAAAGACACTGATTAAACTCGACCTGACTTTGCTTCCATGAACCAAAGGATGACTGCTAAAGCTGTAGAGTGGCCCTCCCTATAATTACACACTGCCTGTCTACTTCCACCAACCCTACTGTCCACTAAATTACTAAGGTGGTTCATCTTTGGGCTTGTGGAACCAGATGTGTGGCTGGAGATCCATCTGCCTCTGCCTTTCCTTCCATATTTTCCTCCTCAGTAGCCTGTAGGAAGAAGTCCTACTGAAATGGGTACCTAGAGAATAACTGTGGCATCTGTAGCTAGGTTAGCAGTGGCTAGGCCAGCTTTGTTAAACACATAAGTACAATACCAGAGTCATATACCAAACACTAAACAGTCTGAAAGCAATAGTTTGGACAATTTTTCCAATAACCAGAAACATAGACATCATCCAAGACATGTTTGCCATCTGAATTTTGACAATTAGTCCAATGAAGCTAATGTAGCTAACCGTTAGCTTTATGCAAACTGTAAGTCTAAATCATGACAAACCGTGTGTTAAGTAATCTCAAACAGACTTGCTTATGTGGTTTGTTTATGTGTGTTTGAATATTCTGTGCCATAAAATGGACAAAAGTACAGACTTCAAAATGATCACTACTACTGTACTACAAAGTACATTAGCAAAAACGTTTAAAACGTTAAGCTATGCTAATATACTTTGTCCTTTTATTTGACAGTTTAACACTGTGTTGTACAGTGTTAGACACAACAGAATTATAAGTGTTAATAGTAGTATTAGAGATTACTGGACAACTCCAACTTTGAAGCAAGTGTGTGATTATTTTGACGTGCTATTACATAATGCTATATTATATTAGATATAAGCTATAATTAGCTGTTACTGTTATCTGTTTTGGCCTGGCTCCAGTAGAAAACTAAAGTAATTATATTGTTTTATAATATCTGGGTTGTTGGATATTATTTATTATATTAGATTATATGCTTCCATTGCCATTTAACTACATTAGCCTTGTAAAACCAAAGAATCAAACGTCAGACACCAAACATGCCATGGTTGATGAAACTACATGTTTTTGTTTGTATGTATGAACTGAGTAAACTTATGGAGCACTGCTGGTGATATTCTTGCTTAATAAGAATAATGAGCGGCTACAACTTATTAAAGCATGAGTACGTCAAAACTTAATAATCTTGTTTCTGCACCTTAACATGTCATGCCCATGACTTTATGAAGCTCATATCATAAAACAGTGAACAAAAAATGTTAAAACATTAAAAGTCCATATAGTCTCCTGCTAGAAAACCAGCATAGACCAGCATGGCTGATCACCAGCAAAACCAGTATATAAGTAAAACCTTGCATCTCCAATTTTTCTTAATTTTTCTGTTTTTGACCAAATTTGAAAATGGCTATATGTGAATTTCATGATAAAAGTCTGGCTCCATTTTCGTAATCCTATAAAGTTATTAGAGAATAAGATTAAGATTTTAGAGATACAAGGTTTGGTTCTGACAATAAACATATGTCATGTTTTGGATGCTGGTATGTTGGTCAGCAGCAATAAAAATACATATGAAGCACACACCAGCACTACACCAGCTTAAACCATCTTACCCCAGTGTAAATTGGTACATGTATGGAAACTAAGCAGTTTAGCCTCGTCCACTCACACTAAAGTTATAAAGAGTGTTTAGGCCTGGATTGCTTTTTAAATGAGCCACAAGGAAGTCAGTCAGAACAGAAGTCATTTACGTATATCAGTCCCAGTAGCACAGTAACAAAAACAGCCTATTTAATTCTAAGGGATAAAGAGAGGCCTTATAAATGGTCGTCATATAAAGTGAAAAATAAATACATGCCTATGGGTAAGTTGTTGTCATCGTGTTATTTATTATTTGCAATGTCACCAGCAGGGCGCCATATAAATTTGTTTTTAACTATTACTTGCATCTATATATTTTTCCTAAAGAGTAAGGAAATCAGAGAGTGGTGTGGATTTGTTAGTGTTCAGTTCAGCTTGGGTCCAGCAGGTGGCGCATCAAGTAGTGTGGCAGTTGTCTAAGTGGCCTACAGGACCAGTGAAGGCCTAGTGGGGAATGAAGTTTGTTGGCTGTTGGTGTGTGTGTGTGTGTGTGTGTGTGTGAAGGTCAGAAGGAGCCTGAGGGACGCTCCTGCATGTCCCCCCTCCCTCTCCCACCCCAACCCACGCCGTTCTGCTTTTGGCCCAGAATGCACCACTTTCTTTCTCTCCTGGCCAGCAGGAAGCAACACGCTCAAGTGCCTCTGTAAATTAGCGGACAGAAAAAATATGAAACAAGTGACTCAACACCCCTTAAACACAGTACAGCATCATCACTTCCACAACACTAAAGGCCAAAATCTCCAGCTCATGTCACTGAACAGATGTGAACAGATATGTGTCAGTGTTTCCACTGTGGGACTACATGATTAATGACCCCTTCAAAGCGCCGGAGTGTTGTTCTTAAACTTCAATATCTATTAAAGCTGGACATAAACCTTGTATGTAGTGAATAGCTACATACCCAATGGTCTGTGAGAGACTTTATCTATCTGATAGAAGCCATTCAACTGTGAAATGAACACAGACAAACACGTCGGCTTAGTAATGCCATCTGCTCGGCAGGATTAAAGGGACCGTTCCCTGAGTGTTTGCAATTTGCTGCAAAGATAACTTCTATTATTCCAATGCTTATTTTTGCAGCTCCCCATGACCGCTGCTGCGGTAGAAGCTTTCACGTTTGTCTTCCTTTCTGAAGCTCTTTTTTCCCTTAGCCTTGTTATGCTGTGCTTTTTTGTCTCCCTCTGCTGGCAGCCCTCGTCATTGCACCCCTGCTGTGTGACCAGTAATGTGAGAGTCTTGCTACATCTGGGCCAATTACCCACCATTCCCCAGAGGGCCTTCATATTCTTCCTCCTCTGATCTGTGTCATCAAATTCGCACATGCTAATTAGCACATTTAACGCAATATCTCTGCCCTAATCAATCCCCAAACTGTCGGCTTTTCTCCGAAATGAAACACTCAAAGCATGAGTCAGCCCTCCCCTTCCAGTGGTACAACTGCATGACTGTTCCGCTCCGGCAAGCTCTCTCTCTTTCTCTCTCTCTGTCTGTCTTCCACTCCTCCAAGCTAGCATAAGGCTGCTTAGCCAGCCAAGTGCCTTGCAAATGCTGCCTCGCTGCCCAAAGTGCGCTTCAGTTTTCTATTTCGAATGCCCTTGAGGATGAAAGGGGACCACGCTCGCTTTAGTTAAGATAAGTAGCTCAGAAGAAACCTAATTAAATAGAGGATTTGAATAATTAATGGCAGCGGTATGGATCAGGCTAAGTGGGTTGGTTTAGCCACCGTGGCGTGCTAATCTCCACTCTTCTTAGCTGTACAGCTGCTGTTTGCTACAGCAAAACAACACAAATGTCTCAGACATTTCATAGAAACTAATTCTCTTTTTTAGGTTAAGGGGTCATACTTATCAAACCTCTCAGATTAGCAAAAGCTCTTCATGGATCAGGTTTTTTTTGGCCTTCCACAAAAGGCACAAAAGGGTTTTTTTCCCCCCTCAAGGATCAATAAGGCTGTAGGATCGGTATTGAAGAAGTACCTCAAAGCAGGAATTAAGGGATCAGCCACAGATTCTAATCTTTGGATCAGAAATACAGTCTTGGGTTAAATTGTAATTCATGAACCTGATACGAATACTATACAACTTTCTTTATTCTAACAACAATCATGCACTGTGAAAAAGAGTGAAGGTGGTCCAGAATAAGTCCAGAATTAGCAGAATTTCCAGCTGTCCAAATTTATTTTATTCAGCCAATCCATTAAAGAACTCATCATGGTTGTGATGTCACAACCATCCAAGAACATCCATTGGGTATACAAAAAAGCTAACAGGAAAGTATTGCAGAAGTACAAATAAAGTCTCCTTTTACATAATACTCTTTATTCATTCTAATAATACATTTACCAATGATGCATTATGAAAATACATTAACTAGTTAAATAGTTATTTTAAGTTTTCGGATAATCCAGCTCTTGTAGAACTAATTATGGTTGTGATTTCGCGACTACTGGTTAAAGTCACTGCATGTTACAAATCAACTCAACCTGACTCCGCTTGCTTTTGTGTACCCACTACTTCATTTTTCACTGTAGATATACAGGGGTTGGACAATGAAACTGAAACACCTGGTTTTAGACCACAATCATTTATTAGTATGGTGTAGGGCCTCCTTTTGCGGCCAATACAGCGTCAGTTCGTCTTGGGAATGACATATACAAGTCCTGCACAGTGGTCAGAGGGATTTTAAGCCATTCTTCTTGCAGGATAGTGGCCAGGTCACTACGTGATGCTGGTGGAGGAAAACGTCCTTCTTGGTGGTATGCTGACATTACCCTGGATACCGTGGCTCTTGATACATCACAAAGACTTGCTGTCTTGGTCACAGATGCGCCAGCAAGACGTGCACCAACAATTTGTCCTCTTTTGAACTCTGGTATGTCACCCATAATGTTGTGTGCATTGCAATATTTTGAGCAAAACTGTAAAACTGTGCTCTTACCTGCTAATTGAACCTTCACACTCTGCTCTTACTGGTGCAATGTGCAATTAATGAAGATTGGCCACCAGGCTGGTCCAATTTAGCCATGAAACCTCCCACACTAAAATGACAGGTGTTTCAGTTTCATTGTCCAACCCCTGTAGTATCTCCACAATGTAGCTGTTGGTCATAGGGACCCGGCATAAAACCACTGTGACCTAAAAGAGACAAATTTTGTTTAGAAGCGGCTGATAGCAACAAGACAAATGACTGCTGAAAATAAAACCTGCATCAGAGTTCAAACAACGAGATGATCCTGTTGGTTCAAAAGTGATGCTAGAGGGTATGCTAACCTTATAGCTAGCGATAGCATCTGTGTTTAGGGTGGAAAAGCAGCTTCCAACACTTGATGATTCTCTCAGTAGTCTGAAGCCTTTTATGGCATCTTTTGGCATCAGCTCAGCTCGCTTGGAACCTCAATGGACGTGATACCAAAAATAATACTCGTTACCAGGTTTGCCTAATGGGAAACTAAAAAGGTCAAGCCGGTACCATGCAGTGGACAAGGAGCTTAAATGTACTTAACGTACCTAAAACTAACAAGAACTGAAAGAATATTTCCTTAAAATAAACTATGTTCCTCAAGATAGATAGAAACTTCCTTTTTCTTGCACCCTCTGAGTCTTGGCATCTGTCCGAGTCAAACCTGAAAATGTTTTGGTGATTAAACATGTCAACAGTCACTCACACAGTACTTTTGCATTGAATGCTTCTACTGTGTGCCTTTACTGTGCCTGAGTGCGATTTCTCATAGGTTAGACCAGATGAGTGAGATCCACTGCAGTGGACTGACCCTTCCTGCCCTCTGTAGTGGATACTTGCATGCTCTCTGCCCACCATGCTCTTTCCTGCAAGCCCTGCATCTTCTCCCTCATCTCCTGTGCATGTCCCAGGATTGCTTCTGCCTTCCAATGTGTACATGCCTTGCGAATGGATGGAAAAAGTTTTTTGTTTATTTATTTAACAAATAACTGACCACTTCCCTGTAACGGGCTATGAATGGCCTTGTGTTCAGATTAAGAAGTGTTAAAATGGAGCAACGGAAGCTGAATGACCAAGCAAACTCTCTAGTGGACCTCGCAAAGGTAAGAGTGACCATAAACCCCCAGTTAAACCCCCTCCCACACCACTTCTACAGGAGTCTGTAGGAGAGAATGTAATGCTGCTGCATGTTATAGAGGATATAGGAGCTTTTATTTCATGGTTTATTGAGATAAAGAAGTGTAAGTCTACAGGTGTCAAATGAACAGACTTAAGTAGCTCTTATGTGAAGATTCTTGTGTCCCGTATTGTTGCTTGCCTTGGCACTTCTTCTGTTTTTACCTTGTTTAATTATTTCTATGTTGCCAATCGTTTTGTTTTGTCTGTTGCGCATCTGTGCACCAAATCGTCTGTCTGGAAATCTGGTTGCCAAAACGTCTCTGTGGAAAATATCGTTTAAACGGGCTTATATCATGGAAAACTAAACTTTCCCTGCTTTTTTATTAAATGAGTTTTATGTACTACAGAAGTATATTTCACAATACATTTTAGTAGTGGCAAAAACCAATTGCAATATATTTCAAGGAAGTTTTACAATTAAATATGTCACTATATATAAAAATTTTAGACATCTGATCAGTAGTGCTACATTTACTTTACACAATTATATTCAGTATCTGGTATACTTTGTTGCCCCAAATATATTTAAACTGGAGTAATTTTACTTTAATAAGAAACATGCAGTTGGTCTGTGTTCTACAAGTACTGCCAATATACACAATATGTTCAGAATAGCACATTGTATTGTGACAAATTATCACAATAATGATAAATAACGTCATATTGCCTAATCCTAAATATCCACGATCAATACTGTCATAATGCCCAACTTATACTATGTATCTATACTCCATGTATAGAATAGAATCCACAAAAACAGCCTGCCTTGAATTTATCACAATTGTGGCACAATAGGCATAGACACTACTGTACAAAAGTCAGACAGCATCTTTCATTCATTAATTTCCAGTCAAAACAGCCATTAAGTATAATTTATAATGTAGACTGCCACTCAAAAGTTTGGAGTCATTGATTTCAGTCATTTCTTTGACCAGTTTTTTAAAAGATAAGTGCACAAATAATTATAATCAAGCAAATTTCTTACAAGTTTAAGTTTGTAGGGAGCTGTAAAAATTAAGAAATTTTTGATGACAAACATAACTTTACATGACTGATCATTGAGAAAACCAAATCTCGCAAATTATTCAGCTATTCATCATGTTTTTGTGACAAAAAAATCCAAAAAACTGAAAATTCTATCTTATTATTTAATAATATTTTCATATTTTTGTGCACATTTAATATTAATTTATTACCACTTTTTGTAAACTGTGAATTAAGTATTAGTATAAGTTTTGGTGTTTAGTGATCTACACTGTCTGAATTATAGTGTTCTAATTGCAATGTTAAATCTTATATCTAATCTCTCTCCTAATGAACTGCTTATACTTAATGGCTGTTTTAACTGGAAATGAAATAAATGAAGGGTGATCTCTGCCTGAGTGCTGTGCAATATCACCATACTTCACCGTCTTACCATCAGAGCCAAGGCTTTTTGCATATATCAGTCTTAAAAGCACAGTAGCAAAACAGCCTGTTTAACTCTCAAAGAGAAAGAGTTATGAAGAGGCATAAAGAGAAATTATAAATTGGTCATGTAAAAATAAATCATTACTGTTTTTGCTGCATAAACACACAGAACTGCTATAAATTAACCAGGAAAAGGAAATTAAATGCAACAAATGTAGAATTAAAGTCTTGAGAGGATCTAAACCTCGTCACCTGCGGTTTTCTCAGCTCTTTGCCATGCTTTAACAAGAAATGACACACCTCGGGGAATACCAGGCATGCTGCCTGCCTGACTTCGCACAAAAAACACGGCAACCTGGGAAGGGAAACACTGCAGGATCTGATGAATCAGCTCTAACGCCTCCCCCTTTTCGCCTCCCTTTCTCTACGTCCTTTTTCCCTCTCTCTCACAGACAGTCCGCACTGACTTTCGGCTGACCCCGGTGGTCGTGTCACAGGCGACTGTGTCGTGAGAGCCATTAGCATTAGCTAATGCCACAAAGCCGTCCCTACTGTTTCTTTTAATGGAGAAACGTTAGAGGGTGACATTGAGAAACAAGGCGATGAGTCGTGTCTCAGACTCATTTGCGCCCTCTTTTGTCACTGCTGTAATTGCTGCTCTCCATCAGAGGCTAATACAGTATTAATCCTAGGAGCAGATGCTTCCACAAGCAGAGCCTTGTATAATGAAGCTTAAAATAACTCAGGCAGCTGCGCAACTTCTGCCTCCTTCACTCAAACACAGCCTTGCTGATGTGCAAGTGCTTTTTTCCTCCTCAAATGCGCATGACTTCTCTTGTGTCCTTGCACTAAAAAAGCTCATGATAAATAATAATAAGAATATCTTTTATAAAATGTAATAAAATACTTTATATAATATTTATATTGCACCTACCATACACATAAACAGAGCTTAAAGTGTTTTGCTGTATAATTAAATAAGACACTGAACAGCAAACAATAGAAATCAGTTTGTTTAAAGCTGCACTATGTAGAATTTGGAGATTTGGAGACCTCTCCAGTGGAAATGCCTGTTTGCACACAGCCTGCAGAAGAATGTTTTGTAACATGAGTTATGCTTTTGGCCCTGTCCCCAAGTGGATGGACTTAAAGACTGTGAGCACATTGAAAGAGAATTCAAAGAGAACTCAGTCAAAACTTGGTGAAGGATGTCGTCTGAGCATGTGAGTGAATTATCTACTATTGTCATTGTATCTCCATCAGTTTAATGTTGATTTTCCATTTGAGATCTACACACCTAGAGCCTAGATTTCATCAATTCGTCAAAATGTCTGCATAATTCAGAGACTCAGAGATGCACATAAGGTCATTCAGATTGTTTTGGTTACTCAGGTTTCTTTACAGTGGTGGTGATGGGAACCAGGGGTCACCATGTTTACAACACAAATATAGTCATTCTATTCAGTATCCAAAGCCACCAGTGAACCTACACATGTCTACTGAGTTTATATATGTAATGTTGAAAGTGTTAAATGATACCTTCAACAATAATACCTCGGAGATTATTTTTGCCTCATCCCACCCTACATGTACCTCTCCACCACAAATGGACTTTGAAAATATGCTTTAGTCTATAATCTGATCTCTATCATGAAACAACGTCTCAGACACCAGGCAACGTATTCATAACCATTTTATGTAATAACTTCCTGTAAGGGAGCTTTTAGAGCTTGTTCCTATCGCCATCACTGTGAGTTATTTAATTATGCAGAAACATTGAAAAATCGTTTGAATTCTCTTTTACTATGCAAAGACGTATGACATGATCTGAAAATTTGAAACAAAAAAAAGCCTCTAACTTTTAAATGATTATTTTAGGCTTTACCGGGCGACTCGCAGCAGCTCACAATCACCGTACTTTAGTCTATTTCTATTCTCTTGCCTCAGTGCAGCTTTAATAAACATTAAAGGTGAAAGGAACAGACAACTAAAGCAGCCATTATATTCAGAAACAACAAGGAATTCAAATAAAAGTTAAAACAACAAAACTAAATAATATTCTAAGTAATTACACAATATTAAAAAGAATATCAACTAATAAAATGATAAATTACTTTTAACTTTTAAAACTACTAAATTAAGATGCCTGAACTGGGTTGCACTGATTTTGGTTGAGTATGTACACAAGTTTGTCGTTCATTAACAGCAGTTTGTTTTAAACTATCCTTTTAGTAAATTCAACTGCACCACAAATCCTTACCGGTGTCCACTTGAACTTTCACCCAGCGCAGTTTCATGCAGCGGATCTCTTAGCTTGCTGCTGGAGAGTGTTTCTGCAAGGACATGGGGGAATGGTATTGAACGTATGTGGGGCTGCAAACAATCTGATACACTGTCTGCTCTTGCACACAAGTTTTATGTTCAATCTCATTTGCAGCCTAGCTACCTTAGCAAGTAACCTACAGGCTCTGTATGATCACAGTTTTGCCTTCCTGCCAGAACCACACAAATTTTATTCAGTCAAATGTCTTTCATCCAAATCCTCACTGTCAACAGGTCTGTATAAAACCAGACACTATTATTATCATTATTAAGTTAAACTGTCATGGACTGAGAGAAATTTGATTGGCAGTGCAGTGGACGCATTCCTTTGCATAACGCTGAAATCTGCTGAACTTTTTTGCTGCACCACAAGCCATCATGCAGCAGAGCTCTGCTGAGATGAACAGGATGCAGCAAGGCTAAGTTGCAAGTGGACACTTACTGTCATCCCTACTGTCAGCTAATAACAACTATCTAATGCACACATTGCTTTAATGTGACAATAACATATTCAAAACCGATCCACAAACCCGTAGCCATTGTCTGTTTACTTACATGAATAGCTCTTGTGATAGCCTATACACAATGGTTTCTAGCTAACCAACAAAACAGCAGCATCAGTTACATGTTAGGAGGCTTTAATTAGATTAGTCAATCTGATATTCTGAAGTGTAACCCGTTACAGCTTTAAACACAGTTAAACTGCTTAAATTCAAATCAGAATGCAAATAAATGAGCTCAGCAAATGATTTCAAGCATCCACAGGGTCAGTTAGGGTAGATCTCAGACTCATGTTTTGGATGAGCTGTTACTCTGTCACAGTCTGTCTCACCGGGGAAATGTTTTGTTATTTCAGACCAACTTTTACCACGACAGCCATGATGCAACGTACCGAAATACCTCAAAGTGATCTCTATAACTGAGTGCTGTTTTTCAGAACTGGGACACATTAAATATTGTTGGATTCACACTGCGAGTCCTGCAACAATGCCTGGTTTCAGTATACATTTACTGTGGAATGGAGTTGATATCGCTCAGTCCCTGGTATCACACAATGGAGAAACCTGGGGTGGATTTAACCTCCTCACACAAGCCCCCCAATGGCGCAGACGCCAGAGTCTAAACTTAAAAAAGAAAGTTTTCTGTTTATTCCAGTGTGCACACTAGCAGCTGTGATGCCAGTGGCTTTACTTTGGTTACAGCAACACATGAAAAAAGAAGCAGCGATAATACTGCCCGACTTGCAGCTCCACAAAGCTGCCTTAACCTCTGCCAGGCTGTCGCTGTTAGACACAGGAGCAGTGGGGCCTTAGGCCAAAACATGAACTGGGCCCTGTATTTATCTTGGCTTTCCCAAGACACTGCACAGACAGTGGTGAAAATAATTGCTACAATAGGAAATGAAGGCCTTTTGGGATGTTGTGTATATCAGCATAGGTTACTTCAAATGAGCACATTTCACAGATCCGAAATAGAAACAAGGGCGAAAATGTCACCCAAAAAAAGATTACATGGGTCTATAATGTCAACAGTGTCAAAATCTAACACTTATAACATAAATTAATTAATCTAACACAAATAACATATATGAATTAATATGAATATACTATGAAAAAACAGCAAACATACAATATATCAACAGTAAAACTTGTGAACCTGGTGAATTGAAACTGCATTTAGTACAACCTCAAATGTACATGCTTTTAAACATTAACTGATCTGATCAAATTCTTTAATATAACTCACATAAACCACACATTGTAACTCAACATCTTTTGGTAATAAACTTTTCACCTCTGGTTTTGAAGATCTTATTGTCACTGTCACAAAGCATGTGCATCCTACTGGTGTAGGTTCATGGCTAGGTTTCTTTACATGCCACTAAAGCATATTAGCATCCACTGTGGGACTGTTAGACATACTGTACTTTTAAAACTGAACTGAAGTGTTTTCTATCACTATAGCAGAGTCGCTCTGGAATTCAGCTTTTTTAATACATATGGGAAACCAACATATGGTTGTAAATTTTAAACTTGAATATTTAGTATTATTTAACAAGCTATTTTAAATTCAGTTACTTTTAAATGTACACTAAATTAGTCCTCTAGTTCTCTCAGTCCTAGCATGTCGGTTATCACCTGTGTAGCACAATGTAGCACCGTTATAATGTTCATTCAAACCCATACAGTTTTTGGCCATGTTGGTTCAGAATTTCGGTGCAATGTCGGTTTCGGTGCATTAGTAGACTCTGTGGTGATGCTTATTTCTGGAAGCGCCCCTGTGAGATTTCTAATAGTAATATGATAGTGCTAAGCTGTTGCTGGTGCACATTAACGTTTTTCATCCATTCTAAATTAAACATGGACACTAGACGTTTGTAGCATATATTTGGGCTTGTATATAGTTTTACAGCAACTCTTTCAGTAAAGCGTGCTGGCATAGAGCTGTTTTCTATTCTGACTGATTTGCTCTGATCAAATTACACAATGGTTATCGAAGTTAATACACTTTGAAAAAAATTAAAACGTTCTAAAAGTGAAAAGTGCGTTTCATAATTAAAGTTTTATTTTTTTCACAATATGTAAAACTCAACAAATAAACTCCTACAGAAAAGAAAAAAAAAACATGTTCATATGTGAAATTCATATTTTTTTCTGTTAGGTATTAGAAACTGTGCACTAAAGTAAGACTGTTGTTTATCTAACGTTATGGCCTTTAGTTCAGCTCCTGAAATACTAACCAAAGGATGAGCGTGCTTGGCTGTATCTACTCAGATACCACAGAGAAAAATCCGGATTGGACAATTTTCTGTTTACCATTTCCAGAATCTAATCCTTTTTCAACCAAAACGAATGGTGAATTAAGAGTATTGCTATAACACTTACAACATTTAAATGCAACAAGCAGAATTATTTTTTTCATTAAATGAACTAAGAATTACAGCCTTGTTTTTCTTGTTGTTTCACAGAAACCATAGGACCTTCTGAGGGTTCCCCACTGCTGCTTAGTGTTTTTATGGGGCTTCTGGGGACCCTAGGTGGTTGCCCAGCTTTGCTTAGAGCAAAGTACATCACGAGGAGAGACCTGGGTTTCTCCACGTTTTTGTGATTATTTGATTGGCTGGAACAAAAACAACTGAGCAGATCCTACTGCAGTGTGTGTGTGTGGGGGGGGGGTGTATATCCTTCTGATGCTCTGAGCTGGAACTACACACACACACACACACACACACACACAGTTGCTGGAGCAGAGACTTCAGAGCTGATGAAAGCTCTACTGCAGAAAATTAGCTTACAAAACAACACCATTCCAGCACAACTGCCCCCAAACAGCTCACAGCCTGCATTATTTACAGCTCAACACAGAGATGGAAGTCCTCTCACCGTCCCACCGTTTCCAGTGTAGCTCAGCTATGCTCCAGTGATATAAAAGTGATTAGACAAAGCCATGGATAAGCACTTTTCCTGGATGTCCTATTGTTCCATGGTTTCCTCGATTTCAGACAACAAAAAAAAACCACTCCCAATGGATTTCATTTGACTGATTAATCAGTCAAATATACAAACCAAATCAAATTTCCTTTACAATTACAGATAGATAACATATTTTTCTTCATGATGGCTGCATTACAGCACAACACACAATATAGAAAACATAAAAGACATAGAATACAAAAATACAATACATTTAACAAATACAATAAAATAGAAATATCATTTAAATCCATCAAGATAAAAAAGAATATTGAGAATTTGGGTCTGCAATGCCTCAAAGAACTGGAATTATTTTTAATTTATTTGTTTGTTTCTTTACTTTTTCCCCCCGAATAAAGGATTTATTGTAGGCCCAACATATTGTTATTACAGCAACTATGCATAATAACATTAATGCATTAACCTCTTACCAGTAGACTTATTCAGTAAATAACATTTAAACCTTCTATTCAGTAATGATTATTTAGTCTCCGTAATTAATTTTTCAGTATTTACTATGAAATATTCAGTATATACTATGGCTTATAACTACAATGCATAATTCAGTATCTACTTTGATTACTCCTAATCATAATACAATACATCTTTCAGTTAACCTTTAAGCTTATGGGTAAGTTCTGCAGTTAGCTGTGAGTGAGGAACTGAGGTTTCCTGAATGGTTTGTGTTTGAAGCCCCAGAGAATGTAAACCTGTGACTGCTGTATAATTAGCTAAATGTTGGTCTTCTAGGAACAGTGTACTTATACAGAGTAGGCCCAATTAATGACTTTCCGATCTTTATATGGATTTTACCAGAATTTGCTTCACAGCTGATATAAAGTAGCCAGTCGTATTCTTGGCCGGTAGATGTCATTTGAATCTGGAGTGCTCATTAGGATATTAGGCCACGCCTACACCAATAACAAACAGATCTGCTATTTTTTCCTGTACTCAAACTTTGCGAGATGCTGTTTGTGCAGTACTTCAATGATAAGTGACCCTTGTCCTCTGCTGACTTTGCTTCTCCTTTGATGGTCCCGTAGACTCAGAACATCATGTATGACCTCATCTCTGACCTGAACGAGCGCGGAGAGGACACGGAGAAGCGGATTGCAGTCCTGGAGACAAAGCTGGAGACGCTGCTGAGCAACCTGCAGGCTCTGCCGGGCCTCATCAGCCAGCTGATCAGCCAGCAGCACCGCGACTTCTTGGAGGTCCAGCTGCAGCCGTACGAGCGTTCTCAGTCGGTGTCCCGTCGCCGCTCGTCCTCCACCGCTCCCCCCACCTCCTCGGAGAGCAGCTAGAGGCCGCCCGCGACTCCCTCGCCATCGTATGGCCGGCCAAGTCACATTCTACTGTAAAGCCTTACGGTTTCAATGATGCATTATCCACAATTCTGATGACAGAATCCGACCAGGGGGATACATGCGGTTGAAATGGCGTAAAACTTTCCTCATATTTTTTTATTTTTACCTCAGAAATGTTAGCTTTTCTCTGCTGACAGGTTCACAGAGAACTAAAAAAAGATGGGGCTATCACAAGAACGAGTCGTCCGAGAGCAGAGAGCATCACAACCTCTATGGCACAAAATAATACAGTGCCAGAATAGTGCTTCCTAATGGATATTCTGCTCTCTCTGCTTCTACGAAACGATGCTGACTTCTTCCCTCAACCAGCAGGTGTTGCAATTTTTTTTGTTTGTTTTGTTTGTTTGTTTGTTTCTTTTTGTTGAGGAAATGATTGAGTGTGTCTAAATCCAATGGGCAAGTGAGGATTAAGCAGCTGCTGACCCACAGAGCTAACATATAAATTTACTGGACTGGAGGACAAATCCGTATATCTTTTAGGTTAGAAGCAGCATAAGCTATAGCGTTCTCCTTTCGAGCCCCCTTCAGAAGTGATTATTTTTGGGGCCATATTGCAAAACAATTTACTGAATGCATCTAAAGCTATACTTGCACTTTTATGCACTTCAATACTGACTGACTATAATATGAATTTGTGTTGCTCATTAAAATAAAGTTACGGAAAGAAAAGAAAAAAACACAAACACCTTTTAGTCTTTAGAAACTGGCCAGAATATTGACCGTGTAGGCTAAGAGCAGGATAGCTGACTAAATGCCCGTCCTTATAATCTAAACATAAATAAGGGACCTCAACCTGAAACTGTGCTTACTTCATAGATGTTAGACTGCTACTATTACTGCTGCTTCATTTTCAAACTCGATTTGTCTTTAAAGAGGAATTCCACTATTGTTGTTTTCACGGATAATTCCGTGATAGAGATGAAAACAAAGTCATTCAGAATGGTTTAATGTGAAACGGATCATTGTAGAGACACTTGCAGAATCTGATTTCATTACAGTGGTAGTAAATAGAACCAGGTGTCATGATGATTATGGAATGCAAATTTTATTTACTATCCAAAATGACCAGTGACCCTTTCTGTGTATATCAGTTTTTATACACTCATCATCAAAAGAGTTACAGACAGAAAGAAGTGTCGATTGTAATGCTATTCAGAAGGAAGATAAAGGTTACTAGGAACAATAAATGATGATACATTTAGACTGATATGGGCAATATTTACTGAGCTACATATACAGAAGTAGTGTCTCTCAGTATGGCATCAGGCCACCATGGTTGCTAACACAACATGCCAAAGTTGTAGAGATTCCTAATGGTGTCCTGTGATAATCCATCCCATGCAGCATGAATATTCTCACACAGTTCCTGCAGATGTTGCGGTAGGGGTGGAGGTGGAGTGACATCAGGCCTTCTGGACGTGTGCCAACAAACCATTTGTCGTGGCTCTGACCACGGTGCCTCCACTCACAAATTGTCCGTCTCCACTAAGACAAAAGCAGGACTTATCCCTGAAGATGACCCGCTGTCATTCTGAGTCACTCCATGACAGTCTGGCACGACACCATTGCAGTCCTTGGGGACGTTGACGTGGTGTTAAGGTCAGTCGACGTAACAGTCTGCGTGCATGTAGTCCTGCGTCGAGCAGACGTCTGCCAATGGTGCTGGCACTAACAGGATGACTCATGGAGGGCATCACTGCTCACTGAACGTCTGCAATCGTGGCTGTGGGGTCAGACAGGTACAGTGATAAGCCCAGTCCTTGCTTACGTCACATGCGTGGCCGAGCGTGAAACTTGAACCATTCGCATGTCTCACAATGTCAAACCTACCCACCAAGTTTCATTCCTGTTGGTAAAGGTGGAGGTGGAGTGATATCAGGCCTTCTGGACATATGATGTGTGACAACAAGACCGTTCATCTTGGTGCTGACCATGGTGCCTCCACACACAAATTCGTTGGTCACCTCTACCAAGACTGAAGATGACCCGCTGCCATTTGGAGCCACTTAATGACAGTCTGGCACGAAAGTCTTTGGCAATGTTGACGTGGTGTTAAGGGCAGTCGTCGTAACAGGCTGCGTGCATGTAGTCCTGCGTCAGGTAGCCTTCTGCCAATGGTGCTGGCACTAACAGGATGACTCATGGAGGGCATCACTGTTCGCTGAATGTCTGTAAAAATGTATTAAAGTGTAAGTCTGTATTCACACTTGTCCCAAATAGCCTACTTGAGTCCGCACCCAAGACAGAATCTGGGCTCACATCACAACGTGAACCAATCATACAAGCCCACACATGGTGCTGGGGATGGATCACCTCAGGCTCGTAGAGCAAGTGGTCCTAAGTCCAGAAAAAATTCTAACGTCAAAGGCCAAAACATTTTCAAAACCACTGTAAAACTATGTGTCTGACGTCAGGCAGTGTATTTACCAAACCACTCTGAATGACTTTGTTGACTTTGAATAAGTATGCAGAAATGGGTGTAATTCCCCTTTAATGGCAAAGTACATATCTCTCTATACAAACAGCTGAGCGCAAAGTGTCAGCTCTGCGCTCTGTGTACAAATGACCTTCAAATGTCAATGAACAGAGATCCACTGGATGCTATTTATGGATGTATCACATCTGTTTAAGAGCAGCAAATAACTTGTATATGTTTGGAAATGCCTATTTTTATACTTATGAGGACAAGCACACCTCCTAAAACATGTCTTTTTCTCAAAGGATGTAACAGATAGTAACTGTGCTCGGCCGTGTAACTGGTACGTGGAACCAAAGCTATTAAACTAGGTGGAAGTGTTTGACCCTTGTGCTGATATTTGATCCTGAAATTGCAGTATTCGCCGGAATGTTCTCTCGATTTCCATTTCGTAAGCTGTGAATTGAATGCAGTCAAGGTGGGAGACTGCTCACGAATGTTAAAGGGGTACTACAGATTTCCACCAAAGCTCTATCTGCCACATTTGGAATCAGTTACCACAGATTATAACTTCAACAAGTCCCTGAACTTAGAGAAGAATAGAAAACCTGTTGACTGGAAAGGCACTCAAACTAGATGTCAACAGGCAGTTGCTGAAATGCGTAATATGTGACTGTGACCCTGTTTATACTTGGTCACTTCATGTATCTGGATTGTAACCTCATAGAATCAGAATTTAGAACTATTTGCCATTCACACTTGCACACGGAGGAATGGTCTACTGCATTTAACCCATATGTGAAGAGAAACACTCACATACACACTCACTAGTGAACACACACACTACGGACAAGTGAGCACACTTGCCCAGAGCGGTGGACAGCACCTGGGGAAGAGTTAGAGGTTAGGTGCCTTCCTCAAGGGCACTTCAATCATGTCCAGTTGGTTCAGGGAATTGAACCAGTGACCCTCTGGTCACAAGGCTTTCATAAATTAGTCAATTTAGAGTCACACCTGTGTGTCGTATAATTCTGTCACACTACTTTTTCGCTAGGTAGCAAACAACCGTGGGCCGTCTGCTCCTCTGGTGTGACTGATAGCAGTTATTCTTCACTGCCTGTGTCTCAAACACTTGCTGTCTTGAAAAGCCAGCTGCACACACATCACCGAGTACGAATGCGAGTCCATGAATGTTGAAATAAAATGAGTACCAGTAATAAAACAGTTAAATTTAGCTAAACTTAGCTGAAGTTCAATGCCGACATATTCAGGAGAAAACCAGCCAACTCGGCATCCATCTTAAAGTATTTCTGGGCTCTGTCTCCATCTTTCAAATGCATCGCCAATATTTACTGGAGGATGCTGAAGATTTTTAAGTGAAGAAGACTCTAACGTTATCCAATTTGTTTGATTGCTACAATGGCTGCAGCATGCTGTGTTTGACTGCCAGTTTGTTTCATATCTGGCAACCCGGGGTGTTGAAATGGTACTGAGAAATGAGCAGTGGGCCAATCACTGGCCAAAACATACAGACTTTCAGACTTTCCGCTCCAGAACAGAACTTAAAAAGAGAAAATGCTGGCTATAGCATTGTTGTTGGAGAAGCCAGCATTTCAACTTTCAACAACGTTTCTCTGGTGGTCTCTGGTGGCATATCATGGTCACTTTATGATTTAGTACTTTGAATAAATCACATATTGTGAAACTTTTGTAACTAGTTTGTGCTAAATTAAACTAGGAGAAAACACACTGAAGAAGGATTGTTTCTGAGCATTTGAGGACCTTAAGAGACACCCCATCCAGAGTGGTTTGATGTGAAATGGTTGATTCTAGAGATTTACTTTACAGTGGTGTTCAAGGGAACCAGGGGTTTCCATCTCTACAATACAAATGTAGTCATTTTTTATATATATATGTTGACTATGGTTAAATAGTGATAAATCTCAAAAAATAAGTTTTATTTGGGAAATATTTTGCCTCACAGCAACCTGCAGGTACTTCTCCACCATGAATGGATTTTTGAAAATACAATGTCTACAACACAAGTACAGCCGTTTTATTTACTAACCAAAACCACCAGATATCCTTGCCAAGAGAACATCTCAGACATCAGGCAGCATATCCATAACCATTTCATGTAATCATAACTTTCTGTGAGGGAGGTGGACGTCTGGTTCCTACCACCACCACTGTGAGCAATTCTGACTCGTCAAGTTTCTCTAGAACGGAGCATTTGTATAGGAATCTCTGGACTGTTTTGGAAAACATATAAAATATATTTTATATACATACTTGGTGCCCCCTGGTGGATCAGTAACCCTTAGCAACTGCACCACAGTAAAAAAGTGATTCCAGGCAGTTTTGCTTTCCCTAATTATTTATTTATTTATTTTTTGTATCCATCACAATAAAACTCTGCCTATGTTGGTGTCAAATTAGCACAAATTCCTCCCTATGATAAAACATGCCCCCTCCCCTAACGAATCAACCATACAGATTTTAAGCATTATTTGAATTATTCAGAGAATTTCCTGGAAGTCTTCTATAAAAATAAACACTTACTGACAGAATTTAAGAGCAGCCCATTGGCTTCCATTATAAGTGTGTTGTGAGTGAACATGTTTTCTATTCTGTCCTAAAAACAGGGAAACATATCAAAGTTATTGTCTGTGGTAACTGACTGTATGCTACAGAATCAACAACAGAGATTAGGTTTGAAAAGGTACTGAAGTATTCCTTTAAATGTGGAATTTACATGTAACGATGGGCCAGTTGGACCAAAGAGACAGACGAGCAATTTTCCACACAGATTAGCTCAGTTTCAGACTAAATAACCCTCACCATGGATGCTGGTTTTAGACTAAGACTAAGCTTAATCTTCTCATAGCAGCTGTTTTAGGTGGCATAGAGTTCTCCTACAAAGATTGGATCAGTACAGTACAGCAGTTTAAAAGGATATTCATTTTGATTCTTTTAGAGACTCCTGTGACGTGTATCTGATACCTGGTGATTTGTTGCCAGTTGCTCGCATGTTATGGACTGATCTATGATTTTATTTTGGATGCCCAACTCATCTGATGGCCTGAAGCTGGAGAGACCAGTGCATTATGTAGCCTGACGAAGCAAAAACACGTCCGACCTGTCAGGTGTACGAGGTTACACAGTGCTCGAGATCGGTGGTGGATCCAGCAATTTCACCAACATTTGAGTGATTATACTGTATGCAAAGTAATTATGAACAATAAAAAGATACTATTTACCAAAAAAACAGTTAGTGTCTGAATGTTGGTAATTCTGAATTTGATATGTATTACTGCTTTGCTCTGGCATTTATTGTTATTCGATTTACATATTTCTTTAGTTTGAGATCTCCAAATCATAAAAAGTTAGTACAGTACGGAAGATGCTTTTGTGGAATGTGTTGGGGATTATACTGTCTGAAATGAAATAAGTTGACATAATTGTTGACTGCATTTTTTGTTTTTGCATTTTCCATACTGTCCCAGTTTGATACTCTCTATTATCTGATTTGGGGTTGCATTATTATTATTATTATTATTGTTATTATTATTATTATTTCTTTTATTTTCTTTTATTTATTTTATTTTATTTTTTTTTGTGATGATAATGTGATTATTTATTCGTGATTAGTTATTATGTGATGAAAGTCAGCCCAACATCGAATAGCCACAGATGACATCATGAATAAATCCACAGGCGTAGGGAACATTTTGCAACAAGCGACTTTGGAAATCTGATCTACAGGTTAGTAAAAAGTGATGTGTTCTTTTCAACGAGCCCTGGATTGTGTCGCTTGTTTTTTTGGGAATCAGAGACATGGACCCCGGAATCTCACACATTTGTATCCAGCTTGGGTTCACCCCTTCGCGGTCTATCCAAGATGCTCACCCAGGTAAAGAGAGCTTTGGCAAAAAATAAGAGTGACCCATTTCAAACTTTATATGATTAAAGGGTGTTCCGGGGAATCTTCAGGAAACCAGAGATACAGCGTTCAATATCTGATTTTTGAAGCATCACAAGAGAAATTTTAGAATAAAACCAAACTCCACAGGTGGGTAGAGCATGACGTGCCCTTTCTAACAAGCCCTCGAATAGGTAGGGAACTGAAGATATCGAAATCACCAGGCTGCTCACCTTTTGTCTTCTCTGAGATGTCCGTGTTGTTAGTGGCGTAATCACGTGATCAGTGAATAGCCAACATCAAGCCTAGCACAAGTGGACTACTCTGTGCAACCCTTCCTAGCCACCTCCTGTGATGAGATTAGATAGAAGGTAATGCACTTGAATAAGGTAAGATCAATGAAAAATTATAGAGAAAAAGCTAATGAGATTCCTAACAACCAAAACAGCCCCACTAGGTAAACAGCATTTAAAGCTTTCATGTTTGTGCATAAAAGTGTGATTCACATATTAAAGCTAGCGTTCTGGCAGCAGTCACTTCAGTCACTTCTGTTACGTTATGTCAGTAACAGCTTCATTTACTTACTTCACTACCCATAACATTCAGACGACTGCGCAGCAGCACATAAGTCCCTGGTCTTAGGATAAGACGGAAATAACAGCAGGGCTATTGGAGAATATCATGTTGATGTATTAGCAGTGTGTTAGAGTTTCAAATAGTATTGCTATATGGAATACCGGAATGTTGTATGGAAGCCTACTGTATATATTTTTTTTACATCATATGATGTTACTTAAGACGTACTGGGGAGAAGTCATTTTAAAGAGCTCACCTGAAAGACATGATTTCTGAAAGGAAAAAAACATTCAACTATTGGTTTGAAGGAATGATCCAGCTAAATATCTAGTTTATATAATACTCCTCCAACGGTGAATGTGGGCAATAAGCCAAGATATGTATTGTGTCTCAAGTTACGCTTAAATCTCCATCGAGTTTTTCACAAACTGTTCCTAAAAAGGAAAATTCAATTCAATTCAATAACTGCATAATTAAAGAGGTAATTTGTACTTCACAAATTCATACTCTACACAACGGGGGCCAAATATCACCTGCACAGTCCCCCCTCTTCCCTTTTTACTACAGTCTAGTAGAAACGTTATGAGTTCAGCAACAAACTTCATCCTTTTACTCACCAAGAGCATCTCCAGCGGTGGAAAGCAGCACCAATGTTAACTCTTGTTCAGCTTCTATTTATATCACTTCTTCTGTTTCCTGAACAAGGTTGCTTGCCAGAGCAGTCAATGATCATAGCACTTACTGTACCTTTCATTGGCTACCTGTCCTTAAATGGTCAAACCGGGAGCAGCACCTTCAGCATGATGACTAGAGGTTAGAATACGCTGTCGGGGCAGCAATGCTACTTCTTCATCCTCCCATGTTGGACTCCACTCAACACTACGGTGACTCACTATTGGCTCTTGAGGTACCAAGTGGTCTTCAGACGTCTGAAGAGTTTAATGCCTTTAAAAGTTATTATATGACATGGTTACAAATAGGCTGCCCAATGACTAAGACGCTGCTGTGATTAGGTTTACTGGTGGTTTTGGATGGTAAATAAACTGGCTATATTTGGGCTGCAGACATGATGACCTCTGATCTCCGCTACTGTTAAGAGCTGGGCGCATCAGACCACTTCAAATGACTGTTAGATCTCAAAAATTTAGGAAATTTTAGAAAGTTGGTGAATTGCCCCTTCAGGACAGCTCTTTACCAACATCCCGAGGCTTTATTGTAGCGTCTACTCCTCGCCGGCAGGTGGCGATGCACATCCCTCTGTTCAGTAACGAGAAACCGCGAGGAGCGACAGCATGACAGTCTGAGCGCAGTGGCCGGGATAAAAGCGAGGAAAATAACCGCTTTCGGACTGAACAAAACACAGAAAGTGTCTAATTCTTCTCCATCACTTTTCTGAATCCTTCTTCGGAAGAACCAACGCCAAAAAATGAGTTTACTCGCCAAAATTGCCGAAATTGAGAACGAGGTTGGTATGTTTAGCATGTTAGCGGCGGCGCCGTTAGCTCCATTCATATGGGAGGTTTTATTTAAGGTCTTTAATTTCACATCTGAATGAAAATCACTCTGTTCTTACTGGTCTTTGACTTCACACGATGCTGTGTCTCCACATATATTTAATGATATTGACACACTCCAAACTGGTTAGTGTTAGTTGGCCCTGCTAGGATTCATTACGAGCTAACTCCCAGAGCGAACTAACTTAGGTGGTGTAATATCAGCAGTAATATAATACAGAACACAATGCATCAGGATATATCGGTCTGTAAACACATTGCATTTATATTTGAACCTAAGTATAAATACAATGTACATTTTGTGCAGATGTGCACAAGTCCGGAGTAACTAGTCTTGTACAACATTAGAACACATATGTTCGTGTAATTAATACATTTAACTAAATACACTTATTTATTTAGGTTCCATACTGCCTCACTGTAATGCATTTGTAAAGGCAAATAAGTGTAAATGCTCCTGCAGACAATTGTCAGCTGCTTTCCTGTCTTTTATTTTCCTTCCAGAATAGTCTACAAACATGTCTACCAACGTATTAGAAGCAGTTAATCCATTTATCTGCAACAGTCTGATTTTGTATTATTAATAACGTTGGTTCAAACCTTTTGAATAACAATTCCCAACTTGCAGATGCTAGTGTATGTCGTCACTGTCTAAAGAAAACCAAGCATCTCCACAGTGGAAACTTTGCAGGAGATTGAAAAAACCTAATTTAACTTTGATCTAAGTCAATGGAACCAGACTTTTTTTTTCCCAGGTGATTTTGATCCATTTCTGTTGGTCCATTCATCATGACATTTCCACACAGTGTAAACAGCAGCTGTTGTGTTCAAATTATGCATAAAAGTAAAAATCAACCAAGTTGGAGATGCATGTTTTTCTATAGACTGTGACAATATGAAAGTTGCCTTTACAGAGCCTCATAAATCCCTGCTGTGCTTCCCTCTGACAGAATAAGCTTAAACAATCAATGACGTATAAGAAATGGGGGAAAAAACACTTAATTTTTAGAGGACGGAAATTTTTACACTCTTAGTATTGCGGTTCTTGCCTCTGACTGTTTGCCATTTGGAGTGGTGCAATAGCTCATGCATTGTGATTTCTCCTGTGTTGTAGATGGCTCGTACTCAAAAGAACAAGGCCACAGCACATCACTTGGGGCTGCTGAAAGCCCGACTGGCCAAGCTCCGGAGAGAGCTCATCACACCTAAGGGAGGCGGTGGAGGAGGCACTGGAGAAGGTATGTGGATGATGGTGTAAGCTGTATCCAGAAGTGTTGCCTCTTCGCAATATAGTGTACTTTTCAGTGCAGTCTTACAATCCCAGAGTGCACCACAGCGGTTTCTTTAAACGTTGGGATACCCATAGTGCTGTCTGTATGTGGCCCTTATATGGGCCTTAGATTCTTACTTTAATAACTATCTAGCATGCATTTTTTTATATATCAGGTTGAATATTTTTTAGAAATATTTTTTACTGACTAAAAGGATTTTATTTTTCATTTAAATCATATTTGACCTTATTTAATTGTTGTTGTTTTTTTTTACAAAAAAAAATTTTAAATAATAATTGAGGGATTAAAATGCGCATTATTTCCTTAGTAGTGTTGTTCCTACTGCTGCAGTGTCAGGAATATTAATAAGTGGCCATATCTGTTCCCAGTTTGTATAGTGTCCCAGTGTAGGAAATGGTGATTATGGACTCTTTCCTCTTTGTTTCCTCTAATAGTGTTCTGTACAGTTTTCTAATATAGTGTTCCAAAGTGAAATAGAGTTGTTCTGAATCCTGATTACAGAACATGCTCTCTGTTTCAGGCTTCGACGTTGCAAAGACAGGAGATGCACGTATCGGGTTTGTGGGCTTCCCCTCTGTGGGCAAGTCGACGCTGTTGAGTAACCTGGCTGGAGTCTACTCTGAGGTGGCCGCTTACGAGTTCACCACCCTCACCACCGTGCCGGGAGTCATCCGCTACAAAGGAGCCAAAATTCAGGTTCTTCTCACCTAAATCACATAAGTATCTCTCAAAGCATTGGTTTTCAAACCTCACATCAGACGTTTTTATATGAAAGTCAGTGTCTGATTTCTGCAGTATCAGAAACCACTTAAGCAGGTCTATTGGAGATTATCTAACAGTTACACACAACTTGCAAGTGTATGGTGAATTAGAAACGCAAATGCTAATTGGTACAATGCTAATTGGTAGGGTATTTCCTTCCATTAGCTGTTAGCTACCTTAGCCTTTAGCTCCAAACTTTCGGTTCCAAATAAATCTTTGTGGTCAATTCTCAATTCAGTATTAATTAATTAATTTTGGGAGTTATGAGTTTATAACATGTCAGAAAATCTTCCCAGTTCAAAAGAAGTTAACATTTTAAATGAAGTTATTGTTTAATGTTTTGGCACTAAGTGATCATCTCTCTGCTTCTGGGTTGCAGCTCCTGGATCTTCCAGGTATCATAGAGGGAGCCAAGGATGGTAAGGGTAGAGGACGGCAGGTTATTGCAGGTAATTAAAAAAAAAAAAAAAAAAGATTTTCTGTACCGACACAAACTTCTACACACTATAAACCATATGAAGCCTGCTGAATTTTTCATTTCATGTTTTTATTTTTCTAGTGGCTCGCACCTGTAATCTCATCCTGATCGTTCTGGATGTGTTGAAGCCTCTTGGACACAAGAAACTGATCGAGCACGAGCTGGAGGGCTTTGGCATCCGACTTAACAAGAAACCGCCAAACATCGGTTTCAAAAAGAAGGACAAAGGCGGCATTAACTTCACTGCCACTGTAAGTTCCACAGTACAGCCTTGGCCTGGTGCACACAATGGCACATTGGTGCTGCATTATGGACCGTGACCTCGAGTTTCTCCCAAGAAACCAGAATGTTACAGTTTTTTTTCAGTTTTTCCAAAAATAACACGACAATATGAATTCCAAAATTAAAAACTGAATACCTTACCAACAAATGAAAATCCAAATAGTTATATAAGTAGTAATATTCAGGTCAAGTATTAGCATAACATGCAAAAAGAAGATCCAGCTGGATGATTAGATCACAAAAGCAATATCAACATTATACTGATGAGGATATGATGACCATAGTAGATCAATACTTGGGATTAAAAATACACTTCACGCCACAAAGTGTCCTTCTGCATGTTGCATGCAGTTAAGCATTTCCACCAAATCGCCAAAACATGCGTAGTTCAGCATTAGCATGATAACTTCTTAACTGCACAATTTCTTAAACCCAATTGACGTGCTTTCCTAGTTTGATCTTTAGTACTATTCATAATTCATTGTATTCTATAAATTCTGAAATAGCTAGTGTTTTTATTTCTCCTCAGACTGAAACAACCCTGTTGTCCATCTCCAACAGACTCCCCATGTCTCACTTAGTCTCCTAATCTGTCTCTCTGTCTTTTACTATCTCACAGTGTGCTCAGAGTGAGCTGGATGCTGAAACAGTAAAGAGCATTCTGTCTGAGTACAAAATCCACAACGCTGATGTCACCCTGCGGAGCGACTCTACAGCTGATGACCTCATAGACGTTGTGGAGGGAAACAGGTAAACCTCGTCTGCAGTTTTCTGTTCTACATCTCCTTCAGCTTAAAAAGAGCTTGGAGAGCTGATTCAAAAGTGTTGAGACTGAGAAGGCATCAGCACAGCGAAGAGACAGAGAAGCACAGCTGAGGATCTGGCTGTATAACTGCTCCTGTCAGAGTTTATTGGCTGTGTTCCCGTTGTCATATCTGCATTCTGAATATTCTGTATGTTCCCCAGTAGCAATAATACAATAATAGGGTTCACACTGTCATAAAAAGTATGCAATAAAGAAATATGGTTTTCCTAACCTGGAAAGTATTATCATATGTAGCAAAATTTAATGAAATGGGGAACGACGTCACATGATGAGCATGCCCAACGTGACCTTATGTGTTTTGATGAGAGAACCAAAATACTAACTTCATAGGAGAAGGTAAAACCTTTTCTTAAGGGGGATCTATTATGCTGTTCCTGTTTCACCTTTAGTGTGTTGTGTAGCTTTTTGTATATGTAAGCATATGTAATGTCTGCACAGTTATGAAGCCTAAAGTACACACCAAAGGGAGAAACACTCCAACAGAAACCACTTTTCTCTGCTGCCTGAAACAGAGACGTTATCACCCGCCTCCCAGCGAGCTTGGCACTTCTCACACAACACACAGAGAGCAAAAAATGTAAATGTAAAACCTTATAATCAACTCTTTTGTAGCCTGCCCTAGTAGATCTACCTGCTTGTTTTAGTGGGCTTTTAGAACAGGATTCTTGCTGCTCTTGTAACAATAGCCACAACAACATGGGGTGGAACTTGTAGCAGGATGCTGTTTTACCAGTTGAAGAGTCAGAATAGAGGGAGGGAAGTTGTGGTGATGTGGTCGCGAGCGGTCGGTGTAGTGAGGCTGCCACAAGAAATTTGGCATTTCACACGTTTTTTAATATAATAACAGATTTCAAAAGAAAGGAAAAGAACTAAAACAGTTACTAGGCTCCTTTCAACCCATGATATTCCTTCCCTTTGCGACTAGTACATTTCAGGATTCAGGACACACCATCGAGTCCCTCTCAACTAATTCATGTGCACCTAGCTGCACTCTAGCCCAACTATTCTCCATCTTTCCTCATGCCTCTTTCATAACCTGTAAGCCCCTCCCACTATTTGGAGCATGCCATCAATTCACACAGTTGACCTGCTCATTGACATCTACATTCATCCACATCTGAGCTCATACCGTTTGATACTTGTCTTGTGTACACTTCCAGGTTTTAGACAAAGGTTTTGCACAAAGCTGGCTTCATAAATTATAATATTAACCAAATGTTACCCAGATATAGGAGTAGTAGAATGTAACTAGTGATATGTCAGGCGCCTTGACATCATCACAGAAGTGACCACTCTAAGCACACTGAGCTCATTGGGAGGTGGACCTTAAAGACACAGGAGCTCCAACAGAGCTTTTCAGACAGTGGGTGAATACAGATGTACAGTATCAGAAAAATGCTTTAACATTATGAACATGGAAAATGGGTGTAATGGGTCCCCTTTAACTTTCAGCGTCATTTAATGTAACAATATATATTTTTTAAACTCATTTTGGAGCCGATGTGTTGGCCCATTAATCATGGAATTTTTACAAAATGTTAGGAGTAAGTTGATGTAGAAAAGTTCAAATATGATTGACATATTTTTGACGTTTGTTTTGAACACAAATCTAAAGATTACCTGTCTTGAAATATGTTTTAAGACTAAAATGAAGACGTTTATGTTTGTGTGTGTATTTATGTTTCAAGCTAACCTTTGTTCAGGGCATTACAAAATCTTTTGAGGAGAAAAATTTGATGTTCAGATATGGGGGACATGGAAAGAAGCTGCAAATAATAATAATAGTAATAATAGTAATAATTATAGTAGTAGTAGTAATAATAGTAGTAATAATAGTAGTAATAATAGTAGTAGTAGTTGTTGTTTCAAATACTCATTTCATTATATTGGAAACAGAAAATGCTAATTCAATTTTATTTCTTAATAAATGTGGTGGTTTCTTCCCCTGGGGCCCGAATAATACAAGAGTTAGACATTTCGGGCTTGCATGTATTGTTTCATCCTGCATACTTAATGCAGCAAAGCCTGCCAGAATTTTACGCACCAGCTCCGCTTTATAGTTAAACATGAGTATGCGTGCTGGACCACAGCCAGTGTTGCCATTTGTAGCTTTGTCATGGTGCATTGTGCTTGGAACTGGAGACAGTGAGTCACGTTTTAGATAAGCTCTCATATTCTCGAGGCGTTTGCTGATGTTGCTTGGTGTCCTCCCTACCTGCAGATGTTAACATGTAGTTTTCTTTCTCATGCAGAGTTTACATCCCCTGCATTTACGTCTTGAACAAAATCGATCAGATTTCAATCGAAGAACTGGACATCATCTACAAGGTTCCTCACTGTGTGCCCATCTCTGCCCACCACCGCTGGAACTTTGATGACCTGCTAGAGAGGATGTGGGACTACCTGCACCTAGTGCGCATGTAAGCAGTCCCTACTATACCAGCTGCCCTTCAACCACTGACCTCACCTTAGTTTAGAGCTAAGCTGGTTCTTTTCCATCAGAAAGTCAAGCATTATTATTTATTGCGCCTTTGTGTGTCTAGTGAGTCATTTTAACATTTTAGCATTTAGCATTTTAACACTAAATTGAACAAAGCAATCCCAATAAAGCAGCATGTTTAGCATGTCTTTAAAATGGAAAATACCTTGAAATGGATAAGTCTTTTTGTTTCAGCTTAGAGTAAGTTGCTTTTGAGTTGCAGCATAAAGGACAAACATCACTGGTAGGAGACATTTTGTGACAACAGATCTTTTATTTATTTATTTTTTTTTTTCCCCCCTTGTCCTTTCCCAGATACACCAAACCAAAAGGTCAGCTTCCTGATTACACATCCCCAGTGGTTCTGCCAGATGGACGGACATCTGTTGAAGACTTCTGTCTAAAAATCCACAAAAACCTCATCAAGGAGTTCAAGTAGTAAGTGTCGTAGAAACCTTTTGGTTCATTGTAGTAGTCCATCTACCTTGTATAAATAGCTATTGGCCATTTTATTAGAAGCATCTACCATAAATATATAGGCTTATAATTCTAAACTATATCTCATCACCTACTGTACAGTGTATCAGGAGCCCTCTGCACTATTCATCAGTGCAAGTAGCTCAGATGCTGTTTGAGTGATGAACCATTTTCAGCACAGCACAACAGTGATGCTGACTTGATAGAAAAAAAATTAGTAGATGTCGTGGACATTTATAGCAAATATGAACAGATACATCATGTTGAATCAAAAATCTTAAATGTACCTATTTTCATCCCAGACGTAGTTAATCAGCCAACATGTGTAGCTGGTTTTGGGCTGAAGCTACGAGGCTAACTTTGGTAACAAACACTAGAATTGAAGTCACCCAAATAGCTCAAGTGGTTTCTATAAAGGTCTCAGACTTGTCAATGTGTATGACTTATGACGAGATCCTACAAAAATGAACTTCACAACTACAGCCATTATATACACCACCAGAGCTGGTATGCACAAATACCTCTGTCTTTATGATGGTCATTGTCACAAAAACTGATTCTCTGACTCCTGAGGTGTTTTGTGAATACCTGAAGTGGCTTCTCACAGTTTTGTACATTTTTTATAATGTGTCCTAAACCAGTTTGACAAGTCTGTGCGACTTTAAGACCTGGACGCAGGGTTGTTTATTTTGACAAACAATTTAGGCTATTTGGGTGACTATTGACTTCTAATGTTTGTTAGCAATGGTGGTCCCACCACACCAGTAAAATTTGAACTCCAGACATACTGCAACTGATCCACTACATAAGGGAAGGGTGAGAATTTGGGTAAATTAGATTTTTACCAAGCCGTTCCTTTAACGTTACTCTAACGTTTCCTGTAAAGCTATAGCTGTTTTTAGGTGTCTTCTGAAAGATCTGGATCAGTTGAATCAGGTGTTCTAAATTTGGTTTGGAAGTGAACTCCACTGAGGAAAAATCCATCTTTAGGAGGAGCAGTGATCCTCAAGAAGGGTTAGAAAAGTGATACAAACGTTGCACCCTTTCCATTTAGTTACGACCATATTGTAACTCAACTAATAAAGACCAGGAGCATCTGGATATTAGACGAAAGTGAATGTTGGTTATGGTTTAAATTAGAGCTGCGTGAAACATAATACTAGTATTGTGATTTACATTGTTATTGTGATTTATTGGCTATCAGCTAGCCTTGCATCATCACAAAACTAATCAGAAAACTCTCGTTTAGGCTGAAAATAGTCACAAGCCTAGCAGTCACAAAAGCGTCCACAACCTCGCTCTAATCACTGCAGAGCAAAAATACTAATTTGGTGAAATGGCCAGGATTTCCCACTGGTGCTTTCTGGGTTTTCTGTTTGTCTGTCAGCACAAAGGGGTAAATAAACCCCCCTCATTTTCTCAGGAGTCATGTGATACTAAAGACCAGTATCACGATAGCAATTAGCAAACAAGATATTGTGCAGCCCTAGTTTTAAAATAAGCTTCATAAACGGAGCACGGCATCCTCAGGAGCATGAAATAAAACACAGATTTGATGATGCTCCCTGACCTTTGTCAGCTAATCTCTTGTCTCTCTCTCTCTCTCTCTCTCTCTCTCTCTCTCTCTCTCTCTCTCTCTC
>CM067490.1:9782958-9829196 GCA_034552555.1 Semaprochilodus insignis | reverse complement strand
CTCTCTCTCTCTCTCTCTCTCTCTCTCTCTCTCTGTCTCTCTAGTGCTCTGGTGTGGGGCTCCTCTGTTAAACACAACCCTCAGAAAGTGGGCAAAGACCATGTTATGGAGGACGAAGATGTAATTCAGTTGGTCAAGAAGTGAAAGGACTAAAGCTATGCATGACCACCCCGCTCTTTTCACTGAGCATTGAGACATTTCCAGTGGCCTGCAAATGATATCCATGATGTCAACATCGTGTAGTGGCTTCTGATTTAGATTTTTTCTTTTGGTTTTCTTTGGACATTATAAGAGAAGTATATATGAATGTAAATGTTGCATTTACTCTTCCCAGCACAAACATTGAAGGCCACACACGAAGGGAAACATCCCATTGTGTCAACAGGTTTAAAATCTTAAATAAAACCCTGCAATTGTGCATTTCTGCTGTGTCTGTCTAAGGCAACATTTAATGATGTACATCTCCTAACCAGCTGCTTTTATAGCAAAAGACAAAATAAGTTGGGACAATTTTATTTGGATCATTCCAGCAAACTGGTTCAACTGACTTGGACTACAGACTAAGACTATTGCTTTGAGTAACCCTATACCTTAATTATAATTGTTTTATGAAAGGAAAAGGCAGACATCCCATGTTCTCACTACCAGTATAATAACACTACCCAAAATGCATTAAATCTTTAGGTAGTGACAATTTTATCTCATTTTGAGCAGAACTGGAAAACTCTTCAAAGCTTTGAGATCTAACTGCTCAGCATGTAACTTGAAGGAGGGGGATGCTGTCCCAAATTTGTGTTTTGGTATTGACATAAAAAAGGGGGGACAACAGTCACAATAAATCTAAAACATTCATGTTTGCTTTAACAGAAATTTGCATACTTAAGTATTTGTCTTGTGTGACTACGGTTTGCATTAATCAGCAAAAGCTCATATATTTTCTCAAGCTTGGTTACATTTTTTAATGGTAATTTTTTCTTCAATCAGTACAGACGTGACTCATTCAGAGTGGTTTGGTGTGAAATGGTGTACTGTGCAGGCTCTGGTGTCTTTACAGTGGTGGTAGTTGTAACCAGAGGTCACCATGTCTACAACACAGACATACACATTTACTATCCAAAGCCACCAGTGAACCCACACGTGTCTACGGAGTTTTATATGTGAAGCTGATGATGGTAAAATAGTGGAAAGTTTTCTACTGGGACTCTGTATGCCCTGCATGTATCCCTCCACCATGAATGAGTTTTAAAGAGAGGTTATAGGCCACTATCATAAAACAATGTCTCAGACATCAGACAGCATGATAATCACCTTTTGTAATAACTATGTTATGGGTGGTTTTAGAGGTGAATGTCTGCTTACTATCACCACCACTGTCAACAATACTGACTCTAGGTTTCTCTAGAACTGAGCATTTCACGCCAATGGCCATTTTTAATGCAGAAATTGCATTCCTCTTGAAGATCATAGAAGAAAGAGGGTCGTAGAAGGCAGTAATGGAAAAAATAGCAGTAATGAAAAACTGAACATTATGCATCATCAGATGTGTTAAAGGATACGAGTGAGATTTGGCTAGTGAACCCAAATCAAAGCACCAAGACTGCAGTCGGATGCTCTCAGCAGATTTAGCTGTGCAGTGGTGGTACAGCTTTAGTCTTCGATAGCCCCCCTCCCATCCCCCCGTCTGTCTGGCAGTAAGTCACTCTGGATAACTGAGCCACTTAGTGAATGAAACACAGAGCAAATGATCGACACCAGCACAAAGGCACAGATGTGCTTTATTATCCCAGTCAGCGTCCAGGGACGTATGATATCAGGCATTCCTTTAGCAGCCTCAGTGATTCATCAGCTAAAGAGCATGCTCTGTAAAAAAGTACCTCATAGTTAGAAAGTAGATGTATAAGAGGGAGCTCTCAGCAGACGCAGGGGTTCACTTTTCTTTTCCTTATTGTTTTTATAGAATATTTTTTCTTTACTGAATTATAGTTTTCTTGGATTCAGAGGCTTGAAAGAAAATTCGATATATTACATTATATATTTGATTTTTCATATCGATAAACTGATTTATAAAAGCTGAAAATAAAAATTTAGAAGTGCAAATCCAACGTACTCTAGTGGTGACAGTGGAATATTTCGGGCTAAACAGGCTGTTATGCTCCCTCTTAACAAGCTTTGACCTTCTAACATATGTGTAAACAGTAATTCTTTTCTTTGTACACTTTGCATTGTGGGGTGGACATTACACTTGATGGACCCAGTCGATGATAGAAACACATAAAATAATAAATGTTGAATAAAAGCAAAACCAGCTGTTTGACCTCCTTTGAAAGCTTACATAATGTCACTTGCTGTTGATCTTGTTGCATGTGGGGTCCTGTTTATTTTAATATGGAAAAAAGACACGTGGATCATATATATATTAATGAATGTTACATTAAATGTGTGTATGTAGTGGGACAACATCCAAGCATGGCAAAGGTTTGATACTAAAACCACATTTTTACAGTATATCAGGAGCAGAATCATTGACCACTGGTTTCTACAGAAATGTACAAAAACACATTTTCTTATTAGCTAAAACCTGCTTTTTTAGATAAATCATGCACAATGTTAATGATAACCTTTCAATTAATATGCATCTAAACCTAAAAAAAATCCTTATACATGGCATCGAATGTAGTGGACTCAAATGACCCTCTTATATAAAGGACTGATTTGAAGGGTTTGGGGAAATGATCCCGTCATGAGACGGTCTGCAGAGCATTATCAATAAGAACTGCTTAAATCTGCTTAGAGCTGTAAATATAAATCTGTATTGATACACTGTTAAACATGGAACAATATAGAAGTTGATTTAAAGTATTTTTGTTCTTCTAAATTAAACATTTGCCATTAATTCATTTGCCAATTGTATCATTTAAAATGTT
Organism: Semaprochilodus insignis; assembly: GCA_034552555.1. NCBI lineage: Eukaryota > Metazoa > Chordata > Actinopteri > Characiformes > Prochilodontidae > Semaprochilodus > Semaprochilodus insignis. The sequence goes on along the minus strand of CM067490.1, from coordinate 9,826,272 downwards.
GAGCTGAATTAAACTAATTAGATAGATAGATAGATAGATAGATAGATAGATAGACAGATGGACAGATCTTAATTAATCTCAAAGGAAATTGTGGTATTACAGTGGCATTACATATATTTGCACATAAACGTACATAAATTAGACAGAAATAAAAATAGACGTTAAATTAAAATAGAATACACCAGAGTACAAATAAAAGTATATCTATTCCCTTTATTTACATAGGCTATTATCTATATTACAAGTAAGACAGATTTGTTGTATTAACATGAGGGCAGGTTATTAAATGGCTTGTTGCAGTTTGAATGAATTCCTTTAGGTTTCAACAGCAAACCATATAAAATGATGGTTTCATTTGGCTAAAGTAAATTTTAACTTAGCGATGTTTCCCAAAAGCATTTGTTTGAGTTGAAAGCAACTGATTGGCGATTAAATATTTGGTCGCCTGGTTGACCAAAAAACAGCTTATTCATTTCTATAGTTCACCTAAAAATAACCGTAATTTACCCCTCCGAGCAGCTTCTAGAGCAGCAGTTTGAGTGTGGAAACGCTGAAGTCTGTACTCTCCTATGCTGAGATCAGATTCAACAACTCCCACTAGCCAACGTGATGCTAAAACAGGATAGACTGATGCATGTTTTCAACGAAAAAAAAAATACCATTTTGTATGCGTCCCGATATTCCGGCAGGGGTTACTGGGTTCATCCAGAATGAGATGGAAGCAGAAAGACATTGGATGTATAGTGTTTGCGCGGTAGACTTGCCGCACTCCATCAGATAGCTAATGCAGCACTCTTCTGGCTCCGCCCCCTCCACCCCCACCCGGCTGCACTTTCTCCTGTAAATTATAGCGGCACTTTAGCTAATGAAAGAGTTGAAGTCCAGGCACTAATAAAAGCCATTAAGTGAATAAAGCACTTCCCCCTCTAACAAAATTAAAGAATCTTGCCCCCCTCATGAAGAGGGAGGACTCTGTATTAATATTTATGAAATGCGGAACGGGACCCCTCGTCCCTTTTACCCCTCCGTTTCCTCTGAGTGGCCCCCACCCTGCTCCGCCCCATGCAACTCCTCTTGGGCAACCCACCTATCCCGAAAGATCTTGATCAACCCCCCCACCTCCGAATGGTGGGCGGGGCAGACGATGAAGGAGGTGTTGGAGGAGAGACGTCCAGAAGAGTCCGTCTTCAGTCTGGGTCGACGGTCCAGCTCAGAAGAAGCAGCTTCGACACCAAGATAGGGAAGGAGTCCTTGTCCTCGTTGACCTGTTGGATAGGACGGCCTATGAAAAACGTTGACCGACCACAGGTACGGAATCAGAAGGCCAGTACCAGTTTAATTTAAATCTCTAACTTGTCTCGATTTCTTTTCACAGCATTGAGAAAGTTTGAGTGGAGATGGCCAGCAAAGTTTGGTGGATCAAGGCGTTTTTGAAGGCACTGTTGTGTGTCAAACGAAGCAAGAAAGAATTGAAGCAAGAAAGATATCGTCCGTTCAAGCAAATGGGTAAGATGAACAAATAAAGGTGCAGAAGTCATAATAGGATGGGCCAAACCCAATCATGGTAAGAACAGGTATCTGGGAAGGAACTCCTGCCATCCAGTCATTCCAGCCATCCTCCATGCCTTGTCCATCATTTTCTTAGACCACTGCTTTCTACTTTTCCACCTCATTGAGAGAAGATTCCCTTCTCCTTCACCCATCCCTCAAACCATCATCCCCATCGATATGTTTGCCCTGTTCCTTTTCATCATGCTAAGTGGTCCAGTTGCTCAGACGTTTTAGAGTTGATTAGCGTTCCCATCCACCCCATTCCGACTAAACCGTCTCCAGGGAACCGCCGAGAGCGGGAATAACGAGATTAGCACCCAGATGGATGGCCAGACTGGCCAGACTAACTTACTCAATAGGCACTTTGTGTACAGATGTGCCATTCTTTTAGGGTGATGATTTCAGGTACTCAAGATCACAATACTGGTCTGAAAACCATGGACAGGTTTTTCCCAATTATTCTGATTGGAACTGATGGGCTATTTCTAGTCTTTCTGTGCCCTTGAGGGCTTTGGACCACTCTCTTTAGGGTCAGAACCCAAAGAGAATATCTTTTAGTGAAGTAGCCAGCCGTTTAACGAGACCACCATCGCTCCGGCTAACGTGATTTCCATTGACTTTTCTAAAAGGAAAAACAAGTAGACTAAATTATTGGCAACCTAATTATTTGGTTCAGGAAACCACTGAGGGCTTCTACGTTGTTTCACTGTATTTTTTATTTGCAAACTTTTTTAGTAAAAAATAAGCTGATTCATTGCCGTTTTTAGGTGTTACAGATAACGGGGAGGTGCTAGATTTTAGGAGTGGGTGGGGTTTGACGCAGTTTTGTCGCAGAAAGGGCGGTGCCCGAATCTCTCCGCAGTGAGAGTATGACCTATGACTAATCTCTTTTTTTTTTTTTTTTGCACTTGTCCTTAGTCGCACTGTTTCTTGAACACTTTCTCACCATCAGCAGAGAAAGCATGCATCTGGTCCACCTGCAAGGACCTCCACCTCCAACTCTAAAAGCTACCAATATTTTTTTGTACATTTGGTCCATTTGATCAGGGGGCCATTGTTGGAAAGTGACCGGTAAACCTTGAAGCTCGGACAGGCTGCTGAAAACTTGGAGGCATAACTGGCCAGTGGTCGAATCCATTCACTGGCGTTCACTGTCTTGTTTCCTTTTTCATCCATTTTCCTGAATGTTCCATGGATATCCCACATCCGCCATTCATACACTGGATTCATTTAGAGTCCACAGCCATTCTCATCTGCATGAAAGCAAACGATTCGCCATGAATGGGAGTTCCTCTGCGGTTTGACAACATCTTCTCTGGACTGAAGGTCATTTGGCCCTAAGTTTCTGCCCAGGACACCATTGTGCTTGATCTAACCATGCAGTTCCTCTCCGGTCCATGGTTGTGCCAAGCACTTTGGAGACTTGTGAGCAATTTTCCCAGTTCTTTGTCTTTTGGAAGTTTCCTTTATCTTTCAGATACTTTCAGATTTTCTGAGACTTCATGATGTTTCCAGATGTTTTCTTCGTCTCAGATGGGATTTTTGTGTTTGATCTCACATGTTTTCTACCTTTTAGATGCTTATTTTTCTGACTCTCAGGCGTTTTCCTGATATTCTAGAAGTCTTTGAATCGTAGACAATTTTTTCATCTCTCGGATGTTTTTTCTTTGAATCTCAGACTTTCTTTGAGTTTCATTTTTCCTAATCTCTCAGATGGGTTCTTTGTCTCAGATGTTTGTGTCTCAATTTTCTGGTCGGTTGTCTCGCACAGAATCACCACAGTGTAGTACCCTTGTTTCAGTTCCGTATGTCTGCATGTCATCAACATCATTTATGAGCATGTCTCTGAAATAAAGAATGAAAGACTGTTGTTACTGTTTTTTTTAGGAACAGAAAAGAACTAGATGTGTAAATTTTCACTTTTCTGACCATGCAGACATGTCCAGGGTTCCCTATAACACCATCATTTTGCATGTTTTTTTTAATATAATTACAGATAACAATGACTTTATATAAGCTTTACAGTGCAAACATACACAGGGTCTCAGGGGGTTAAAGCAGGGTTAAACGGGTTTAAGAAAGAGTGGAAAATTAGGTCAACAATACTGATCACAAAAATGCATTTGGGCTGCTATGGTCATTTATTACCTCATATGGCACGTTTTATGTGTCTTGCTGTCCTCATGGTGACCTTGACCAGGAGCTGGTCCATCACATAATTAAAAAAAAAAACGGCTGGTGCATTTTGGCAAGTGTGACTGCGTCAGAATCAGCTGTTCCAATAAACAATTGTTAAACCTGGATGTGATTCACTCTTGTTTTGTCTAACATGAACCTACTTGCTAAATACAGTTTGACTTGCATAAAGTCATGAATATGCTTCATTCTAGAAGCACAGTTTATCAGTGCATGATTTCAAACCCATGAGAATGCCAGTAAAAGTGCTGGAATTGAAAAACGTTTTGCTTTGAAAAAATCCCGAATATGAATCATTCATCAGTGTGTGATCTTAAAATGTCCACAGTTTGTTAAAATCTCAGTTTTTCCAAGCTAATGACGACACATTATCACAAACCACTTTCAGCTGATCAGCAACATCGTCAAACTAGGTTATGAAAGGCTGTGTATATGCTGAAATAAAGTTGTGATGAAAGATAGAAACTGACCAGCAGTGTATATGTGTTCATGGCCAGCTTTGCTTCATGAAATTGAGATTTAGCCGTGTAGCACTTGCTTTGAAGTTGGCCCTCATTCTGAGATTATACTTCTAAGTGTCTTTGAAATGAATAAAGATATAAATAAATATACATATAATGTATGAAAGGGAAATAGAGATATCCAAGGGTGTGTTATATGACAGAATGGTGGGCAAAAAATCAGCAGGTTCACAGGCAGCGGGCTCTGGAGTATTATTTCTCCCTCCGGTGCCAGCAGAGGTCACACTGTAGCTCATATCCTTGGCTCCAGCGTCTCGGTGTAATCTACACTGCTGATGTATTGCAGTTTCCAGCCTAAGCTGCAGCTGAGCTGAGTGCTTTTATTGTCCTGCTGTATAGAACTAGCAGGTTAGCTGTGAATGTATTAGCATATAAAATAATAGACGTTAAAAATGCTTCATTGGCCAAGTATAGGATATTCTAAAAATCTGTCTTTCTAGGAAAATGCTTTTGCTCAGTTGCTCAAAAATGTTTCCCAACAAAACCTCCTGTATTCATTTTGCCTTGTTTTTCTTATAAACTGGAAGCCTACTGTACTGCGGATCTTTTATAGCACTATTAGCTACACTAAAACCACCTTAAAGGCCATAAAATGTAAGAAGTTCACACATTTTTCCTCTAAATTTCTCGCCACAGGTGTTCATATGTGACTTGAGCCAATAGATTGACAATGCCAGACTGACTCTCTGCCAGCCAATCAAGTGCTGCGTTCACATACTGATTGATATCCGTCTGCTGCCCCCGCCTGGAAAAAAAGCAATCTTCATTAGCAGCCTGTGCTACCACTTCTTCACTGCTGTGAATATGGGTGTCTTTGTTATCTGCATAGAACCGTGTCATCTGTCCATCATGTTGTTATTACAGAATTATCCAATGGGGAGGAGTCAATATTTCAAAATCCATCGTTTTAATTCAACTAACCCTTATAGACTACAAGGTACTGTTCACATGTTTTAGCTTCATCAAACAAGGACCAGATGATACATCAATACCAATGTAGCGTGATTTATTTTGTTTATCCCATGTATATACATTTATATGTGTATTAGCCCTATAAGCTCTGAGGATTTGTATGTGTCTAAACTGTTATTTACTCACTTTCTACACTACAGAACTTATTATTCATAATAGATATAGAAGAATTCATATTAGATATTGAATCATTCAAAGTTGACAGTGAGTAATTCAGAGCAAATGCTGAGTAATGTATAGTAGATGCTGAATAATTCATAGCGCATACTGAATACTTCATAGTAGATATGGAACAATTTAGTAGATGCTAAATAATACATAGTGGATACAGAATAATTGATAGTAGATACTGAATAATTTATAGTAGATGCTAAATAATTTATAGTGGATACTGAATAATTCATAGTGGATACTGTATAATTGATCATAAATACTGAACAATTTATAGTGGATACTGAATAATTTATAGCGGATATTGAATCATTTGTAGTAGATGCTGAATAATTCAAAGTGGATACTGAATAATTTATAGTAGATGGTGAATACATCATAATAGTTTCTTAATACTGTATAGTAGTTATGATGTGACTTAATCTAAATAAACAGCCACAGAAAGTCTATTCTGGTGCTGAGATTGATCAGAAAGCTTAAGGCACACAGTTAAAATCTTTGATTTGTTTGGTTGTTCATTTGCATGCTGAATCCTTTTCTCCAAATACTAAATTACCGTGTTTCAAAAATTAAAACTGATTGTTCTGCACTGAATTGTGGAAAGGAGGTAAATAGCTCTACGTGGCTTTAATATGAATGCTGTTTGCAACACAATTCAGAACATCTGAACATTTGATCTTACAAGCAGTCCAAGCATTGTGGTAATGCTAAGCCCGTAGCTTAAAAATGCAGTCAATGCATTTACATTTAAGGCATTTAGCAGACGCTCTTATCCAGAGTGACTTACAACCATGTTTAGCGTTCTGTCGCATAATGTTCCTAGCTAGTATAAGAGGGTAGAGTCTATAACTCGTCTTGAGCTCAGGCGCTGCCCAAACAAGGGCCAGTGCTAATACATAAAAAGAAGAATACAAAGTTATATACAGCATAAGAGCACTGCCTAACAATCACAAGCCATCGCTCATACCCAGAGAGAAGAAAGATTCATTTCAGTATAAGTGTATAAGCATTTAATTGTAAACATTTATTAGTTCAGGCCTTTTCTGGATCCTATGAAACAATTCAATTAAGAAAATACACTGAGGAGGCTAATTTAGCACCGCACTAGCCTACCAAGCGGGGGAAAAGCTCTAAATGGCAGTGCTGTAATGAACAGAGTCTGTGCTGTCAATGTAAAGATCCATTACAGCTCTCTCCTCCTCTTTCATTGATCTCACTGACAGATTTAACCTTGTTTGTCATCCAAACAAAGCACACTGTTAGCATACAAGTCATTTGCCACTCTCACAAGCAGAAAGCAGGCCAAAGGGGTAAAGCTGAACATAGCACACCTGCCTGGGACGACAGCTCAACCCTTATAAGATGAGTTGTTATTGTTTTGCTATACATTACATTTACATGCATTTACATTGTTGACTATATACATGTTTAGGAAAAAAGTGTTTTTATAGTACTAAAAGTACTTGTAACAACAGTGGAATCTTTTTGGTGCTATTGAGAATTACAGTTTTAAAAAGGTTCTTTAAAGAACAATATACAACAGTTTCTGCATCATAGAGAACCATTATCAGCAAAATAACAGCCATTTATATACACACTCAACATCAGAAAATTGTTGCACAAATAGTTGCACCCAGAAAGCATCAGCCGACAGGAATGAAACTTGGTGGGTAGGTTTGACATTGTGAGATATGTGAATGATTCAGGTTTCACACTCGACTGTGTATGTGACGTTAGCAAGGATGGGCCTTATCGATGTACCTGACTGACTCAACAGCCACAAGTCATCCCATAGTGCCAGCACCATTAGCAGTTGAGATGGTTTGGGATAAGTAGAACCGCAGAGTGAAGGAAAGGCAGCTAACACGTGCTCAGCACTTCTGGCAACTCCTTCAAGACTGTTGGAAAACCATATCAGGTGACTATCTCATGAAGCTGACTGAGACAATGCCAAGAGTCTTCTGCCAAAAGCTGTCATCAAAGGGAAAGGTAGCTACTTTAAAGAATCTAAAGTATAAAACATGTTCTGTTGTTTCTTTTTGTTTTTTTGTTTTTTTGTTTTTTTTGGTTTTTGTTTTTACATTAAACAATGTGGAAAATTAATAAAACACTGAATGAAAATATATGTCCACAATTTTGACTAATACTGTTTGATAAACACCCTTTTAGAGCAATGAGTGCTCTGTATAGTACCAAAGAGATATTTGACTTAACATAAAAACACATATATAAAAACATATATATAGCCTTAAGAGTCACAATTTAAAGTATGTATTTATGTATTTAAGTAATAAATAAAGTTAATTCAGTTTAAAGTCTGAATGTTTCAGTCCTGCCCTTTTGATGACAAAAACAAAGACATAAAAGAACAAGACTTTTTGTCTTTCTGTGAAATAAGATACGATAATCACTTTTTACCAAAACTATGCTTTAAGAAGCACAAACAGCTGTACTCAGTGACCCCTGATAAACCTGCCGCTACTCTGCTCGTTTAGGAAGAAACAAGGCAACAACTCCAAATGCAGATATGTGTGACAAACCTATATATAATGCAGAAATGTCGTTCTTGCTTGTCATCACTGTACATGGAAAAATAAGCATCTTCAAACTAGTATAACATTACAGAAGAAAGCCCAAAGGTTCTTTCATTTCAATTTAAGTCAGTGTATTTTTCCAATTTATTCCAAGGACCTTTGGTTCATTTCAATCTTAATGAAATTTTGAGCCAATGTAAAGGGCTTCTGCTTCTCTGCTAAAACAACATGGAAAAATGTCAAAATAAAAAATAAATCGAGGACTTTTTTATATAAAAGTACAACTACCATAAAAGTACATTCTAAAATGTAAAAAATGACATGTCTACTTATTTTACTTTTTTTTTACTGCATATACTGCAATTCATTCTAGTAAAATGTACTAGGAAAAAAAAGTCTTTCTAGCCCTATCTGACTTTATACATGCTGGAACATAATTACCTGAAGTAACAATTCAATTTTGAGAGTTAACTTTTAATTATTACATTATAATTTATACTTGTTTGTCAGTTAATTGAATAAAAAATGATGGTTAAAAGATTTTTACAGTTTTTGGCCATTATATTCACCAATTATTCTGTACATAATGCTAAAAATGTTGCAATTACCTACAATTACACTTTTGTACCACTAGGGGGATCGGCACATGGATGATCAGGAGTAGATCTAAATATGGACCACAGAAAAAACCTAAATGCCAACTTCTGTGCATTAGGAAATTGTGCATACGGGGCATCAGAGGAAACCTTTCCTGTGTTCAGCATCATAAGTTTGCAAAGAAACATCTGATGCAATTTGGAAATATGGGCACACTAGTGAAGTTAAAATATTTCTTTTTTTTTTGGCCATGCCTTGGCCATGTTTTCTGTAGCCAGTGCTGCAGAGAACATTTCAGTGGTAAAAAGAATAATGGATTCAGCAAATTCTGGAAAAAACATCATTCCGTCTGTACAAAGGCTGAAAATAAAGGGAGGATGGCTTTTATGATAGGACAATGATCCTAAGCACACCTCAAAACCCACGACAAACTACTTCAAACAAAAGGTGCGAGCTGAAGGTTGTGCCCCGAACCCCAGTGTCCCAACCTAAAGATCATCGTGGATAGACCTCAAAAGAGCATTGCAGGCAAAATGGCCAAATAATCCTACAGAACTAGAGCCCTTTTGCGAGGAAGAATGGGTGAAAATCCGCCAAACAAGACCTGAAAGACCCCTAGCTGCTACAGTGTTTACAAGCTACAATACCAAAGGGAGTTACTAAATAACGACCATGCAGGGTGCCAAAACCTTTGGCTTCAGAACCTTTTCCTTTTTCTAATTTGAAACTGTTAAAAATAGAAAATAATCTTGCTTAAAATAATAAAGAAATGTGTCACCTTTACACCTTCTTTTACTCGTTTAGCTATTCACAGTAAAAGAAATTCTGGCTGATGTCTCCAGACTTTTGCATACCTGATATGTACTGATGCGCTTTATCAAGAAGTTATTAAAATATTGTTCATTCCAGGAGTTTAGCATTACAGGTTTGAAAGAGCAGTGGTCGTAAAGTCTTGTTAAAATCACTGAGTAGATAACAAAACAAAGAATGCTGTTTATTTTATTGACACTAATTGGCAAATTAATAACATACATGAAATAAAACATTCAGGCCGTGTTTGCATCATTATTTTGCCCACATGTTTATGCATGTGTTATTACACACTCAGAGGAACTCTGTAGGAGTAACAGAAAAGAATCAATCACAGGTGTGAGAAACATGAACCGCAGAAAGTGTTACATTCATTAACAGCAGAGTTTTAAGCATTATTAAATAATTTCAGGATGAAGTTCATCAGAGAGCATTAAGCATTACAACCCGCACAGTAACAGTCATGTGCAACGATGCTGCTGGTTATATGATGCAGAATAGTGGAACACGTGCACCAAGAACCTCTCTACAGTGCTGTGTGAAAGTCAGAGACCCTTTATTTTACTTCATTTCCAGTCAAAGGGGCCAGTAATTGCAACCTTTGAGAAGATATTTCTGAAGAGATCAAATATAAGCTCCCTCACTTCCATAAGGAACGAGAAAACCAAATCAGAATAAGTGACGTTTTCAAAACTGGGGCTCAAAAATGATTACGAGCTACAGAAAAGATTGGATTCCTAGTAACGACCTAAAAGACCCGGTAGACCACCAAAGCCCCTATCAGCTAAACAGCAGAGGAGAAAATTAGACTCCACTTTTGCTGAAAACGTTCACAGGTGTTTCTGTGCGTCCTTCTACTGTAAGAAGACAACACCAATGCTGTGGGTCTGAAAGAACCCGGAGCTGAGAAGTAGCCTACCAGAAAAAAAGGAGACTGAGACAAAGAAGCTGCTGGGGTTTTCAGAACAATGGATTGACCACCCCAGAGTCCAGATCACAACATCACTAAATGTGGCTGGATTGTGAGAGAAACTAACTTCTAAGACTAAAGCTGACTGAGTTCAGTGTAATCTGTGTTAACAGTGTGTGTGTGTGACAGTGAAAAATGAACACTTGTAGTGGCTATTTTGACTGGAAATGAAATGAGGGGTGGTCTCTGACTTGTACTGTACATTTGTTAGAACTAGCATGAAAACATGGCAATAAGGACTCCCTTGAAGGCAAATACATGTTTACATGATGCTAGAAACAGCAGCATACGCTCACACTTTCATTGGGTTAATGCTTTTACAAGCTCTTACAAATTTGACAAAAAATATTTAAAAAAAAAAAAAAAAAAAAAAAAAAAAAGATATTTTCTGTAACAAAACTGCTTTCAAAAACACATACACAGAAATGTCATACAAAAATGTCTTTTGGGTGTTGGCTGCTTTTTTCTGTCCCTGTACCCTTAACCAGGTACAAGAAATAACTAAACAACGACACACAAGCTAATCACAAAAAAGTATTATGTAATTCACTGATTGAGAAATGAGAATTAAGAGTCATTTTTATGAGCAAAAACTAAATTTTGATAGTACACAAATTAGAAGAAATCAATAAAAGAAGAAGAAGAAGAAAAAAAGTTTCTTAGAAATAAAAAGGTACCAAACTGTGTTATTTGCCCTAGAAGAACCATTATGGTGTGTTAAAGAACCTTTCAGTGGATGGTTCTGTAAAGAACTAAGAGTCTTTTTATACCATTCAAAGGTTTTTCCTAAAACCATACATCCAAACAAAGAAAAACTTTGAAACATTTATTTATGAGTGAGTCATCGAAGAAGGAAACAAAAGAAGAAAAACAGAAGAAAAGGACAAAAACACCAACTTTAAGTTCTCCTGTTCTAGAGTCTCCTCTATGATGCAAATTAGAGGTTTCCAATTTCACGTATTTCACATTCTTGTAAAAATCATATAAACTCTTGTATAAAGGACAAGGAGGGGTCACCTGTCCTTCCTAAGGTACCTAATTCAATCACCAAACCAAATACAGACCATTCTCTTAATTTCTGGCTCACTGGCCGCTACTCATCTCTTCTTAAACATATACGTCATGTAGCCCACAGCTTACAGTGATTGTACTGTCTGAACAAGCAAATGACGTTAAGTGCATTTCAACCGAGGATGTCTGGACGTAATGGAAGCTAACATATGCTAATGAAATGCAACGCACAAACACTGATGATTTAACTTAAACAAAAATGATCTAAACTTAAAAACCAAAAGTGCAAAACTGTCTTATTAATCAAACCTTGACTGTTACAGCGAAAAAAGAAATGTAAAAGAAAAAGGTTTACAAAAACGGACTGGCCAACTTTTTTTGTAGGCAATGTTAAATACACTGTCTGTCCAAAAGTATCCAGATGGTTCCTCTAATGAGAAACTCTGCTTGTGTAATCTCTGTATAAAAGCACTGACCAACAGAATGGGACGCCCTTGGACACCCCTCAGAGTAAGGTCAGCATGCCCAACGGCAAGCACGGGCTAGAGTGGTATAAAGCTGTGAAGCAGTGGAACTGTTTTCTCTGGAGTGATGGAGCTCCACCCATTACCTTTCGGATGTATTGGAGTGACCCAAAATGATCAGTAACTGTAGCTGAATGCAATCAAATCCTCACAGCAATGCTCATTACAGAAGAAACAGCTGATGTCAACAAACTTCTGGGCATATAGTGTATTTTTAAGGTGATAAACAAACAAGCTTTACTGGTTGTGCAGGTCATTTCACTGGGGGGGGGGGTGGATTTGTACTGGATGGATTCATATTTCAATATAAACTCTGAAATCCGATTCTTCTATCATTTTGTATTAGTACTGCGCTAACTTAAAGGAAAAAACACTGCAGTTATCTGTTTTCCAAAGCTCTACATTCACCACCTGCTTTAACATATAAATATGGCCCAACAACACTGACCCATCACACTGGAAAAACAAATCAGTCGCTCCAAGGCTATGGCTAGGCAATACGACAACATTTCTTATTACTGTGATAAATGACACCACAACAAACCTCTCTGAATGTATTATGGATATTGTATAAAGGAGTCTACAGGGTTGTTCACCTACCCCAGTGGTAGTCAATCAGCTAAGACATGTTTAGTGTCCAAATGTGTCTTCTTAACTCACTGGAGCTATGAGGCTAGCATTGCCAGCACTATCAAGAGTCACCCAAATCGTTTTCCATAAATACATCCCCAAAACTTTACTCAACCTGCATTCATTTAGTATTTATTCCACCATCAGCCTCTTTGGACAAAAGGTGTTGTGCTAAATTCTGACTCCCTTGCATAATCCGACTCCTCATCACGCTCACTATACAGATTATGTTGGAGGGCTTCTATACTGTAGTTTCCATTTATAAACATATATAATCTGTAACCTCCATGTGCATGTGCAAGCACATTCATTAGGGGAATTGGAATGTGGCACAACACCCGCTGTCTAAAGAGGCTGCCTGCAGTCAAACAGTGAAGTTCATTTTTACCGTCCACAGTAAGTCATACTGTGCTCTAAAGTCTTTGCCACCTTTATGAAGAGCTGGACGTAGTCTGAGAGAAGATTAGCGGATGTATTTACAAAAAATATCTGGGTGTCTATTGACTTCTTGTGTTGGTTAGCAATGTTAGCAAAATCCAGACAGCAAACATCTTGCTGATTGACGGAAGAAAACAGTTTAAATTTCAAATCTTTGGGCCGATCCATCCTTTTAAAGAACCCTGAGCGGGTCTCATTATAAAGAGAGCATAAGTGTTACTGTTTAACTGTAATGAGTGCAGCACGGTGCGTAAAAAGATACATATAAATCAATGCATTGATAGCTTTCAGTAGGGTTTTAAGATGTGGCACTGCTGTTTCTTTTCAGTCTGCTACACCATTGTGATGCATACGGTCCATCAAGAAAATATCTTCAAGTATTCTGATGCTATTACTTTGTTGCATCGTCCAGGAGCTAATACTAGACCTATGAAAATGTGAACGTGTTGTATTTGTATGAAGCTTGAAAATCTGACAGAATGAAAGTTTGCTGGAAAGTACTTATGTATCAAGCTACTGAATGACATATCCACATGTCCATTTACAGAAGGAGATCATTTACATGCTCTTTTATGGTTTCTGCAGCAAGTCAGAAATCCTATTCCGCTTTGTAACCCTGCAGGAGCCCATCCCATTTATTTACAACAATACAGCAGAATACTCGTCTTCCTGTGGTGTACAGCTGCCCTTAATGTGTCATTTTTAATGATGATCTAATCCCTATCCACTGCATCTGCATCTGACTATAACAGACAATAATTTAGATTTGACTTCCTGCTCTTAGAAAGAAATGTAAAATCAGATGTAATAGAAGCCTATGGGCAGGTGCACAGCCTGACACCAGAGTGAGAATAATTGGTGTTTACAGGCATCCTTGACCAAATATCAGCCTGAAGGATGCTGGCAGGAACGCCCAAATTACAGAGAGCTGTTCAGTCCTAGCAGGAGTAAAGCAGAGATGCACATACGTGCTTACACACACAGGTCTGTTGAGGAACACTCTGAAAAATAAAGATGCCTCCTCCGGAGTGACGCCATTAATGATAGATTTTGCTTTCCTAAAGAACCTTATACAGTCCTTTAAAGAATTATTTTTGCAAGCAAGATCTGTGGGCATGAAGAACCTTTTGAAGGTTCCAAGACCAATAAAAGGTTTTCCTAGAAGACAGGAAAACCTTTTTTATTTTTTTATTTTTTTTAAAGAATGTAAATACTTTTTACCAGCCCAACTAAGCTTGCTCAACAGGCTCTTTGCCAACATCTCCATCAGTTCAGAGTTCATGTGTGGTTCCAGATCTGATGGCCAGAAAAAGAAGGAGAGAAAAAAAAAAAAAAAAAAAAAAAAAAAGGACAATAGTCTGAAAATGAAAGCCGTACAGTAGAACACGGCTTCGGCTGCAGCAGCTCTTCCCCGCCCGCAGCGGCTGCCTGTCTGATAACAGGCATGGTGATATTTCCATCTGACCAGTCATGGTGACCACATGACCGGGGAAACCTGTGTCCTCTCAGGTCACATTACCGGTAAGCATCAGCTCATAGAGGTGTGGACAGGCGTTTTATTCTCAGGCATAAATGCGGGCGGAGCCAGCAGAATGGGTACCATCCTCCAGTCGCTCGGCAGGAGTCTGCTGAGGCTTCATCACACCCACATAGTCATGAACACTGACCTCCTGGTTCTTTGCTCTCAGAGCCGCCATGTGCAGCTTCTCCAGGAAATCTGGCATACCTGAGAGAGAGTAACGAAATTTAAGAAGTAAAGAACAGAGAACAAATGAACAGATAAAAGAAAGAAAGAACAAAAAAATGGAAGTATGAAACAAAGAAAAGAAAGTAAGTAAGAAAGACAGAGCAAGAAACAGGAGTGTGACAAACAGACGAGCAAGAGAGCGAGAAATGTCAGTGTGATTTATATTAGCAGGTGCTAGGCACTGGAGAACACTGTAAAGGACTGCAGTTCCTTTAACTTTCTAAAGAGCTGTAATTAGTAGATATGTACAATAACTGTAGACAAATGGCCATGACTGACCTCTGACGCCTCACTATGCAAAAATAATGAAAAGCAGGTTCTTATCAGCCCACGAAAATAGAACAGATAAACAGTGGAAGCTGCGCAGTTGTTGTCTACAGAAATTCACAGAACAGTCCTACAACTAGCCACAACGTTACATGACCGTACATGAAAACAAAGAAATTCTAGAACATTTTATTGAATTGTTTATTTCTCAAGTTTTACTGATACTGGAACCACAACAGCCATTTATTTTGCACTGTTAAAAACGCAAATACACTAATCAAATCCAACCAGAGAATTGAACTGAGGAATGATTGTCTCAGTTTAGTATCGTATCTCCATCCAAACGCAACACACACAGCCGACAAACAGGAAGAATGGGAGGAAGAGAAAGTACTCACCACTAGACACCATCCAGCTTAGACAGTAACGAGGAAAGACTGTCTGGGGGTCATCACTGTAGGTCAGCAGGTAGTCAAAACCATTCTGTGAGAACATCAGGCCAAAAAAGAGCAGGACTTATAAGGGCAGCAACATGACAGAAAACTTACATTTCAGCACAATTTTACTTATTGGTACTAGAGATTTTTGTAATACAGATTTTTATAAGATTTTTACACTTGATTGTAGGCAGATCATTTAATTTTGGCAAAATGATTGTTAAATATTACTGTAATTTGTTATCCATAGGGATAAGAATTTTAGCAAATTGTTTTGACTGATAACTGCCTGTTGTTAGTGGCTAACGAGTTGGTTTAGTAAAATGCTCATTGTTAACTTTCAAACCTAAAATCAGACACTAATGAAAACATCAAAGAGACCACTGAGATTTATAAAAAGAGCTTCATGCTTTATTAACTGGAAATGTCACAGATGTGAAAATAATGCAATGTACACATTACATTATGTTGGTTAATATCATTATCATAGCAATTAAATGATAATTAATCAAGGAGTCAAGGAAAACAACAACAACAACAACAACAACAACAACAACGCAATATATATACACAATATCAGGGCAATATCTTTCAGTAACTGTGCAATATATATCTGTTCAATTACACATGTAAGATAACAAGCAAACCCACAGTCCTTTATGGCTTCTACCTGTAAGAGGATTTAAGAAAAGAAAAAAAGCTCATCTTACCTCATCAAAGGACTTGTGGGGACGGATGACCATTCTGGAGCGGTAAGAGTGAACCCGGACGAAGTCCTGCGACTCGGGGACCCCTGGGTGTTCTACAGCTCTGCACAAAGTGATCGCATGTTGCTGCAAGTGCTTATTTAGGTTTTAAAAGCTGTGCAATACAGGGGTACTCAGTTCTTTACATACTTTTTTTATTTGCATATTTGTTTATTTTCTTCAGTGAACTATTTTTTTCTTCACCTTATTTCCTTCCTTATTTAGTTTATTCAGAAGATTTTTCAGTGTAAATAATTTCACACCCGCTACAGAAAACACACTTCTGCACAATTTATATTTATTTATTGGGAAGAAAAAATAAAATAAGGCGTGTGCAAAGGTTATGGCACATTTTTATAATTTACTTTTTTATTTTTCTGTCCTAATTGTTAAACTCTGCAAATAAACAGAACATTTTCCTAAGAAATGCTATATTCAAATACGTTACCTGGACACCAGGACCATCAAGTTCTTCTCCAAGTCCACGTCATAACGGCGCACATAGACATAGTCTCTGGAGTACATGGGATACTGCACAGAAGGTAAATGAAACAGGAGCTTTCAGCCATTAAAACCTTTCAACACTAAGCGGTCAGTTGAAGGCCTGGACCTGGCCATAAACAACATGTAAGAGGCTTAAGGGGGAGACAGACACGGGAGACAGACACGGGAGACAGACACGGGAGACAGACACGGGAGACCTGGGTCACTAGTGATCCAGGGAAATTATGCTACTGATAATTCATAGTATTTTGTTTTTCGCCATTTTGACACAGACAGCAGCTCAAGGAATTTAAAGACAGGTAACGACGTTCAGTAATGGGAATAATATAAAGATGAAAAATTACAGTTATGACTATTCACTTATTTTCTATTCACAAAATAAACCAAAAATCTATGGAAAAAAGGTAAAGTTGAAGGGTAAAGTCTGCATCAGCTGTCTAATAAATGGTGGAATTTAGTTCCAAAGTTTAGAAGCAGAATAGTCTCCACAATCTCTTTATTTTACAGCAGGTGTTTGCAGAAGGCCAGTATCTGTGGATTAAGATCATGTGCTGGAAAATAAACAGATAAGACATTCTGTGAAGTACACTTCAAGGTCATTTACAGCCTTAAAAGCTACAGCAAAACATAACTTTGAAATCCATCATAAATGATACATGCTGTCGGTACAGTGTCTGAATGGGGGTGATATGAGCTCCCTTTTGTGTGTTCGTAAGGATCTGTGCTGCTGCATTTTGTGCGAGTTGTAAAGGACAGATTGTTTTCTCCAGTAAAAAGAGCATTATTGTAATCAGCTCTGCTGTAACAAACACATGAATACACACATGTACACCTATCACAATTATTACATACTTGTCTAATCGCAGTTACTTCAGATCATAATATTTTCCCAGATTTGACTGTCAAACTGCAACAAGCTAAATGTGACTTGGATTCAACTGAATGTAAAGGGTTGAGGCAAATACATGCAAATAAAAGAATGACGTAGATGAATTCATTGAGATACAATGGGGCTTATGAAAAACAGTTCAAGGTACACATAGTTCAAAGAACATAATTAGAGGGAAGCGCAGAGTAATGTTCATTTATTTGTCAGCTATGTAGCTAATAACATTTTTTTAGCATGTGCGCTTGACGTTTTTTGCTTATACTTGCGCACGTGACGAACGTGCAGCTTTGCTTAACTCGTAACACAAAGACTTTTGCATGAGTATTGTACAGTACAACCAGTAAACATAGCTAGCAGGTAAGATGACAATAGAAAACTTCAGCAATACTCCTCAATGAATCATACTCTGTGAACCAGCAGGTCAGTGTATATTCTATCATAAAAACAAATTAATTAAATGAATACATGCTCTTTTTGCGAGTTGGGACTCTATAAACGCACTGTATGAATCAAATCCCTTATTAAAAAATTATGCAGGGGCAATTTGATTTCATGCAATAAGGGTCCTTTACTATAATCTCTACTAAAACTGACCTCCACTCAGTTTGGAGTGTGTAATGTTTTAGGTGTACAGTTAGTACCATGCTATTTTTGGGATAAGGTGGAAAACCGTAAACTGAAATATTTTTCCTCAAACTGCCACTTTAAAATAGGCTTACTTACTGGGAAATGTGTGGCCCAGTGGACAACCTCAGAACCTGTGCTCAAATCCCTGTCCACCACGTCCAGTTTGATGACAAGTGCATCCCACTTCTTCCTGTATTCAGTGTCCAACTAGATCAGAGGGAAAACACGGGGGTGTGGGGTTCTAAAATTAACTTGCATGTCCTTAAAGCCAATACAGACAAATGGAAAGTTTGTGCATTCCTGGTCATATGACATGTTTGATTGTTGATTTTCTAAGGAAAACGTTAACACATTCTCTACAGAGAACACACTTCTGCAACTTTAAATACATAATTAGTGTTTATTTGCCAGATTTAACATTTTTATATTTCAATTTTTGCACAATATGCTTAATTCAGCAAACAAACTGCCCAGCTGCAGAAAATTGCCACATTTAACTGGAAATCCAACAAAACATGTCATGCACCTTTTGCACAGGACTGTGCATATCTACGCACAGACAAACACATTAAGACAACACTCAAAGCTAAAAAGTGCAAGTGATGGTTAAACACATACAGAAATCAATGCATTAATGAATTAATCAGCACAGGCTACAATAACACAAAGAGAAAAGCTCTACCTGAACATTGAAGAATTGTCTGGGAGTAATATCAGTGTATGAACCAAATACTGGAACAGAGAGAGTGAGAGAGAGAGAGAGAGAGAGAGAGACAGTCAGTCTGTTTTTCTGTGAGATTCTACAAAATTAGCAGTTTTATTCAGTACATGGTAAACTTAAATGGAAAACTGAAAAAAAAAAAACCTCTTCTCAGATTTATTATTTTAAAATGAGTATATATGCCCTGAAGAGGTTGCAATCATTGGTTATGCTCACGAGATCATCCAATCCAACCCCTAGCCATCACCAAATGTCAATATCATCATTATCCGTGTAGGTGTGGGTGTACGTAATCATTATTGAGTGGGGCTTTCACACATATACTAATCTACAAATGACTTCTTAAAATAATAAGTCAGCTTAAGCTTAGCCTGTGAAATCAAGCTATATGACGCTGTTAAAGTAATATTTGTTATTACAACAAAAATATAGTATTAAAGTAGCATTTGTCTTTGTTTAGTTTTGCTAACTCTGTAAGCACAATGGCAAATCGTTTAGGTCCTCGTTCATGTGTCCTGAAGAAAGGCGTTTTTGTATGTGGGTAGCTACAGTACAGCTTTATTTGTTTAACAAGCATAACCACAGGTAACTGATATATATTAATATTAGAAGACTCATGTCCTACGTGTATCCTGTGTTTTCTTCTCCTCTGTGACCCAGTTATGTGGCTTTTATATACCAAAAATGATCATAGATTTAAACAGGTCCTTTTTGTTACTGTGCCTAAGACTGTGCTTAAGACTCCTTTACGTAAAGGAGCAATCTTCTGATGGGCTGTTCTGTGTTGTGCCCAAAATTCAAAAAGCACATGGAAACCTCTTTAGAACTTCAATATGAATGGGCAGGGCCAAACCGCTGTAGCCAAAATAGGTGGTATATAGATATAAAGTACTTTGTTCTTGTGAGATCATAAAACAATTCATTCAAAATGGCCTGCAAACGTGACTTTCTGTGATACCGGCCCTTTCAGAGAAAACACCAAGAACAAACAAGATTCCTACATAACACATAATTACCCTTGAACATCTGAAAGCCAGAGACTGCAATTTTTGGGACATTTAAATCGTCCAATTGGACAGGCAATCCTATTCTACATTATCGTCAGCTGGCTCAAGCCTACCTCTCTTGCCCATCACCAGCACTGCAAGGAAATCTGAGTTACGCAAGAGTTTGGCAGACTGTTGCAGATTAAGGATATAAAGAACACAGATCGGTCAGCAGTGCTGCAGTGCTACAGTCCAAAGGCTCACCTCTATACTCGAAAAGTTGGCTTCCTTCAATGGGTCTCCTCCAGACTTTGAAGGCCTTCTTCTCAATGACAATCTCCCAGGCAGTCTCTGCCTGTGTCGAGTTCCCCTGGCCTTTAACAGCAGTCTGCTTTTTCACAGTATCCAATGCCTGCAGCTCCCACACACACCTGAGCATGAAAAACATTTTTGGGTGACGTTGACTTCCATTACTTTTTGGCTACACTTGCTGGCTTGTAACTCCAGTGTAAATTTAGGGAAGCACATTTTAGAGACAAAACATAACTTGACCCACACCCCAGAACCCCAAAAACACCAACCTTCTCATTTCATCGTCTCTTATTTTCTCATCCTCCCACATGAAGACTCCAGCCAGGGCAGCCATGAGTTTTCCAGACGGGGTGCACTTGCTCTGCAGTCGACGCCATATGCTGCCCACCAGGGTCCACCTGGTCCTCTCCGAATACAGGTTAGAGTACAGCTCTGCTATCTGAAAAGCTCTTCGCAGTCTCTGCCCAGTCACAAAACTGCAGTGGTTGGCCAAGATGGACAGCAACCCTTCTTTCTTCTTCTTCCCAACGCCACCTGCACCTTCTCCTGCTTTGTGGAGCCATGTCAACATCAGGCCCACACGTCCACCCAGCCATGCAGCAGGCCCAGATCTGACATGTCCAGCACTGTGGGCCTCACTGGAAGCACTGGAGAACTGCAGGCGTACAGCACGGGCACTGATGGCGCAAATGGGACGACGATGGACGGAGGGGAACATGGCTTTGCAAGTATGTGGAGCACCAGCACCAACTGTGACCCTGCTATCTAAATACAACTGACCTTCTCTGTGCAGCAGCTAGGAAAGGCAAGTTTCAGCATCTGAGCATCGTGCTGGATCTGATGTAAAGGCTCTCTTTCTGTGTGCACATTCCTGGCTAGCTGATCTAGCAGCACAGCTCTGCAGCTAACAAACGGCATGCAATGTCACTCTGTCAAACCACATGGACATGCTACACAAGCTACTTCTAGCAAGGAAGTATATCAACAACCTGCATGAAGGCGGATTAAACTGCTCAAACTACAAGCTCTAAATAGACACAGCTTGCTTTCTATATCCACACCAAGCGAGAATGATTACATAAATACTCTGGCATGGCAAGTGGACAAGTTGACATTAGCTAAGTTAGCTAGCTAGCCTGCTAGCATGGCTTAGCCAACAAACGTTACACAGACAGGAACAGCCAATTTATAGCTAAAACAGGAAGTGCTTCAGGGAGGAAACGTTCTACAGACACTAACAAGCAACACACAAGCTGGATAACAAACTCTGCCTTCTGTCCACAATCTACATTAAACAATTCCTCTCACCAGTATCTGCTACTTTCTAACTCAAGTGCTGCTTTGGCCGTCCTCACGCGCTCAAAGGCACAGTGACGCCTGTACGGCCAAAGCCCCGCCCACATGTTGTTTAGAAGATTCTTATTGGTCCGCTCCGACAATTTGCTCTATGTCTATTGGTTTCTCCATATGTCGGTCAATTTTACAAGCTTTTTGCGGTCGCTCGGCTGAACGTTCAATATAACCCACTCGCTCCCTACGCCCTAATCTACACATGCAAGAACCTACAGGAGGAGTCTCCAATGAGACTTACTTTTCAGTGAACAGAGCAAAACTAAGTGCCATTTTGATTGGAAATTCACGTATGAAACTAATGTATTAAAATATACAAATACTTAAAAAAATTGTGATGCTTACAAAACAAACACATTTAGGCCATCCATGCAAAACACTAAGTGAGATTTAACATTCAGTGTTAAACAGAGTGGTTTGATGTGAAATGGTTAATTGCAGAGAAACAGACTCTTTACAGTGGTGGTGACAGGAACCATAATGTCACCATGCCCACAACACAAATATAGCCATTTTAAATACTATCCAAAACCACCGGTGAGCCTACAGATGTGTTTTTGTTAATGATAGGACAACAGTGGAAAGTCTATTAAATAAACAAATAAAAAAAGTTTCTTGGAGGGCTATTAAGCCCTAGAACCGTGTTTCTCCACCCTGGTCCTAGAGGCACCCTTCCCTGCTCTCAACACACCTGATTCAACTTATCTGCTTATTAGCAAGTCCTATCGCAGGGGATGTGTTAAATCAGGGAATCCAGTAAAATGTGCAGGGCAGGGTTGAGAAACACTGCACTAGATTACCTCTCGTGTATCTTAAAAAAAAATAAAATAAAATAAATAAACAAACCCACAAACCTGATTAGAATATACTTTTGGCCTAAAATGTATCACAGAAATGTCACAAAATAGTGTGTCAGACGTGAGACAGCGTATTCAAAACCATTTAACATAAAAACTTGGAGCTTTTAGAGGTGGACATCTGGTTCCTACCACCCCCGCTGTGAACAATTATGACTTGGTAAGTTGCTCTTGAATATTTCACACCTAACCAGTCTGGAAATTTTGTTTACATCTTAATCATTTCATTATGCAGAAAATTAGAAAAATCATTGGACTTCCAATCTAAAGTGTAACAACAAATTCTGACTGTTGGGGAGGCTAATATCTTGTTAACAAACAGAACGCATTAGCTAGCTAGAAAGCTAGCTATCAAACATAGCTACTGTTATCAGTCAGTTTGCATTGCATTGTTGGAACTGCGCAGGAAGCCGAATATACAGCTGAAAATTCAAACAGTACTACAAAATGGTTGACGCACTACATAGTGCACTCATTTCCCGGATTGAGACGCGGCCTGGTCTGTGCTTGAATGTGCTAGCACGCTGAGGTGACTCATCTGGACTAGCATGGTGTGCGCCTGATCCTAACGGCTGATTCTGAGTCAGCAGTCTCGTGGAAATGCTATCCTTAACTGTAACGGAAGAGAACTGCTAAACTGATTTCAGATCAGCGTCAAAGATCGACTTCCTCCTGCTGACTGGTGAAGGACCTCTACTACTTGTAAAGGTTAAACGGTGAAATGTGAGTCTGCACAGTGCTACTGAGGCAACAGGCCCTTTGTGCATTCAGTGAATTAGCATAATGTAAACCCGTGTTAGTTTGGGTTTTTCTTCAGATAGATATAAGTAAATATCATGTGAAATATGATGTGTTATGGAAAGATGTGGCCAAAAATATGTAAATGTCCTGACAGTTATTTTTCTGTACTATATTTTGTTTGGTATTAGCAAAGTTTGTAAGGATAACATGAAGTAGAATTGTTGTTGTTGTTGTTGTTGTTGTTATATATGTATATATTAAAATAATTCCATATCTATAAATTGACCTTTAGCAATACAGAACTGTTAATGATGGCTTTAGCATAAGAAGTAAGACTGTATTTCAAAACCATTTATAATCTGATAAATAGATAGGTTATGAAGGCTGTAGACATTTGCAAACCACGCTTTTTTTTACTTTACACTTTAATGGATGTTTTTTTTTTTTGTTTAATTTTGAGCAAAAAAATTGAAGAAAATTATCAACTCAATCAAACTATATAGCTAAAAATAGCTACAGAGCAAAAAGTAGTTTAATTTTTCATACACCAAGTCTTTTGATCACATAACAAAAGTAAACAAAATATAAATTAAATAAAAGTGTATGATTGTTAGACATTCAATCATCTTTAAACTAGAGGCAGTTTTTTATATACATACATACACACACACACATACACACACACGAATTAATTTTAAAGGAAAATAAGAATTGAGCAAGTTAAATATAGTATGAAATTATTATGTTAGTTCTCTCTCTGGTTAAGGGTATATTTGTGGCAGGCAAAATCTTGTCAGATGCCTGGCAGCATATTTGTTGCCAGTTCATGAAATCCTTTCTGTGATGGAGACTTTAAATGAGGTTTAAAAGAGATGAAGGTTGGTGTTGACTCAGTAAGCTTCTTCAGAGCAAAGCATTTCACACTGAATTTCACAGCTAAACCATTTAATTATGCAGATATTTTTACATCTGTGTAATGTACCTTTTAAAGCTGTGCAGATGGTCATAGATTAGATAGAAATCCTGCATTCTCCTAAGATAGGCCACCTTTCCCCTCTGTCCACTAGAGGGGGCCGTCATGTAATGTATAGTGTATCTTTAACATCTTCTGTTTGCTCAAGAGTTCCATCACCCAATTCTCTCTTAAACCATGGCCAATAATTCACTGTCACAAATGAATCCATTTATTAATTTGTTACCTTTATTTACCTATTTATTTTATTTACAGAGTGTTGGTTCCATTTACCCATTCCCACGTATTTAAGTAAAGTTTAAAGGCATTTGTGCTTTATTAAGCATTTTCAAATGATATTGGGTCTTTTTTTTTTTGGTGAGTAATCCAATTTTTACTCGCTTCAACTTGTCATTAGCTTTCAGGTTTGGGATTAATTTCATTCTGTTGGTTTGGCTCCTAGAATGCATTGCAGTGGTCATACCTCTCATGTTTGAAGTGCAACATTTTATCTTTGAACAAAATGAAATGCTTGGATTCTAACAATTCAGTTCCCATGCAGACAGATCCAAAATAAACATGGCAAAATCTATATTTTAAAAACGTAAAAGTTTAATAAATCAATAAAATGAGCCTTAATACAATTCAAGGATCAATCGCTAAACAACTAATATGGATGTATTTGAAGGTTATCAGTAGCTAGAAAATTAAATACTGGAGTGTCCTGCTATTAGCTTGCACAGCCATTGGAGCACTCAACAGTGTTTTTGCCCTGCTGCTGGATTCAATTACAGAACATTTGCTTAAAGCTCTATGTTTCTTTCCTCTATGGCCAGATGGTACAGAATGGCTCAACCGTAAACTTAGGACTACAGAAGAAGAAGTGGTACATTGAGGACAGCGGGACCTGCTCATGGAGCAACATGATGGCCAGGCGACGTTACCTAAGAGTAGCGTGGTATGTCGACAGACATATCTAGTGTTAAAATGAAAGAATGCAGGACGGAAGGACTTAACCTGCATGTGCTTTCTGGGTGTGCTGCTGCCAGAGGAGCTGAGGTTGCATTTGTAGCTTATGGCAACAGTCAGCCTTCAATGTAAAGTAGCCAAAGCAGAGAGTCAGGGTGCCAGACCACTCAAGCGGTATACGAGGTAAAGCATATAGCCCCAGGAGGGACTCTCTCAGACTCTGGGAGGTTGCTGTGATGACTGACCAGTGGGACTCCCTTGCTGCTGTGTTCAGTAAAGGAGCATTTACCTTGAGCTATATGTTTCCTGCTTCTTATTTTGTGTTGATGCCACAATACTATAATCTAAATACTAAAGCCTGCTTACCTCCTTTATCTAGCTGGTTAGGTTAGCGAGCTAGCTAGCTAACTAAGTAGCAAAATTGCTCAAACTGTAAAGGATTCATTAGATATATGCCGTGAATGTAAATTTACATTTTATAAACATTTCATTGCAGAAATACTGAAGACACAGTGGCAGTACAGCAGAGACCCAGGAGGTATAGACACAGCTCACACTTGTGGATGAACTGCAATAAATATGTATTTTTTAATGAACGTGTTGAAGCCTCCTCCCCTTCCCCCAAATAAAGTGGGGATACTGCAATAAATTTCCCTATAGTTACAAATTCTGGTACTGATTTAGTGCACTAGATTTATACTATAACCTGTTCTGGTGCTTATTATCTTGACAATTCTGCAGAATTCTCATATGGATATATTTTAAATCAATACGCTGGTGATACTGATGTGGCTCAAGAAATCTGTATAAACATCTCAGTATAAAATCCATGTAAAACAGGGTACATGTACTGGTCTACATCACACTGAACCAGCTGCCTTCATTATTACCTGCATTTCATGTAGTTTAAGTATTTAGGATAATATGTTTATTCACAGATGCCTACAAATCCTTCGTATTTCTATTCTAGTTCTATTTTTGAAAGGTACTTTAACCTTTACTGCAGTCCTTGTTTTACTCCAGTAACAAGAAAGGCTTCCCCATTCGCTCTCACTCTGTACGGTGACCTGTTCCAGCACATTCAGTGCTGCTTATCAGAGAACACCACAATTCTGTACACATAAGCTGCAATTGCTCAATGATAGCACATCAAGGCAACTGATATTATGAATGATAGATTATAGTTTATACCATTTTACAGTAAACAGTCTGGATAGTGTGTAGTTGTGGTAGCAGTGTTGTAGGATTGTACTGATTGCCTGTTTGCACAGATAATACAGAAAATGTCTTCTCTGTAAGGGAAGTAATGTTTGCCATCCTGGTAGCTGAGTGCTTAGTAATGGCTATCCTTTAGACGACAAAGGAATCAGCCCATGTCTGTGTAACAGGAGACACTGGAGAGCATCTGCTGATGTCTGTCACACATTGTAGGTTGAAAAGTATCCTGACAGCCCATATAAAGAGTTCATTTAAATGGGAATACTTTAAAGGGGAATTCCACCCATTGTTCAAATTGTCTACATAATTCAGCAGTTAAGATTTAAACTAAGTAATTCAAGGTGATTTCATGTGGTTGATTGTACAGAAACTCACTGACTTGTATTTTTTTTTTACAGCAGTGGGAACCAGGGGTCACCATGTCTACAACACAAATATAGACATTTTATTTACTATCAAAACCACCAGTTAATCTACATGTCTTCTGAATTTTCATATGTAATGGTAAAATGGTGGAAAATGTTTACCTTGGAGACCTAGGTAAAAAAGTCTGCATGTATTTCTCTGCCTTTAAGGGGAAAAATCTTTTCATAAGCTTTTCCAAGACTGGTGTTACAGATGTCTCAGATATCAGGCAATATGTCCATGTACTAACTTCATGTTGAGGAGATTTTATAGGCATTAAACTTCTGAGATCATTCCTATAGTTCCTATAAGTTCATTCCTATAACCACCAATGTGAACGATTTTGACTTTGTCTAGAAGCTTCTCTAGAACGGAGCGTTTCATACCAAACCACTCTGAATGCTTTTGTTCACTCTTAACCATTTAATTACCGTTTAGAATATTGAGAAACCTGTGAAACCCCCCTTTAAAGTTCACTCGTTGCTGACACAGGCGCTTAACATCTGGTATAATATCCATAAAATAGTTTTGACCAATCAAAAGGGACACTTTTATTTAGCTGCACATGATCCTAAGACTGCCATGGTCAACACCAAGCATGGGTTAGAGGGGTATAAAGCCCCCCAGTATTGGGGTGTAGGGGAAAGTGAAACTGTGTTTTCTGCCCAGATAGTATGCATAGCAAAATAGCACACCGCTGGTCCACTGTCAGAAGGTGGAATGAACTTCCACTGGCTGTCTGAACAGCAGACTCTCTCGCTGTCTTTCTTGTACTAGCTAGGAAACCTTTTCTGATGGAACACTAAGCACAGTTTTAAGTTGCTCTGGATGAGAGTGTCTGCTAAATGCCATAAATGTAAATGCAAATGTAAATTTATGTCTGGTTTCTGTCACAACCACTGTGAACAATTTTGACTCTTTTTTCTCTAGATCAGAGCATCTAAATGACATTTTTACTGTTAAATTATACAGTAATTTTGAGCAGTTGATGGAATTCCCCTTTAAAGGTGGTGGGGATACTGGCTGAAAACAGGCTGCAAGCACATGCTGTATGTGGGCTAGATTTGGGCCATAATAATTTGGTATCTGATTGTAGTGTTGGAGTCCATCTGGTACCTTTTTAGGAAGAGTTGGAGTGATCTAATATTAACTAACATCAGTATCTGAATGCAACCAAATCCTCACAGTAATGTTCCAACATCTAGTGTAAATCTTTCTCAGCAGAGTACAGGCTGTTACTGCAGCATACTATTATTATGCTTTTATTATGCATTTCAGAAGAAACTCTGGATGAGCAGACACTACAAAACATGCGTGTATGCTTAGAGATGTTTTTGTGTGTTGTCTGGGTGCTCACTTAGACTGGACATGGGAAAGTCTTTCATTTCAGTGTTTCAGCTAGGAGAGGAGGGAGAAAACAGTGCTGCACCTGCACTGATAGTAAAGCAGTCTGAACAGAAAGAGCTTGGTGTGTCTATCAATGTTCAGACATGGCACTTAAAGCTGTAGTTTAACCCATTCATGTCCAACACCTACATTTAATATAATCAGGAAAAATGGCACAGAATGTGTTCTGGTTTGTGACAGTGCTGTGTGTAATTGTACAATATAATTGTAGCTTGAATGAACACCTTACAGAATTCATTTGAAATGCTATTTTGGTGTTATGTCATTTTCATACTTGTATTCACACCAAATGTGGGTTTTATCACTTTTACTTAAAAGGCAGTATTCCTGTCTGCACTGTTAGTTGCAAGTGGTCGAATCAGTGTCTAGACATCATCAAACTATCTACATGGGTTGCTGTGATAACACTGTAGGCATCAGCAACTACGTTGGAAAACCCAGCACTCCTGTCAATCTGGATTCGACATTGTTGTTGTTTGTCGCATTGAGTGTGATGCAGTAGACACTCTGACATCTGATTTGAGTGTCCAGACTGAGATACATCTGTAAATTTTAATCTGATTAAAATCACATTTTCAACCACCACTGAATGGTTTGGATCCGATTTGCAAGCATTCAAATTTGCATGTTTTTTGTTTTGGTCGAATCAATCTGGATAAAATCTGAATATACCAATAATCAGATTTTGGCTTGCAGTTTAAACAAGGCTTACAACATGGTTACTACAAGGTGAATATAGACCTACTTTGAAGCCATAAGTTTTGATCGACTTGAGCAAAGCTGTGTTCAGACTGCAGGAAAATCTGATTTAATTCTCAAATCAGATGTTTTGAGCTGACTGTTCACACTGTTATTCACAAGTGATCAGATCGGATTTGTATGTCCAGATATTGCCAACCTATCTTCATTGGCTGCTGTCGTAACAATGTAGGTGTCTGTAATTACGTAGCAGTTCTCAGCATTTCCATTCCTCTGGATTTGACATTGACGTTTGGCACATTGTAAATGACGCAAAAGACACTTTGAAATGTGATTTTCTTTTGTTTGGATCTGATTTGAAAAAATTGGATTTTATGGGGATTTTTGCTGTCCATTCTTTTTGAAATCAATCTGTATATGGATAAAATCGGAAGTGGGCTGGCAGTCTGAACAAGGCCTAACTTCCTCAGATTTGGATTGGGTTAACAGCACTTCCTCATGACACTATTATCAAGTGAATATTTTAAAAAGTAAAATGCTAGCTTTTTCCAGCATAAAAAGACAGCTCCCTAGCCCCAAGAAAAGTTAAACATAGAATAACGAAAATATTAAATTTGCCATATTTTTTGGTCATATTTTATCTATTATGTACTATGCTAAATACAACAAATAAACAGTAGTTTTGCATTAAATGTGCATGAATGTGTTATCTAAAGGATGTGTTAACTTATTTGCACTTAGGGGCGCCTGGTCAGACCACTGTATAGATTAGAGAGGAATAGTATTAAAAGGTTCAGCCACTTTTAGAAGGTGTACCGGACAAGCGTTCAGAAACTTGTATAGCACAACAACAAAACACGTACAGGTTTGAAAATACGTTTAAAACAGTACAATTAAAACATGTATGTAAAAAAGAAGAGCGAGAGAAAGAGATCGAGAGAGACAGACAGGCAGTCACGCGGTTCATTCAGGGCGTAGCTAACCAGTTAGGACCAGTATGATGCAGTACCGGATTTTATTTATTTAATTTTCATTTATTTATTTATTTGTTGCCAAATAAGGCGATGGGGCGGTTACATGTGACGTCACTGGCGGAGGAAAAAAGGGAACATCCGCCTCCGCGAGAGCGCGTTCAGCTTCATAAGAGCAGAGAGACGTTCATACAAAGCGGGATTTATTTTACTGTTGTAGACCGTTTTTATCAGGTTAAGACGACAGTTCGTGATATTTGTCTTGATAATTATTTTTTACTTCAGTCCGGGTTTCGAGCTTTTGAGAAAAAAAAAACTAATTTTAAATCCGGTCCCGCGCGCGGCTCATTCTAAGCGGCTTCGCGGGTTCCAAGCAGGAAACACCGAGAACCTCACAAAATCGTCAACTATCATCTCTTTCAACGTGGTAAGTACCGCCATAAATATTTTTGTACTGTTTTTATACGTATTTCGTCCACTCGTGACCAGAGACTTCAACAATGTTAAGTTACTCAACCGATTCGGCCGCGCCGCGTTGGCGCGAGCGTGCGTTAGCTTTAGCTCCGTTAGCGGCTTTAACAGACTAGGATGACAAAATAACTGCTCTAGTTTCAATTATTTCCCGTCAGAAACATTAGTTCGACTCTTTTCCTTTATTCGGCTTTAGTTTCCAATATGTTTTGATGTCTTATGGCAAAGTATTAGATATTTGTTAGCATAGCTTAATGCTAAGCGCCAAATGTTGAATGAATCGGTGTCATTAACGGCACGTGTAGCGCGTAAAAGGAACCGGCCGGTCTCGCGCGTAGCTATAGCTTTAGGTCCAAATTAACAGCACTGATAAAACAAAGTGCGACCCTGGGCAGTGTGCAGCTGAGTTCGGTTCAACGCTTTCTATAGTCGACGTTGTCGCGAAGGGCTATTCCAGAAATGTAGGAGCACCTTATTCTAATAAGCAATCCAAGGTCGACAGTGTCAGGTAAAACTAAGGACGTGAGAGAACCTCTGAGAGGAACGAACACTCAAAAGGGAAAAAAGCTGTAGAAACACGAGGAAGAACCGCTGAGAGAAGAACCAACACTCAAAAAGGAGGGAGAAGCTCTGTAAGAACATGAGCATGAACCATTGAGAGGAACCAAGACTCAAAAATAGAGAAACCCTGTAAGAACACGAGGAAGAACCTCTGCAAATATTTGAGACTGAAAAGAGAGAAACTCTACAAGAAAACGAGAAAAAAATCTTAATAGGAACCAAAACTCAAAAATAGAATTGTTTGAACCAAAATCTTTTATTTTACAGGAATATCTCAATGTAAAATTTGTAGAAAAATACACATACAAGTATGTAGTGTAAGGTGATTTATGAAAAATGTTAATAATATGGTTTGACATGGTCTCGATTCATTTTTTTTTCAAAATAGGAAACAAATATTACCAAATACTTTTCTAAGCAAAGTTTAAAATTTGGTGCTGTAAAAAAATGTAGCATATTGACATGTCAGAAATAAGTGCTTGAAAATGTGCCCTACATTATCAAACCAATATCTCAGACTTTGCCAGGACACCGTGGAGTTTTGCCATTCGTGCTGGTTTCTTAGCAGCGTAGAAACAATAAACAAAAGCTGATCTTTATGGGGCCCTGATCTAACGTGTTAGCCACAAGCTAACGCTTTAGCTTCAGGCTAACATGCTTGTCACGATACTGTAAGTTGTATTGTTACAGTCTGCAAAATAGTCACGATCACAGTTTAATAAGACATATAAAACGTGCAAAGTGTTATTTAGTTACTGAGTACACTGAGTAACGAAGTAGTGTACTGTTGTAATGTACACAAGAGGAACAAACACTGAGAGGAAACATGACTCAAATGGCAAACACATCCTCATCTGGGCTGCGCCGGAGAGTGCAGTACTATATTTAAGCTGATTAAAATTGAGCTTTTATGGTGCAAATATCGGTCATAAGGTAGTAATTGATGTTAAAGACCGATTACTAATAATTTTGGATGTGTAGATGATGATGGATATGACGTCAAGGCAAGTTTAGAGATGGTACAATATATGTTTTGGTGCTTTTAGTGCTCTGACGCACCTGCTTCAGCTCATTAGCTTTTTCCCCAAACCCTTCATGAGGTTTAAATGGTGATGCTAGAGTCAGAAAATGCAATGATGTCAGACTGTAGAAGCAGGACTGGCAAATTCAGTCATGATTTGTTGCATTATTGATTTAATTATTGTTAACGGTAGAGTAACTCATCTCAGTATGTCTGTGTGCAGTGTGAGAATGAGCCCAAATTAGGCTGATGCCAGGGGATTTAGCTGCTAAAGCTTAGCTGATGTTACATCTTGTAATTAAGTGGAGCTGTAAGCTGGCAAAACTGGTCATTTCAGTAGTTCATGTGGTTTTTGACAGTGCTATTTAATCATTAAGGAGCACATTTAAACCTTAGTGGCCTAATTCTCTTTCTCATGGCAGATTTGTCAAAGTGTGATAAATGTATGGTGTTGCTGCGAGAAATGCCCGAAGGTTCAAGCAGGTACTACCTGATATTCAGCAGCCTCCACCAGAAATGGCTCTTGTTTAAATAACTGAAAATCCATACTTTAACATATAAAGTAATTCAGTGCCACAAAGACAGTTGGGATGAACAGTTGAACTAGGGCAGTCTGGAAAATGATCTGCCTGTGAATTAGCAGTCATATGACGTGTTTTGGGAAAGGGCAGGGAGCCAGGCATAATTTAAGTAGGGAAACAACTGTAAAAACTTTTTTTGTAGGGTCATTTTGCACCTAAAACCTTTTTATTGTTTGTGATGTTAAAGGGTTAAAATTATTATTTGTTTCGTAATTTGAGTGTTATATGCAGTCTAAAACATGCTGCTCTAATCTTAGTCCAGTTTGTGGAAACCAAGCTGCCAAAACATCCTGTTTTGAATCATTGCTTTTGTGATGTAACAAAAACCAGTGTATTCACCTACATCTAGTGTTCTAGACAGAACAGGCTTTTGTTTGAGGTGCAGTATAGGGCAGCCTGCTAGCCAACTTATATAAAGGTAACAATTGCCATATTATGGTTTAAAGAGAAGTTAGAAAAAAAATTATGACTTTTACATGAAACCACACACGTCATAAATGGACCTCAAGGTGAGGCAAAATAACATGCAGGAAAGATTGAGGGTATGAGCCCTTTAACATCTATTACTAAAAATGATGGTGGCCCTTTTCCTGTTTCTTTTTAGGCTTTGTGTTCTGTAACCCAGAGCTATTATCTAAAAGAGTATCTAAAGTTATCTAATTGTTAGATTGCAAGTTGGGCTAGCGGTAGGCAAATTGGTAAATTGTTTGCTGTTTAACAGATGTAGGAGTGGAATGTCACATGATGAGGAGGAGGGAACAGGCACAGGGAAGTAGTAGCAAGTTACGTCTATGTTCTGGCCATACTATGGCTTTTACTTGACTCATTTGCTTAGTTTTCTGAATTTCTGTTAATGACTGCCCATTGTACATGTGTTGACTCTGGAGGTAAAGGAATTGTATTTATACATTGCTTCATTTTCTCCAGCTGCTGAGATTAAATAACTAGCCCGTTGTCCCTTTACATGGAAATTGTGTTGTATATTGTGTTTGTACTCTGTTAGGGAAGAAACATGGGCTCTTAGGTTGCCATGTTGGCAGAGCTTGCCTGAAAAAGATAGCGCATACCCCCAGTTCATTTGGTTGGGGAACTTGTGGTTGGGAATGGGTGCTGAAATGACATTAAACCGAATGTGGGAGTAAGTCAACCAGCTGTGTGTGTGTGTGTGTGTGTGTGTGTGTGTGTTTATGTGTATATATATATATATATGTGTGTGTGTATGTATATATATATATATATATATGTGTGTGTGTATGTATATATATATGTGTGTATGTATATGTGTGTGTGTGTGTGTGTGTGTGTGTGTGTGTGTTTAGGAAGCTGCCTGGAAATACTTGCAGTCGGAAATGCCAGGAAATTCTAGAAACTTTGAACTATAGAGCTTCTGTTGCTCAATTTTTTTTTTGGTACAGCTGCTCCTGTGGAACGTGCACGCAGTTGTGTCAGACATAAGAACGTAATCAGCCTCAGGCCAGAGGTTGGGAAATTAAATGTAGCAATGCTCCTTATTACAAAGTGAAACATGGTTTCTTTGTAATGGTCTTTTGTATGCAAGTTCAAGTTTTTGTGGCTTAAACCAAGGCTGAATACTAATATTCCTCCATTGTGTATTTTGGTTTCTCTTTTCTTTTTAGCCAAAATTAGGTTAGATATGTCCTGTTAGATGGTTCATAGAAGTATGATAATTGAGTCTTGGGAACTTGCGTATTAGTATGTTTGAGTTGAGTTGCTCATGGGTAAATTGTTGTGTAACATGGGGAACCTTTCCTGTTTTTTCCTCTTTCTCTCCTTTTCAGGAATGAGCTTCCATTCACCCATCCTGTCTGTTGCACAATGGATGTCCGTTCCGTCCGCCTAATCGCTCAAACTAAAACACATTGTAGCAAAACTAGTCTATTCAGAGGATAGCAATAGCCCCCTCACTCCACCCTCTCCCTCAGCATTACACATCAGTTTAAAACACAGTGCAGATTCTCCTGTTAGTGTCTGGATTGCTTTAAATTGCTGTTTTAGCCGAGGGTGAAGGTAGGTAGGTTTGGGGCATAAACAAAAAAAACAATCAAAAGATTTAGAAACACTAGTACCTCAGTTATTTAAGCAATTCTAGTGTGCTGCTTGATATAAGGGCTTAACTAGATTTTGAAGTAGTTCCTGTTAAGATTGTGAAGTGTATATTTAATTATTATTTAAAACTTGAAAGAAGGAAAAAAACTATTGCACACAATGGTGTCGACAACTTTGGCTACGGTAACACTGGTGAGCACCCTTGGGCTGGCCACCCAGATGCCACTGACCGACTACATGTGGCTACTGATAGTCGGTTTTGTTATAGCCTTCATCCTGGCTTTTTCTGTGGGCGCCAATGATGTTGCCAACTCCTTTGGCACTGCGGTGGGCTCTGGAGTGGTCACCCTGAAAGTAGCCTGCATCCTTGCTACTGTATTTGAGACGCTGGGCTCTGTGCTACTTGGAGCCAAGGTCAGCGAGACGATACGCAAAGGAATCATCGACGTCAACATGTACAACCGCTCGGAGCACGTTCTGATGGCTGGCTCGGTCAGCGCCATGGTTGGTGAGTGGCCTGTGATCAGTAGTAATAGTACATTGTTTACTGAAGCTTTACAGAGCATCAAAATCGAAGGTTGAAAGTGAAGTGCAAGATTATTACAAAGGTAAAACTAAAGAGGGCGGCATACGTTAATACATAATTGTGTTTTACAATACAAAAATTTGTCTTATTGTCATGCTTATTGGTGGCTTTCGTGCACTGCTTGTTTTCTTGGTTTGTATCCATTCTTTTCCTAAATAGCCTTTTCATATGATGTGTCGTATGTGGGATGGTTTGTATATTTGGCTAATGTTTTGCATCACTTTCAGGCTCTGCTGTGTGGCAGTTAGTGGCTTCTTTCCTGAAGCTGCCCATTTCTGGGACACACTGCATTGTGGGAGCCACCATTGGCTATTCATTGGTGGCAAAAGGTCAACAGGGAGTCAAATGGTTGGAGCTTCTCCGAATTGGTGAGTCTGCTGAGTCAATAAAGAAAATTGACATTTGGCTTCATTTAGTGAAGTATCACATGTTGTATGTTGCCTGCTTTTTTAGATATTGCCTGTCTGTGGTAGTGTGGCATGGGTTTCCTGTTGCCGTCTTTTAAATTAAATTACTAAGGCTATTTCAGTGTCTTAACTGCTGTGCCCTAAATTTTTTGTTCTTTTTTTTTCTCTCTCCAGTTGCCTCTTGGTTCCTTTCTCCTCTTCTCTCTGGCCTGATGTCTGCTGTTCTCTTCTACTTTGTCCGCATGTTTATCTTGCAGAAGGTAAGGACAGGAAGCAACATATCTTTCCCTACTTTATCTTTTAATGAGTCATGCGGAGCCTTTGAATGAGCATAATGGTGGAGACGCCACAAGGTCATTCTAGCCAGAGAGAAAGCAGTCCCTTTCTCTTGGGCAATAACAAGCCCTCTTTTCTCTTTTTGTCAGTGTCTTATTGTAATGCAAGGATTATACCAACAAACCCTCAGTTTAAACCATCCATCGTAACCTGATATGTTAATGGGCTAGCTTCATCTTTATCGTAGTGACAAGTGTTTGGTTTCTAAGTGTTTTCTTTTTTTGTTTCTGTAGAAGGATCCAGTACCCAACGGCTTGAAAGCCTTGCCTGTCTTCTATGCCGTTACTATGGGAATCAACCTGTTCTCCATCATGTATACTGGCGCCCCAAGTGAGTATCATTCTCCTTTAGTCTTGCCTTGCACACCTAAGCAGCCTGTGTTGGTAAATAACCCCATTTCCCTTAACCCGATGCCCACTTCAGGTCAGACTGCGAAACCAGGCTGTTAAGTGTTAAGAGAGTAAACAGTGTCTAACCAGATGGACTTGTCTGTATTCTTGACCTCTGTATCAGCCTTTTCTGCCCTTCTTGAACACAGAGGAAAGAAAATAAACAGTGGAGTAGAGTTGTCGTCCATCAAACAGAATCTTCATTCCTCAGTTCAGTAGTAGCTGTGTTTAAGCACCACTTTTTTTGAGTGCTGTTGGCTGTGCATACTTTGGGTTTTCTTTTGTTTTGTTT
The DNA here is from genome assembly GCA_034552555.1 of Semaprochilodus insignis. Lineage (NCBI taxonomy): Eukaryota > Metazoa > Chordata > Actinopteri > Characiformes > Prochilodontidae > Semaprochilodus > Semaprochilodus insignis. The sequence goes on along the minus strand of CM067490.1, from coordinate 9,789,831 downwards.
TTTTTTTTTTTTGTGTTTTTTTTGCACAATGGAACCCTATTAAATGAGCACTTTTTTGCTCCTTTTTGTTTTCTTCTACCTACAGGGCTCAGCAATTCAAGAAGTCACCTGGCCTGGGCCATATATGAAGGCTACAGGCCAGAGATACGCACGTAGGAGGGTGTACATGTATGCACTCTTAGTAGGCACGGAAAGGTGCATCATGCACATGTGCACGTAGCATATCAAACATCATTAGGCTCACATGCACTCACAGTGCCAAGGCTATAAAACTCTTGGTTACGATAGGCTACACTGGACTTCAGAGAGACAAATCAATTTACACACACACACACACACACACACACACACACACACACACACACAATTTGCTCTATTAGTTTGACAAACAAACACTGTTTTCAGGTGCATCTAAAGTATGATGTGTTGGTGGTCCAAAACTAAGCTAAGTATGTAAAGGAAAGAAGAAAGTCTTTTTAGATTGATTGATATTTGGTCCACCTAGATAATTATAAGCTGAAAAATATAGCATAATTACTTACTAATTGCTGCTAGGTTTACAGATGTATAAGTAGCTCCTTCAGACATTTTAATGTCATTCTGCCATTAACACTAAAACAAAAGGCCTGCTCCATTACTTGTTAGCCACAGTAAGGAGCTGACAAAGAAAATGTTAGTCCATCTTGTATTCAAATAAGTCTCCCACAAAGACATACACACATTCTTCTCCAGACTCATATGGAGCTTGTAGGCTCTGGCCCACATAGTTCCCAATAATGGAACCAGATTAACGTGAGGATTAGCCCTGTGCTTTGGCTACACTCTGACTTCGCCATTTCATCTGCTTTGGGATTAGTTTCAGGAGCAGTAGAGCAGAGCAGTTGACGGATCTCCTACGGCCCCTCCTTCCTCCTCCTTCTCCTCTGCCTCCTCCACAAATGGCCTCCAGGCACAGTTCACTTGGGTGCAGCCTAATCGTTCTAAGAACAGTGCTCCTCACTCCCACACCTTGAGGGCTACAGCAGGGCATTGGTTAGTTCAGGCCTGCTCAGAGACATCTGCTGCCCTGCAATTTTGTTATGCCCATATTCTACTATGTTAGACTGAGCTAGCCGTAGTGTCCTTGCGAAGTAGCTTTAAAGGAGTAGCAAAGTGGCCGAAAGTATGGACAGAATTCATGCTTCAAGATGAAAGCATCTTGGATGATCAGCTGCATTCGGGTGAGGGGGCAAGTTATGCAAGTTAGGTTTATTGCCAAACCATTCCTTTAAATGGTAAAGGAGTTCTAGGAAGAGGGTTAGGCACCTCTGGTTTATTGTTTTACTTGCTAAAATGCAACGTAGTTCTTCAGTTAACTGTGAACAATTAGATGGATCTTTTGTTATGTAGAGCTGTTAAGCTGCAGCCTTAAAAATAGCGTTTTCTGCAGTTTGAAAATTGTGTTGATTCTGTGCAGGGCTGAACACACGAATCAATTCCATTGAAATACATTTTTTTTGCGTGCAGTACTAATGTGACTAGATCTTTTTAAATCAGTGAAAAAGCTGAATTGCCGTGTAGATCCTTGTGAAAACCCTTGTGAAGAGATTGGTGATGTATCTAATCTAATTATCTGATTGTAGGACGTGATAAAGAAGGTGGTAAAGGTTCAGTGCAAATACATGCCTGGGCAATAGGAGTGAGTAGTAGCTTTACTGTGAGCCAGTTGTTGTCATTTAACTGCTGTTTTTGAGCTTACAATGGTTACACAGTCAGACAGAGCCTAGAAAAACTCGATTCATAAGCAGGCAGTGTTTCCTCTCTGTGGTGAGCCTGTCCCATTTCTCAGAGCTCCCCTCCCTGTTCTGGGTTTATTTTAATAAGCTTGTCTGGAATCATACAGGGCTAGTGTAAGGTACAGTATGAAGACCTCAGGCAGGAAGATTTGACCTAGTCAGCTATAGAGAGGCATGTAAAGGCAAGTGACCCCCATGTAGGATGCAGTTACTAAAGCCCCTCTTGGCCTTTACTGCTACTCAACACGTTTGTAAATCATGTGAACCCTGCCAGAAATACCGCAGACCCATTTTTGTGGATAGGTAAGCAGTTACTCACCCCTGCTGCCTGGAAAGTTCTCCCCATGCACACCATCCAGTTTTTTATCATGCTAATGTATCCTTGGTGATCATTAATATTTGAGACAGAACAAGCACGTTAGTTTCTTTGCCTTATGTATTTATTTTTTTTATTAAACCTAGTTTTGTTATTAAACCTGTTATACTTGATCTTAACACAGTACAGGATTTTTCCAGCTTAGTATGTTAGTGTTAGCATTTTAAAGTGAAGTTCTTCTTAAAGACAGTAAGTTTGATTAACACCCCCCACGTCACAATCTGGGCAGTTGTACTTTAGCTGGAATGTTAATTTTCTGGTCCGATTCCCCTTTGGAACAGCAGGGTACTGTGGCCAATCTGAAGCTCTAAAGTAAACTAAAAAATTGAGGTGACTGACCTCATGGTCTGCTAGCATGTCTTGCTTGTTTAGTGACAGCAAACTTGTATCAATGTTTGCTGCCCAAGTTCTGGATCAAAATCATGACAGTCAAGATAAAAGCAATATCGGCCATCATGACACGTAAACTTAAGTTATGACAGTCCACAAGGTTATGCAGGAAAGCTGAAGGTGTCACCATGAGATAATAGACTGTTAACTCTTAGGTAACAGTGTTTGCTTGGTTACCCACTTTGGAAACCAAACTTACATTACAAGTTATCTTGTAATACAATGTTAAATGATGACGTGCTTGTGAAAATGTGGTGTTGAGGCTTTATGAAATTAACTTGAAGAAATCTTTACCAAAAAAAATTCGTAGTAATAAACCATAATTGCTGCTGTTGATTTGGCATGGAACAATCTGACACATTTTATTGATGTAATAGGTAAATTATTACTTCCTATATAGATGCCAAAACACACCGTACTCTGGACGTACCTAATTAGGTTGGAAATAAATGTTCATTTATCTCCTTGAGTTGTAAACGTTCACACGAACACACGGCCCTCAAATCATGCAGTGCAAATATGTTTTCAAAGACATGTGATACAGGCTATAACTACTGGGCCAACATTACTGCCCTTACCGCCCTAAATCATAAAACAGTCATCAAATTGTCACCTCAATGAAGAATCGCACGGCACTGTCTGGAAAAACAACCCCTGTTATTGTGTAATGTAGACCGTGGGTTAGCGGGGGTTTGTAGGGAGTTGGTTAGGCGCAGGAAGTGGAATTTAAGTTGGGCTGCAATCCACTCTCATTCATTCATCTGTCCCACTGTGTGCCTGTGGTCTGGCTGCACCTCTTTTGTTTGGGGACTGTTTGTGCAGAGGTGTTGCATAGGTCCAAACAGTGCGTGCCTTCTGGACAAAACCCACAGTAAAGGCCAAAGCCTGATCCACATTCTGTTTTGCCAATAAAGCTGACCGATATTAAGATTCACTTGATTTATCTGTTTATGAAAATGTGGCTGGTAAAGGACTAATGTAAGAAAAATGTGGTAAATCGTTTTAGCCTAATCGGTATATATGATGCTAGGTGTCTAGTTGTTTACCTTAACATTTCAGCTGTAATAGCCAGAGATTGCAAAATCCAGGACATGAAATTTGATTCAAGGTCAAGATTTGTATGTAGAGAAAAATGAGAACCATCAAATAATTAAACTACCAGTACTGCTAAAAACTGGGAACATGAGAATCTCTGCCTCATACACTGCAGTCTATACTGTTTAGTTCCTAAAATACAGTACTTGATTAATGTCTGTCTGTAAAGCACTGCTGGAATTATTTTGACAACAGAAGTATCCACTCGTATTACATTTGGTTTAATTGGGATTTTTAATATCAGTAGAGCTGTAATAAAGGCTGAACCTACAGTGGCCACTTTTTCACATGTCTGTCTGTGGAAGTGCAGATGAAGCCAGCCTAACAAATGGGCCTTTAAAACTGCTCTTTTTAGCACTACTCTTATTTTTGGGCAGCCACTGTTGCCCCTCCGGTCTAGACCACTTTCCACTCACCACACCTGTCTAGTTCCTTCCAGTGGGTACTGAGTCATGCCTGTTGAAAGGGAGGGGAAAGCAAAGCATGCTAACCTCCTTCTGTCCCCCACAAAAAAAGAAAAGAAAAAAATGCGTCACACCCCCCTCCCAATCTTCTACCTCCCCAGAGGAGTTGAGCAGGAGTTGCATAACTGGAGGCTGTCGCAGCAATGTGGCATGCACACGCACTGCAGTGTGCTGCATGAGAGTGCAGGAGTGAGTCAGCGCAGGAATAAACTGGCCCTCTCTGCCCTTCTGCCTACTCCACTTCCACCACTAGTAGTTACTCTTTTTGTTTTGTTTTTTTTGTTTCATCTTCTTCTTTCCTTCTCTCTCTTTCCTGTATTTTGTTTTTTTTAAGTTTCTTTTATACATTTTTATATTTAATTCTTCTGTGTATTTTGCTCTTATTTCATTTTTCTAATTTATTAATTCCTTTGGCTGCCTCTCTTTCTCTTCCATTCTACTTTTTTATTCTTTTTTTCGTATTACTTGTTTTTTGTTTTATCTTGTTTTATTATTTCTCTCTTCCATGCCATTCCCTCTCCTTTTATTTAATTTTATCTTTAACATTTATTTTTTTCTTCCTTTTTATTTCCTCTTCTTTTTGATTTATCTTTTTATTGTCTTTTTCTCCTGGTCTTATTGTCTCTCTTCTTTCCTTTCTCTTTCTTTCTAGTCCTGAATATTTTCAGTTCCACCTCCTCTTTCCTTCATTCCCTGTTTTGTTTTGTTTTTTTTCTTTTCCCCCCACTACTTTGCTGACTTGTATTTTCTGTCAACACATTGCGGTGTTGGTGGTTGTGGTCTCTGGGAGTTTGTCTCTAATGGCCATCTTCTGTGCCAGTATTCATCCCTCAGTATGCTGGTCACATTTCCCTTCCACATTTTCTGCAGTCTTGGCACTGAAATGACCTTATGGGCGGTCACACTTTTTTTTTTTTTTTTTTCCCCCCCCCCCCTCTTCATGCTCTTTTTTTTTGTTGAATCCTCCCCTGGTTACTTGGAAGTAGAAGAGGGGGCTTACAGGGAACTGTGACCCTGCGGAAGCCTTTTAAGGCATGTGTCCTTGGTGCACATCTGTGACTGTGGCCAGTCATGTGCACCGCAGTGTTGCGTTTCCATGCTGTTCACATTTTCCCGTCACCCCAGCTGTTACGTAAGCACCCAGACCAGACGTGTGCCTGCATTCCGTACCTTACTGACACATTTGCCACTTGGTTGTGGGTGATTCTGTGCTCAGATTTTTGTATTCCTCTGTTAATTTGGCTTTGCTTTCTGAGTTATTAAGGGCTGTCAGCCTGTTGCAGTAGAATATATTAATAGTTCAGTATCCTTCACTAATCGGTTTTTAAGCAATGAAAATGTTTAAATCTGATAATCAAATTTAGTCAAGTATTGTCACTGACCCCCAGTTTCCAGTTGCTCAATCTGGTAATTTTTTGTTATTTCCATTTTGCCCTTTCTTGAAACTTTCCCCCAGGTCCCATTGTTTGTCTGGTCCACCACTACTAACAATCACGTTAATCACGAGTACGTTATTTATTCCTGCCCATTCCATGTGCCAGATAGGTTCTGTAATGGTAGCGCATGCTGCCTCTTGTCTCAAAACCGCCTTTCCTCTCTTCCCCCTGGTTTCTGTCCGTATTTCCTGTCTCTGCCCCCTCTCCTGTGAACGCTGGGTCTACAGTGCTGGGATTTGATAAACTACCGTGGTGGGGAGTCCTCCTCATCTCCATCGGATGTGCCATCATCACCGGGATCATTGTCTGGTTCGCCGTTTGCCCCTGCCTCAAGAAAAAGATTGAACGTAAGTAGCTGATTTTTGAATACATGTTTAAGTCTATGTTGAATACAAAAAAATATGAAAAACAGTTTTCTTTACCACAACACTAGATGTTAGTCATGCAGAATAGCTGTTAAACTGAGCACAATTTAAATGAGTATGTAAATACGTGAGTATGTTCTTTTAGCAACACATTACGAGTGACTTTCGTCATGCAAGATTATTTTTTATTTTTAAATAAAATTATTGTACTTGCTCTCATCAGGTTCAAGTTGGTGCTAGTCTGGTAGTGTCTGGCCAGCAGGTACCAAAGGTTAAGGATAATGCCTTCTGGACCTAAATTATATTATAATGTATGCTGTCTGCCAGACTGATTAAGTTACAATGAGTCAGATTTTCCATTAACTGATTAACAATCATTGGTGTTTATAACATATAATTTGACATCTTCCATAACTTGGCGTAAAGGTGCCCAGAAGCCCTCAAGTAACCGACAGAATGTTGACAGACAGTGGCCAATCCTTTTCAGTTAAACTAGTTCTGAACACTTAAAGCTTTTTGACTGACTGTTGCCTGTTGCAAATGACATGCCAGTATGTCTGCTGTCCTGACCTGTAGTCCCAATGCAGCCAAGTCACATGGCAGTTCCAAAGCCCTGGATTAAAACTTACTGCATTACAAAGACATTGGTTGCTTTGATCTTAAAGAAGGGTCTTTATTAGATTAAGGGGAGATTACGTGCACAGGTGTTGGAATGTATAGCTCTTTGCGTTTGGTAATAATCCATCTGGGTAGTCTGTCTAGGGCAGTGTAAGGGATGGGTCAGCAATGGAATTGGGTCAGAATTATGCAGTAATTGGTCTTTGCCTTTTGGACTAGAACGTTAGGGTTCTCTGTCACTGTGGATTGTAGAGGTTTGGTAGTGTGTGTGTGTGTGTGTGTGTGTGTGTGTGTGTGTGTGTGTGTGTATATATATATATATATATATATATATATATATATATATATATATAT